>CM031240.1:407158791-407758791 GCA_018340775.1 Taxus wallichiana var. yunnanensis | reverse complement strand
GTAAATCCAATAGAACAAACACACAGATCTAACGTAAGAAAGATCCAATGCAAATAACACATGTATTCAGCACAAAGTCTAAATATTGTATTAATAATTCCTTCTGTTACAAAAAGCTCAAAGTCTTTTCTCCTCACTTCTATTTTTCATCTGAAAGATATTCACTCATACCCAATACAACAAGTATTGGGGTATTTATAGAAGAAGGAGAGAAAAGAAGGCAAAAAGGAGCCAACCACCTATTTACAAAGATATTTACAAAATATCTCAAAGTCATGTTGACTTTTGACAACTTGATGGATGACATCATCCCATGGTGCAACATGGATGATGTCATCATTTGTGCCAACACACTCCAGATATTCACAAAAAGAAAGTCGAAGAAGAGAGAAGAAGAAGAAGCCACTATTAAATGCCGTCGTCATCCTGCCGGCCGAAAGGGTAGCTTTGCTTTCTGGCTTGCTCGAGTGTGAGATGTTGAATTCGGGCGTGGTATTCCACGAACTTGCTGATCATGGGCTCTAGTTGATCCGGGAAGGATCCTTGTGTCGCTGATCGCCTCGCAAGTCTCCCACTCGCCTATGAGCTTCTCTGGGAGTTTGGAATATTCTTTCTCGCTTCTATGAGAAACGCGATAAAATCCCAATAGGCCAAGAAAGGTTGTTGATGGACTCTGCGTCAAAAGTGACCTCTGGCCCCAGCCCCTTGCAAACGATCTCCTTGAAGATCTGGATGGTTTCATCAACTTTCCTTAAGGCGAAGGAAGGAGTAAGCAACCCTGGAGACATGTTAAGAATGATTTGTTCCATTTGGTGCATCGCGTCCAGGGCTTCTTCCTTTACCTTATCGATCTTTTCAAGGACGAATTCCAGTTGATCCATCCAGTAGTCCAAGGTGGAAATGACTTTATTGAGGGCCCTGGGATGACCGAAAACGCCGAACTTGACCAGATCTTTGACTGAACAGTCAAACATTTGTTGAAAGGTCTCATGCTATAGCCTAGCATGGTCCAACTCTTCTGATATGGGTCCCTGCTAATGCTTGGAGCTCTTTATTCACCTTGTTGATGTTCAAATACAAACTACTCAAGCGATCACTTTTCACTGTCTTTGAGGATTTGGCTCCTCCAAGCGGAAACTGCCATGCCCTACTCGCCGATCTTTGCATATTCATTAATTTTATCTTGGCTCAGAGGCTCAGGAGTCTCGGTGGCAGTTGTGGGAGGTGCACTGCCCATCTTCTGTAAGGCTTGGAGTAGATGTTTATTTTGCTCTTTTAATAGCCTTTTCTCTTCTTTTGCTTCTTGAAGCTTCTTGCAGAGGGCGTCAACTGCAAATAGGGCCTCTCCCTGAAGGCTCTCAGAAGATGTACCCATTGTGACTTGAGTCACTGTATAATCTGTGGGAGACAGATCCTTTTTATCCTTGAGGGGATTGGGGTATGCAATCTCCATTACCCTTTCTCCCGAAGCACTCTGAGAGAAGCATGTGACGGGTTTCTGCTTCTTTTGCCCCTTTGGACGGGATTATGGAAAAGTCCATCGGAGCGATGGGAACTTTCCTTTTCTACTGACTTAAGTGCTGGGAGATCCAGGCTGGACTTATGGGAGAAGGGCCGAGAAACAGAGAAGGGGCAGCTGCAGTAGTAGAAGGGAAAACATGGAGACACTTGGAGGCGGCATTGAGAGGGAGGCCGAAGAAGTGCTCACGGGAGGAAGAGATAGTGCAGGAGAGGAAGACATAGGAAGGGAAGGGAGCTCAGAGATGAGGGAAGAAATGGAGGGGGACAGATCCGCGAGAAAAGAGAAGATGGATGAAGAAGCGGGAGGAACAGTAGAAGAAGAGGGAGAGGACATGACCAAAGGAATGGTCGCTTGAGTCACTCGAGGAGGGGAAGGAGGAGAAGAAGAAGGGACAGAAGGGACCTCTTGTTGTTAGCAAGGCTTGACATCCCGAGTGGATGGGCCTATTGGAACATCCTCTTCTGCTTCATTCTCTGGAGAAGCCAAAGTTATGACTTGTTCTGGTGTGGCGGAAAGAGGAATTTTAGTAGCTTCCTCTTGAGTGCTGCTGGATTCACCCTCTTTTCTTTTACCCTTTCCTTTAGGCTGCTGTTTTGATTAAGGAGGTGCGTTACCCAATGGAGAGGTTGTGAAATTGACTCCAAGGTAGATGATCCCATTCATTCGGCACCAATGCTCTGTTCTACGCAGAGTTTCTTTGACCCTTTCCTCAATTGTCTAAGGAGCTTTGGTTCTATCAATTGCCGTAAAAGGCCAATCGTCCCCACTCGTAAAGATATACTTGATCCACTTCCTCTTCAGTAGTTTGGTAGCCTTTGGGGATGAGGGCTACCCCATACTGGATGATTTATGCCAATGCCAAATGAGAATGGTCCTTCCTCCTAAGCTCCACCTCATGATATAGGTCAATGTAGATATCCTCGATCTGAGGGATGTGGATTGGATCGAGCTTGGCCCTAGGAAGACAATTTCTCGGGTCGAAGGTAGGCCTTGCTGGGAAGTCATGTTTCAGATTTAGCAGCTCCAGCTCTGTAAACATGTCTTTTGCCTTGTGGTGAGTTAGACACGTATATCTACCCACTGTGAGGGGGAAAGGAGTTCCACCCTTCTTTCTTTTAGGAATTTCTCATGATAGGTGACTAGCTGTCTTGACAGCTCCAGCAGAATCAACTTTGGTCCAGCATACCTTGGCAGTCTAGTTGGCTCTCCCAAGAAGTTAGCTGCCCTTAGATAAGTGAATGTGGGGAATTGGGTGAACAGGGCCCCCCATTTCTCAGTGGCTGTCACGATGCTCTTGGTCGTGCGACCGTAAGTCATATTTGGCCTCAACAGGCAGATGATGAAGTAGAAAAATGCATCGTTGATCTTTGTAAATTGAGGGATGCTATTTTCCAGCTTCAATTCTGGATAGTATTCATAAATTTTGACATGGGGCCAAACCCCACTCCGCATGAGAGCTAGATAATCCCTTTCTGAAGCTGCAAAGATAAACAACATAGGAATTCATGTAGAATCTCCCAGTTGTGGTAAATTGTTGTAGCTGCTCAGAGATTGTGCTGCTTATAATTTCTGCCCAGCAAAAGCGTTGATCGGGCACATTTTTGTTCATTGTTTCAAGGTACCGCAACATCCATTTGTGGAAATAGTGGGCATCAGGAATCCCAAACACCCTACTCAGGAACGTGATGGTGTCGCTGAGCTCCTCTGAAAAATCACTGCGGTGAATGATTTGTGGCCAACGGGTCACTACTTTTTTATTTTTTAGATAGACCTCGTTCATCAGCTACATGCACTGATCTTCATTGTCATCCCATGCCTTGATGCGAGTCTTTCTTGGTGATGGCCACAAAGTGCCGGTGATGAGGAATGCCGAGTATTATCTCAAAGTGGCGGGTAGTGAGGTTGATTACGACCTCGCCCTTCTCATTCACGACACATCTTGTGTCTTTATTATAGTACGGAAACCACCATCATAAACTCATTATTCACGGCAGACCGATCGGGATCCCACCAAAGAAAGTGCAGTGGCACCGCCTATCGCCTTATCCATCCATGGACTTCTTATGACCTTTCGAGTTCGACCTGAATTCCTCCATATCGATATGCCCCAATTCCGTCACACTCGGCACCGGGAGTCGAGCATTCGACCCTCCGATACTTATATTTCATTTCTTCCTTTGTAAGCTTGGCCTTGCCTTTGGATTTGGTAGGTCTCTTGCTTGATGGTTACATATGTTCTTCTCGGGGCTTAATTGCTGATCCGCATGAATAAGAAGTGAAACCAATCGAGAAAGTCGTGTCACTGTTTGATTTTCCATGAAATGCCCGATGAAGAAAGAGTTAGCAATTTAAAGGCCTCGGGGTGCATGGCGCATGGATATTGCAGATTGCAAAGCTAAATAGGCAAGGCGCACGGGAAAGGGCTGTTGTAGGAGATAAATCAGCACCAAAGGGCGCATGGCGCATAGACACTGCATAATGCATTTTGTGTTGTTGTAAGGACAAGTGCGCCTGCGCCATGTGGATGCATTTTGTAAAGGGCACACAAAATCTTTATGTTACACGGGAACAGGATGCGCCCGTGGCGCATGTATCTTTCATGTTGCATGGAACTTCGGTGCGCCAAAGGCGCATATAGGGTTTGTGTAACATGTGCTTTTGGCGCGCTTAAGGGAACTTGGCGCGGCACATGGAGGGTTTGCATGACACAATGTTGTTGCGATGAGGACGTGCCTGTGCCTATTATAGCTTTGCACTTGGCGCATAGTAAATGACTGTTACATGGGTGCTAGGTGCGCCAAAGGGCACAGGAAATTGCAATGTTGCATTCAAGTTTGATACGCTAAGGGGCGCATGGAAATCATTTGCAGCATGCGAGGGAAGTGCGCCATAAGGGCGCAGCTTTTCATGACATAGCAGGTAGGGAATGCGCGCCATTGGCGCGGCTGCTCTTTGTGTAACAGGGCGATAGGTGCACCAAGGGTGCAACTATTTTTGATGTTGCATGGAACTTTGGTGCACTAAAGGAAAATACAGTTTCCTTTTTAAGGTTCAGTTTTCTCTCAGAGGGGTTTACATATGGTTAAGCTCTCTTTGCAAGTTTCATTTGGGTGATTGAAATGGCTTAAACAAAGGGGGTTTTCAAGCTATCATCTTTTAGGACAGAGCTTCCTCTACCAGCAGATCTAGAAAGAGGAGGAAGAAATGTGGAAAGACAAAGATGGGGGAAGCAAATTCATGAATTTTATTCTTTTTCCAATTCAATCCTACCCACAAACAGCCAAAAACCACAAACACGAAGCAGAAAGGAAAGAGGACCTCTTACCCAGCTTTTATAACGAAGAAATGCACGAAAGGGGTCCACAAAGCAATTTGAAAGTGACAGGCTGGTGCGCTGACAAGCTCAGAGAAAAATCACGTGTTTTGCATCGGTGACAATGACAATGCAGACGCGCTATATATAGGCAAGGTAGCAATAAATGCACCACCAACCTTTACAAATGGTGCACCAAAAGAGCTATCGACATGAGAAAACACGCGCCTCGCACACCGAAATACTTGCTAACACGAAGATATGTGCGCGCCAGGCGCACTCAAAAGTGGTGTCGACATAGGAATATGTGTGCCTTTGGCGCACCAAAAAGAGGTGCAATGAAAGATATGTTGATAGAGAGCGCAGCGCCTTGGCACACGCAAGAAAGACTCAACATAGTGAGGCGCACCAAAACACCTACCGACATGAGAAAGTATGCGCCAAAGGCTTTAAAGGGGGTGCATCAAAAGTTGATGTTGCATAGTCATTCTATGCTACTGCCCAAAAAGGCCAAAACGACTAAGTTCGGAAAACCATATTTTCTAAAAGGGATTTTGCAATGTTCAACGCAAGAGGACCCCTAATGAGGGATCGGAACAAAATTTCGGTATGGTTATCTCAGTAAAATTTCCCTTGCCAATTTTACGGGATAACACTGCTCTTTCTAGGACTATCCCCGAGCAAACTCGGGGTAGAGAATCCCATATCTCATGTGCCTATCCATTGGGTATGAGTCAAAAACAAGGGCGACTAGGAGGGAGAACAAAGGAAACACACAACAAAGAGAAAGCAAACACACGACAAAAACAAACACACAACTAAAGAAAACTATACAAAGAAGAGAGAAAGCTCTACTTCCGAAAATTTTTAGATGTTGCTTCATTTGTAGGGAAGCGGGAGTTCGGTTCCATCCAGATATGAGAGATAGAAACTATTCTCTCCATTGAGCTGCTTGATCTTGAAAGGTCCTCTCCATAGGGAATCAAACTTTCCGTGCATGCCTTTTGGCTCTCTTCGCTTGTCCCACAGAAGGATGAGGTCTCTTACTTGGAAATTTCTTTGCTTAGTTTTTTTTATCGAATGCCTCTTGACTTGGTTCGATGTTCGGTGATCCTGTCGACCACTCTTACTCTCTTTTCTTCGAGTTCTGTCAGATACATGATCCTCTTTTCAAGAGAATTTTGAAAAGTTTCATCTTCAATAGCTCGTGCCAAGCGCAGAGCAGGGAGTTCAGCAGAAATGGGAAGCTCGGCATCAGTGCCATATAACACTTGAAAAGGTGACATACCGAGGGACCTCTTGGGAGTAATGCGGTCTACCCACAAAGCGTCGTATAAGGATTTGTGCCACATTCGTTGATTCTCATCTACCATTTTTCGTATGATGGTCACCAAGTTTTTGTTACTGGATTCTGCTTGACCATTTCCCTGAGGGTAATAATCTGAGGCGTGAGCCAAAGTTATCCCATATTCATAGCAAAAACTAATAACTTCCCATGAGGAGAAGTTAGAAGCATTATTAGCAACAATCTTGTTGGGAACACCAAACCTGACAATGATATTTTCTTTGATGAAACTGCAAACAACCTCGGAAGTGGCATGTTTGACAGGTATGGCTTCCACCCACTTGGTGAAGTAATCCATTGCTGTTAGGACATAACTATGTCCGACACTCGATTGGGGATTGAGTGCACCGATAAAATCAATTCCCCCGCTCGAATGGTTCGTTGTCAACAACCGGCCGAGGGGAAAAGTAGCTAACTTGGGCTTGCCTACGAACCGGCCTGGCAAGGTTCACATTTTGCTACCTGTGGTCAGTATCTTGGAAAAGTGTCGGCTAATAGTACTGGCTCGGATGATCTTATGTGCTATTACTAAGAGGAGAAATGGCCTCTACAGAAGAATTATGAAAACTTTCAAGTAACTTCACTGCGTGGCTTGTCGACACATCGCAAGAAGACAACATCTATCTCGCGTTTGTATAAGCCATCATCCCAGATGACATATTTGGCTGCTTTGAGCTTTACAAAGATGCTTCTCCTTTGTAGTTAGGTGAGCTGGACATTCACCATAGGTAAGGAAGAAAGCAATATCGGAATACCACTCATCAGCTGGTCGCGCAAAAATAGGACCAGAGGCAGAGAATGGGCTTTCTCCAGCTGGCTTTGCGCTTCATTGTCACAATCATCCTTTTCCTCAGGACTTTCTGAATCTTTGTTTTCAGCCATAAGCTGACATAGGCCCTTGCCTCTTACCAGCTTGGTTGGTTTTATATCTAGGTCATACTCCTGGACCTTTGCAATCCAATTTCCTCGCAAGCTTCCTGACTCCTGCTGAGTTAGAATTGATTTGACTGTCGTGTCAGGGACCAGCACTACTGTATGAGATTTTAAAATGTAATACCTGAAGTTCTTGACCGCTTTGACAATGGAAAAGGCATGCTTTTCCAATTGAGACATTTTTAGTTCATGAGGCTTGAGGGAAGAGCTCATGAACGCAATCGGGATTCGACATCCTCTGAATTATTTTGCATCAAGATGGTAGACACAGTATGCTCAGATGCATAACTATACATGATAAAGTCCTTGGAGAAATCGGGACATATTAGGACTAGAGCGTGAGCGACGGAAGCTTTTATCTCTTCGAATGACCTTTTTCCTTCCTCGCTCTACCGAAAAGTCGATGATCCTTTCATCATGTCCAATATATGATGAGTCTTCTCAAAGAAAGTCAGAACAAAACACCCGAGAAAGTTCACTTTTCCAAAGAAAGAATGAATGCCAGCCTTACTTGTAGGCAAGGTAAGGCTCTTAATAGCCTTAACTCTTTCAAGTATCTATCTTTGTTCCTTCCTTACTAATAACGTGCCCTAGCAACTTTCCTTCCGTGACTCCAAAACAGACTTTTTTCATGTTCGGGAAATCCCATGTTCTCGGATCTGGGCAATACTTGCTCTAGGTGATCACAATGATTACTTCATTGTTTGGAGAACACAAAGAAAGTCATCCAGATAAATGACAATGACCTTCCCCATCATACCTTTGAATGCCAGTCCATGGCCCATTGAAAAGTGGCGCCAAGATTAGTTAGGCCAAAAGGCATCCCGTCAGAGGCAAATGTGCCCCAGGGAGTAGTGAATGTTGTTTTAAATTGATCTTCAGGTGAAAATTCAATCTGATTGTAGCCTGAAAAACCATCAAGCATGGACAAGACATCTCGATCTAGTTACCGCAGTAACTTGATCCATTATAGGAAGTGGGTAGTTGTCCTTCAAGGATGCCTGATTCAGGTTTCAAAATCTATGCATATGCGTATTTCCCCATTCTTCTTACGCATTGGCAAAATGTTTGCTACCCAAGTACTGTGATGGATAGGAAAGATGATTCTCGCATCCAGCATTTTCTGAATTTCAGCCTGGATAGTACCTAAGATCTTAGGATTATAATGCCTATGCTTCTGGTGAAAGGCTTTGACATCCTCTTTCAACGGGATGTCATGTTGGACGCCCTTTGGCGTAAAGACTTTAGATTGGCATAGGACCATGCCAATACATCTATGTATTTCTTTAGCAACTTAACGAATTTCTGCTTCTCTTCAGGCGTGCAACATTTTCCAATGTTCACGAATTGCGGATGTTCTATCGAACCTAAATTAACCAGTTCAGGTTCTGGGGATGAGTTAGCATCATCTCACCTTTTCTTTTTCACAAAATGATCATGCTCACAAACAATCGCTCCAGAGAAACCAGGCCCTTTGGAATTTTATTTCCTTTGAGCTGACATATGCCATCGTTCCCTTCGGATTCATCATTTTGATCGGTGACTGATTCATGGCAAGTGGAAGTGGATCCTTCAAAGTGCAATTCTTTAAAATTTTCCGCCTTCTCCAGAAAGGCAATGAGTTGATTATCATCATTGAATACTTGCCAATGCTGAGAATTATCTGGCACACTTGGGTGGAAAACCACCTCAATGGTGTATTTGTTTGTTTTCAAACCTGGGTGAGGGAGCATGAGGGATGCTGAAACGGCCAATGAATCAGCCATGTCATTCTGGGCTCTTGGAATGGATTTTATTGAAAAAGCATCAAATTCCTCAATGTTGTCCCACACCGCATTACGGTAGTGCCTGATCCTTTCATTCTTTACTTGATAAATCCTTTTAACCCGATTTACAACTAGCTCTGCATCACCTTGCACTTTTAGATTTTTGATCCCTCTTTCCTTCATGCGGCTTGCATGCCAAGTAGCAGAGATTCATACTCAGCAGTATTATTCATGTTGAAAAACTGCAACTTGAAAGAGAGAGGAATAACCTCCCCTTCGGGAGATATTAGCACGGCTCCGGCGCCACATCCACTGGTTGCGCAGCTGCCATCAAACTGCAAGGTCCAGATCTTATTAAGGTCTTCTTCTTGAACGAGAACAACCATTTTGTCGGACTCGGTAGACAAGAAATAGTTCCCCATTCCTGATGATTCGAAAAGAATTTGAGCTTTGGGGTCTTCAGAGCTAGTAACCAAGTACTTCTTTTGTGATTCTGGCTCCAATGTCTGCATTACACCTTTGACGGGAATTCTAGCCTTAGACCAGTCCATATGAATTTCTCCACCAACTTCGCTGCAAAAACTTCTTCCCAGCAAAATTCCGTAGGCTGCTGGAATGTCGGCAACGAGGACGGTCATCTTTACTCTTTTCTCTGGGAACGCCGCAAATGCAAATTGCGCGTCTTTGATTTGACCAATCAACAGAACCTACTTGGTTTCCAAGGAATAACACCTACAAAAGGCTTGGTAAGGGTGAGGCCCAAAGCATGGGTGACTTTTTCCGGCATGACGTTATCAGAAGCTCCGGAATCAATTATACAGTTACTCAACTTGTGGCCATTGATTAGGAGGGAGAGATAGAAAGGTTCTATCTTGCCTGATGCAGATGTTGAAGCAACATTTATGCGGGATTCAGGAGGAGTGGAAAGGATTCCTTTCGGGAAACTCCGATTAGATGACAATGACTTGGCTTTGAATATACTTAGTCAATCTTACAATTGTTTGGGATTCGATCGAAGGTACTCACTTTCGACATTTGGATCTTGGTCTTTTTAGCATGATCTATGATATCAAATGTGGCCAAGGGTTGGGCTGGTGAAGGAATGAGTCCTTCACTTCGTGATGGTAGGGTAGGATTGATGGCCTTTATGGAAATAGAAGAAGGCTGATTTGGAGGAGAGATGGGGGAAAATATTTCCTTGTAAAAGACTTAACAGAAGTTGAGTAGGAAGAGGATTACCTATTTTAGAAATGGTTGGAGGTGCGTTTGACATGGCCTTCTCTTTCTTCACATGGGCAGCAACCTCTACTTCTTTTCCTTACGAGCGGGTAAAAATAGTGTATGACCTGTCTCATTGCTTGCATATCCCAGGTACCCTCCTCTTCATCAGATTCTTCCTCCTCAAATTCCATATACCCGATAGTAGAGTCGCCAGTCGGCTCACCGACATCTTGATCATCTTCACCTTGAGACAAAGGTTCTTCGTAATCCTGCTCCTCTTCTTCAATTTTGGCTAAGGTGTTAACCGGAGGAGCCTCAAGCGCCAACCGCGGAGCAAGGTAAGCGCGGCATTTGAGAAACATTGTTGGGAACAAAATTCCTCCGTGGAATATCCCGGTATGAGGAACTGGGGGAAGCTTGGGCCAACTGCTTCTTCAATGCAAGCAAGTCATTCGCCATCTTTTGAAAGGCCGGATCAGACGAGGTACTAAGTGAAGGACCCAAAGATTTAGGCTTGGAGGATTCTCTTCTCAATTCGCTAGATATTATCAAATTATCTTCAATTCAAATGGCAGCAGCCTGGGTGAGAATTAAGGTAGCCACTTGCTCTTGTAGGAGCAAGAAACTTACTTTCGAGCTCATAGCGTTCACGAAGAAACACTTCTGATTTTCCGGTGTTGGAAGCATGGCAACAGGAACATGGTTGATTAATGCATTGAACCTGGCGATAAAATCACGCATGGTCTCATTGGCCTCCTTCTTCAGGTGAGTGATCTGTGATAACAAAGAAAATGCATCTTCTGAAGGCTTGTACCTGTCTTCAAAAGCATCCCGCAAGGTGGCCCAACTGGTAATAGACCCGGCTGGCAAATGCTGAAACCATTCAGCTGCGGGCCCTTGTAGAGTTTCCAGAAAAAGGTGAACCGACACATCCTCATGAGTTACATCCAGGATACTGCATGACATGATGAATGCAGATATGTGCGAATCCATGCTTTGATTTCCGCTCCCGTCGAATTTGGGAAAATTCTTTCGGTTTCCGTGAGGGAGTGCGTGAACAGGATGTGGCAAAGCCAAAGGACCCATAGCATTTCCCCATGGTACTGCCATTTGAAAGGCTGGAAAAAGAACACGGGCTGGAAGTGCGGTTCCACTGAGCAGCAAGGCGCTACAAAGGGATGAGGAGGCTCCTTGTGAAAACTGATTCTTTCGTGGAGGTGAGGCGCTTCTGGCTGACCGATCAGTTGAACTTAGTGTTGAAAAACACACCGGTGTTACGCTGAAATTGTGCCTTTGAAGCAGATAAAAGTAAGATCGACTTCTCCATGAGCTTGCTCGATACGCGTAAATGGCTCACCTACCAGCGTACCTTCCAGATCTGTGATGTTGTGGAGCAGATTTAAAATTTCTTTTTGGGTGTACTTGCTGATTTTCTGGTTTTTCTGACAAAAACCAGCAGCATGTACTTTTCTAAATATTTAAAAACTATCCTCTTTTGAAAACGATTGCGGTTAATGACAAATAACAGTGAGGATAAAATGACAGTGAAGATTAGCAAGCTGATTTTCGGATCTAAATTTGACTTTTTCAAAGGGTTTCAAACTTTTGGTAAATAGTCAAAAACTCAGATCTACGGCAAAATACTATTTTTATAAAAACTCAGTGAACTAAAGATCTCCAACTAGGCCAGATCTACGGATCTCAGAAGAAAATTTTTAATTCGGGTCACTTTTGCAAAATTTTGGATTTTTAACAAAAAGTGCGATTTGCAAACAAACAAGTGATTTTTTCGATTTTTTGATTTTCTATCCTACCACTACCATAGATACGATAGATATGTTCGTTCCCCAAGAGAGTCACCAAAAATTTTGGTCTGAAAATGTCGCAAGCGATCTATGGATAAACGAGCCACGCGGTGTGCAGGGCATAGCCCCTCTTTGAGTCAGCAAAGCGAAAATGCTTTATTGCTATTCTACCAGCAGGAATCTGTGCAAGTCTCACAATATTCTGCCTTCTGGGGGTTTGGGATCTCATCCCAAGAGGGGTGTTTCCAAATCATGAAAGAAAGGAAAGGAAGAGAGGATGAAGAAAGATCAGATCCGAAGGAAGAAAAGAAATGAATTCCAAAGCAGAAAGGTCAGAAGGTTTATGTTTTGGGATTGGTAGTAAACAGAGCCAAACTTACTTGCATAAACGAGCAAAGCAATACTGATGAATAAATGACAATAAAACAGAAGTAAATCCAACAGAACAAACACACAGATCTAACGTAAGAAAGATCCAATGCAAATAACACATGTATTCAGCACAAAGTCTAAATATTGTATTACTAATTCCTTTCTGTTACAAAAAGCTCAAAGTCTTTTCTCCTCACTTCTATTTTTCATCTGAAAGATATTCACTCATACCCAATACAACAAGTATTGGGGTATTTATAGAAGAAGGAGAGAAAAGAAGGCAAAAAGGAGCCAACCACCTATTTATAAAGATATTTACAAAATATCTACAAGGATATACAAAATATCTCAAAGACATGTTGACTTTTGACAACTTGATGGATGACATCATCCCATGGTGCAACATGGATGATGTCATCATTTGTGCCAACACACTCCAGATATTCACAAAAAAGAAAGTCGAAGAAGAGAGAGAAGAAGAAGAAGCCACTATTCATCATCGTCATCTTGCGGCGTGGGGTAGCTCGCTTCTGCTCTCGCTCGGTGACGAGATGTGGAATTGGGTGTGGTATTCCATGAACTTGCTGATCATGGGCTCTAGTTGATCCTAGGAAGGATCCTTTTGTCGCCACGATTGCCTCGCAAGTCTCCCGCTCGTCTATGAGCTTCTCTCGGGAGTTTGGAATATTCTTTCTCTCGCTTCTATGAGGAACCCGATAAAATCCCGACAGCCGGAAGGTTCTTTGATGGACTCTGCGTCAAAAGTGACTCTCTGGCCCCCCTTGCGAAACGATCTCCTTGAAGATCTGGATGGTTTCATCAACTTTCCTTAAGGCGAAAGAAGGAGTAAGCAACTCTGGAGACATGTTAAGAACGATTTGTTCCATTTGGTGCATCGTGTCCAGGGCTTCTTCCTTTACCTTATCGATCTTTTCAAGGATGAATTCCAGTTGATCCATCCGGTAGTCTAGGGTGGAAATGAATTTATTGAGGGCCCCGGGACGACCGAAAACGCCAAACTTGACCAGATCTTCTCTCAAGCAGTCAAACATTTGTTGAAAGGTCTCATGCATGCACCTAACATGGTCCAAATTCTTCTGATATGGGTCCTGCTAATGCTTGGAGCTCTTTATTCACCTTGTTGATGTTCAAATACAAACTAGAGAACTTCGCGATCACTATTTCAGTGTCTTTGAGGATCTGGCTCCTCCAAGAGGAAACCGCCATGCCCCCGCTCGCCGATCTTTGCATATTCATTAATTTTATCCTGGCTCAGAGGCTCAGGAGTTTCAGCCGCAGTTGTGGGAGGTGCACTGCCCATCTTCTGTAAGGCTTGGAGCAGATGTTTATTTTTCTCTTTTAATAGCCTTTTCTCTTCTTTAGCTTCTTGAAGCTTTTTTGCAGAGGGTGTCAATCGTAGATAGGGCCTTTCCCGAAGGCTCTCATAAAATGTACCCATTGTGACTTGAGTCACTATATAATCTATCGGAGACAGATCCTTTTTATCCTTGAGGGGATTGGGGTATGCAATCTCCATTACCCTTTCTCCCGAAGCACTCGAGAGAAGCGTGTCACGGGTTTCTCGCTTCTTTTCCCCTTTAGACGGGATTACGGAAAAGTCCATCGGAGCGATGGGAACTTTCCTTTTCTGTTGACTTAAGTGCTGGGAGATCCAGGCCGGACTTATGGGAGAAGGGCCAGAAAGCAGAAAGGGACACTGCAGAGTAGTAGAAGGGAAAACGTGGAGACACTTAGAGACGGCATTGAGAGGGAGGCCGAAGAAGTGCTCACGGGAGGAAGAGATACTGCGCAGGAGAGGGAGACATAGGAAGGGAAGGGAGCTCGAGAGATGAGGGAAGAAATGGAGGGGGACAGATCCGCGAGAGAAGAGAAGATGGATGAAGAAGCGGGAGGAATAGTAGAAGGGGGAGAGGACACGACCAAAGGAATGGTCGCTTGAGTCACTCGAGGAGGGGAAGGAGGAGAAGAAGAAGGGACAGAAGGGACCTCAGTTGTTGTAGCAGTGCCGACATCCTGAGTGGATGGGCCTATTGGAACATCCTCTTCTGCTTCTTTCTCTGGAGAAGCCAGAGTTATAACTTGTTCTAGTGCGGCGGAAGGAGGACTTTCAGGAGCTTCCTCTTGAGTGGTGTTGGATTCACCCTCTTTGCTTTTACCCTTGCCTTTAGGCTCATTGTTTTGATTGAGGAGGTGTGTTACCCAACGGAGAGGTTGTGAAATCGACTCCAAGGTAGATGAGCCCGTTTATTCGGCACTAATGCTCTGTTCTACGCAGAGTTTCTTTGACCCTTTCCTCAATTGTCTGAGGAGCTTTGGTTCTATCAATTGCCGCAAAAGGCCAATCGTCCCCACCTGTGTTAAGATATACTTGATCCACTTCCTTCGGTAGTTTGGTAGCCTTTGGGGACGATGGCTACCCCATATTGGATGATTTCTGCCAATGCCAAATGAGAATGGTCCTTCCTCCTAAGCTCCACCTCATGATATAGGTCAATGTAGATATCCTCGATCTGAGGGATGTGGATTGGATCGAGCTTGGCCCTAGGAAGACAATTTCTCGGGTCGAAGGTAGGCCTTGCTAGGAAGTCATGTTTCAGATTTAGCAATTCCATCTCTGCAAACATGTCTTTTGCCTTGTGGTGAGTTAGACACGTATATCTACCCACTGTGAGGGGGAAAGGAGTTCCACCCTTATTTCTTTTTAGGCATTTCTCATGATAGGTGACTAGCTGTCTTGTGACTCCAAAGAGAATCAACTTTGGTCCAAAGATACCTTGGGGTCTAGTTGGCTCTCCCAAGAAGTTAGCTTCCTAGATAAGTGAAAGTGGGGAATTGGATGAACAGGGCCCCCCATTTCTCAGTGGCTGTCATGATGCTCTTGGTCATGCGACCGTAAGTCATATTTGGCCTCAACAGGAAGATGATGAAGTAGAAAAATGCATCGTTGATCTTTGTGAATTGAGGGATGCTATTTTCCACCTTCATTCGGATAGTATTCATAAACTTTGACATGGGGCCAAACCCCACTCCACATGAGAGCTGGATAATCCCTTTCGGAAGTCGGCAAAGATAAACAACATAGGAATTCATGTAGAATCTCCCGCTTGTGGTAAATTATTGTAGCTTCTCGAGATTGTCGCTTATAATTTCGCCAAAGAAAAGCATTGATCGGGCACATTTTTGTTCATTGTTTCAAGGTACCGCAAAGCATCCATTTGTGGAAATAGTGGGCATCGGAAGCCCAAACACCCTACTCAGAACGTGATGGTGTCGCCGAGATCCCTCTCAAAATCACTACGGTGAATGATTTGTTGCCAACGGGTCACTACTTTTTTATTTTTCAGATATACCTCGTTCATCAGCTACATGCACTGATCTTCATTGTCATCCCATGCCTTGATGCAGTTTTCTTGGCTGACGGCCACAAAGTGCCGGTGATGAGGAATGTCGAGTATTATCTCAAAGTGGCGGGCAGTGAGGTTGATTACGACCTTGCCCTTCTCATTCACGACACATCTTGTGTCTTTATTATAACACCGGGCAACCACCATCATAAACTCATTATTCACATCACCGATCGGGATCCCACCAAAGAAAGTTCAGAGCACCGCCATCGCCTTGTCCATCCATGGACTTCTTGTGACCTTCTGAGTTCTGACCCAGAATTCCTCCATATCGATATGCCCCAACTCTGAGTCTCTGATGTCCAGGTCACACTCGGCACGGGATTCGGCATTCTTACCCTCCGAGACTTATATTTCATTTCTTCCTCTCGTAAGCTTGACCTTGCCTTTGGATTTGGTAGGTCTCTTGCTTGATGTTGACATATGTTCTTCTGAGCTTAATTGCTGATCTGCAAGAATAAGAAGTGAAACCCAATTGAGAAAGCCGTGTCAGCTGTTTGATTTTCCATTGAAATGCTGACAGAAGAAAGAGTTAGCAATTTAAAGGCCTCGGGGTGCATGGCGCATGGATATTGCAGATTGCAGAGCTAAATAGGTAAGGCACACAGGAAAGGGGTGTTGCAGGAGATAAATCAGCGCCAAAGGGTGCATGGCACATAGACACTGCATAATGCATTTTGTGTTGCTGTAAGGACAAGTGCGCTGCGCCATGTGGATGCATTTTGTAAAGGGCGCACGAAATCTTTATGTTACACGGGAACAGGATGCGCCCGTGGTGCATGTATCTTTCATGTTGCATGGAACTTCGGTGCGCCAAAGGCGCATATAGGGTTTATGTAACATGTGCTTTTGGCGTGCTTAAGGAACTTGGCACGGCGCATGGAGGGTTTGCATGACACAATGTTGTTGCGATGAGGGATGCGCCTGCGCCTATTATAGCTTTGCACTTGGTGCATAGGAAATGACTGTTACATGGGCGCTGGGTGTGCCAAAGGGCGCAGAAATGCAATGTTGCATTCAAGTTTGATGCGCGCAAAGGGGCATGGAAAGCATTTACGGCATGTGCGAGGGAAGTGCGGCATGATGGCACAACTTTTCATGACGTAGCAAGCAGGGAATGCGCGCTATCATTGGCGTGGCTGCTCTTTGTGTAACAAGGGCGACAGGTGTGCCAAGGGTGCAACTGTTTTTGATGTTGCATGGAACTTCGGTGCGCCAAAGGAAAATACAGTTTCCTTTATAAGGTTCAGCTTTCTCTCAGAGGGGTGTACATATGGTTAAGCTCTCTTTGCAAGTTTCATTTGGGTGATTAAAATGGCTTAAACAAAGGGGGTTTTCAAGCTATCATCTTTTAGGACAGAGCTTCCTCTACCAGTAGATCTGGAAAGAGGAGGAAGAAATGTGGAAAGACAGCAGGGGGAAGCAAATTCATGAATTTTATTCTTTTTCCAATTCAATCCTACCCACAAACAGCCAAAAACCATAAACACGAAGCAGAAAGGAAAGAGGACCTCTTACCCGGATTTTATAACGAAGAAATGCACGAAAGGGGTCCACAAAGCAATTCGAAAGTGACGGGGCTGGTGCGCTGACAAGCTCAGAGAAAAATCACGTGTTTTGCATCGGTGACAATGACAATGCAGACGCACCTATATATAGGCGAGGTAGCAATAAATGCGCCACCAACCTTTACAAATGGCACACCAAAAGAGCTATCGACATGAGAAAATATGTGCCCTTGTTGCACCGAAAGACTTGCTAACACAAAGATATGTGCGCGCTGGGCGCACCAAAAGTGGTGTTGACATAGGAATATGTGCGCCTTTGGTGCACCAAAAAGAGGTGCAACAAAAGATATGTTGACAAGAGAGCGCACGCGCCTTGGCACATGTAAGAAAGACTCAACATAGTAGGCGCACCAAAATGCCTCACGCCGACACGAGAAAGTATGCACTAAAAGCTTTAAAGGGGGCACATCAAAAGTTGATGTTGCATAGTCATTCTATGCGCCGGCCAAAAATGCCAAAAACGACTAAGTTCGAAAACCAGATTTCCCGGAAAGGGATTTTGCAACGTTCAAGGCAAGGGACCCCTAACGAGGGATCAGAACAAAATTTCGGTATGGTTATCTGTAAAATTGCCCTTACCAATTTTACAGGATAACACATTCTTAAACAACATCCTACCTGGAAGAAGTTGTAGGTGATCACATGATCACGGCACAGTGGGCACCCAGCTCGCTGCTTTGTCAAGTCATACTTCAGAGTAAATCCCCCCACCATAACATACATGAAACCTCACCTTTTAGATCTCCTTCTTCATAGGAAGCCATCCTCACCAAAAACTCTATTTCACAATTCATGTGTCAGTCCCTAAATAGCATAAGCTACACAAACATAATAGAAAAGGCACTCCTAGGATCACATTTTCTTAGTGTTTTTGCTTGGCTTGCGTTTTGAGGTGAGAGATCACATTCATCACTTTTTCTTGTTCATCCTTGCATGCTCCTCATCATAGTTGGTGTATTCCGGCTTCACCTAAGTGTGCCTAGGCCATATCATCATCATTCCTAGAATTCTGGGTCTGATTCTACATCAGATTTTAATTCACAACCACTTTCTTTCATCACTATTTCAATTTCACAGTAACCGTCATCGGTTACCTCTGACCACCATCGGTTATACCCAATCGATGTCGATTCAGAGTCCTTTGCTAATCTACTTAAAAGGACATTTTACTCCACTTTTCGGTCTCTCATCTTTGTCATTATTCCCATTGACATTTTAAACATTCCTAGATTTGGCATACCTATCAGATTTTACCTTCTGCCTCATTGTTTACTCACTATCGATTTTCTATAGTGACCGGCAAAGGGTTATCCCTAACTCGACATCAGTTTTCCTATTTCACATTCCAGCCACCGTTTATTACTTCATTCATTTTTATCACCAGATTCACCTGTTCCTATTGTTCTCTGTATCATTTACAGAGAAGAAACCCTACCTGATCAATACTGGTTCACATGGTGTTGACCCAAAGATAAGAAAGCACCCTCGTATTCCACGCCAGTTGTCAACCACTCCCACCTATTTCTTCACCACCTTCTATTTTATCACCAGCCATGGATCCCATCCAACCTACTACTATCGCTACTGGAGATGAGGAGTTTGTACAACTCCTTGACTAGAACCATGTTGCCTTGCAAAGGTTACTTTCCCACTTGTCCACTAGAGACACCTTGGGTCGGGATTGATATATGGCATGCCCGTATCTATCCCCCCGACTCTTGCACCCACTTCCGTATCAGCCCCATCTGGTTTCTTGCTACTTGCATCCACTTTACCTCCAGTCATTTCATAGTTAGGTTCTATACCCACTATGACTACCACATCTGTTACCTCTGTGGCACCCATCACATCCACCATACCCTCGGTGACTACCCCAAACACAACCTCATCCACCCCTACTATCTCATACATACCTGTAGCTACATTCCCACCTCCAGTGTTGGTGACTCCTACCCCATTTTAGAATGTGGTTCTTTCCATTCCTCAATCATTAGCCCCTATTGCCAATAGGGTTACCATGACCCTTCCACCCCCATATGCATACTACCAACAACACTTGTTTCATCTATTATTCATTCCGGGTATGTACCCCCTATTTCACTTCCTTCTTCTCCACCACCTTACATGGCACCCCCATTATATGCCCAAAACCAACCTCCACATGCTATAAGAGGCATCCAATCATCACAACCCACCAATGACCTAATTAAATTGATGTTGGACAAGATGTAGACATTGGAGGCATTGGTTTCTAGCTCTCGCAACACTCTCACCTATGACAAGATTTGCAATGAGCCTATTCACCCATCCATTCCTATCTGTTCATACCCTGTGCATTGGGAAATGCCTAAATTCAATCACTTCAATAGCAAAGAAGACCCCCAGCAACATTTGTAGTTGTTCAAACACGGGTGTTATCTGATCGCTCATGATGATGCCTTGCTTTTGAGAACTTTTCCCATGTCCCTCACTGGACCTGCATTAGATTGGTATAGTGGGTTACCTAAACACTCTATATTCTCATTTAATCAGGTAGCCCAAGCCTTCTTGGATAATTTCTCTATCAATATCATCAAGAAGGTTACCATGACCGATCTATATTCCACACATCAGTATGAGGACAAATCTATCGCAGATTTTGTCACTCGCTGGCGTAGCCTGATCAATCAACTTACCTTCCAATTGCCACAAACTGAACTCATTGAGCTCTTCACACAAGCTTGCGCTAGACATATCTCCCAACCTTACAGGTCTAAACCTTCCAAACATTTGATGAGACATTCACTATGGCACGAAAGTTTGAGATTCAAAGCCATCGAAGAGAAGAAAATCCAATTACAAAAAAGAATTCGGCATTCAAGTCAAATGAAACCTCTTCTTCTTCCAAACCACAAACCAATTATTCCAAAACTAAAGGCACCGCTAATGCAAGTGGTACTCAAGGCCGGCCCAGCTCATCTATCAAATCAAGCTACACCCTCATCTAATCTATCACCTGTCCAGGCTTTTCGATTCAGACAAGAGCAGTGAAAATATACCCCAATTGGGGAACCTTACTCTTCTATCTTAGAAAATCTTATCAAAGCTGGAGCCATCACCCTTCCACCCATAAAACCCCACACTGGTTTTGACCCTGCTCACCCCATGCCCGCATGGTATAAAGAGCATGATTTCTGTAACTATCACCGAGTAAAGGGTCATAGTGACGGCAACTGCATCACTTTCAAGAATATTTTCCAAGAAATGCTCAAGAAAGGTGAGTTAACTGTGGATAATCCCAACGCCACCCCAACCAAAATCTACAAATCTTCAAAAAACCATTTCCCAACCATGCCCCTTCATCTAATCAAACCGGTGAGACATCCACTCATGATACCCATACCTATGAGGTTCATGCTATCTTTAACAAGGTACCTATTGCCTCTTAATTACCTCACATCCCTTCTATAGAGGAAATCTGGCCTAAAATCCTCCTTCCACATTAGAACCTACCTCCCCTATTCCTTCACCAACAAGGGAACACCTTTCATCTCCTTCATCACCTATAGAGGGGTCTTCCTCTAACATTGAGACCATCTCACCCCTAGCTTCTCCACTTAGAGAACCTTTACCTAACGTACCTCCTCCACCCATAGAGGAGATCCCATTACCTCCTCAACCCATAGAGGAGCACCCATTACCTCCTCCATCTACAGAGGAGCACCCATTACCTCCTCCACCCACAGAGGAGAACCTATCCATTCCTCCACTTATAGAGGAGCTCCCATCATCTCCTCCACCCATCATAGAATCAGTTGAGATACCTTTTCCTCTTGGCAAAAATTCTCCATTAGCTACCCAAAATCCAACAGACCTACTTTCGGTTCTCTTACCTACGGAAGCTAAAGCTGGCCAATTCCCCATCTCTAAGATGCATTTTATAGGAATTCCTATTAGGTCCTCACCAACTCCACCCACAGACATGTCGTTCTCACGTTTGGCCGATCACTTAGATTATGTGGATAGGGCTTTACTATGGGGGCACCTCTTACTCCCTGTCTCAACACAGATGCAAAGATCCCTCACTGATACCTCCACTATCTACCCAAACACATTTCAACCCATCAAACCAAATACAACCACTACTATCACAAACCCTTTCATGGTACCCATTAGCACTCACACCACACCCTTACCTATAACCCACCTACATCTAAACCCAAACCCATACCCACAACATTTTCCTCCACTAAACCTATTACCACTTTAGGGGTCACCCGACCACCAGCCTTACTCATCCACCTATTAAACTAGATTTAGCTACATCCTCCAACATCAAAATCACACCTACTCTGACACCCAAACCAAAGAAACAAACTCATCGACCTCATACCCCTACCACACCAATCACACCCACACTTGTCCCGTCTACCTTAAAACCTCATCTATCCAACATGGTCAAGCACCCTTCACCCATCCATAAACCAATAACACAACAACCCATTCCTTCCTCACAAACCTCTAACCTACCTAGGCACACAACATGACTTACACCCACACCTACAGTCTCTTTACCACCAATACCTCCAATACCTTCAGCTATTGCTTCACTACCCACTACACTTCAGTCATTATCCCTCACACCCCAAGTACGACCCACATCATCTACCTTCACAACACCCCCGTTATCCCCGTGGGTAACTTTCCCTCTTCCTCCATCTTCTTTTCCTTCTCGACCTCGTACACCCACATCACCTTTACCCAAGAAGGTGCAACCCAAAAACAAAACCCCTGCTACCCCACAACAAGGTAGTCAAAACAACCCCATACCCTCCTACCCATCCATCTACTGTACCCCTACCCAAACGAACTCAACCAATACCTCAAACCACACCGGCACCTAAACCCATAGCTCAACCTATTCCTACTCTTCCAAAAACAATTCACCAATAATCAACCACACCTACACTTAAACCCACGTTCACTTCCCATTGTGATCCACTAGTAGGGTCCTATGCCAAAATTTTAACCAACCTCCTTGAGACTTCTTTTATCACATTACCACCACTCCAACCTTACCACCGATTTAAACCCAAACCAAAAGGGTTTGATGATGGGATTCCAAGGTTTGGATGAGGTCATATAGGCACATTTTGAGGGGAGGTCATTCAATCTATTGAGGTTTTACCCAATGACCCTACACCCGTAGCCTCCATTATCACACCCCATCATGTAGCCTCTCTCACCAAATTACCACCTTCATCTTCACCTCACCTTGTTCACCAAGTGGCCTCCCTTAGCTTCTTAGAGGAGGAGATCACACCACACCAAAATGATGACCCGGACCTATCCCTCTTCATCTTTGTCCACATTGATGACATACGGGTATGTCATGTGATGATTAATGGAGGCACTAGCATTAACATCATTTCATCCCATGCATTTTCTCAAATGTGCATACCTAACAATTGTATGCATAAACATTTGGTCATGTTGCGTTCACTCAATGATGCTCACTTCCACACTGTGCACGTCATCCTTCACGCCTACGTGGGCCCCTCCACTATTCCAAAATTGTTTTATGTTTTGAATGGGGAATTCCAATATAACTTGTTACTTGGTAGACCCTGGATCCGTGTCATGGGTTATGTTCCTTCCACTTTGCATCGTTGTGTAAAGTTTGAACATGAAGGACACACTTATACCATTCCAGCTGACCCATCACCTTTCAAAACATGCAACATGCTTTACCAACCCAATGATGTGCTCATACCTGTCAAGCCGTCTACCTCCGCAACCAATACCACTTCACCTACACCTCCACCTACCAGTACAACCGCTGCTTTCACCGCACATACCTCCTCTATTCCTACCGCTACTATAACCTCCACGGATGACCCATTAGCTTCCCAATCCGTTAACTCCACCTCCACATCAACCTCTCGACACATCATCCATACCACTACCTACATACCAACCACTAATCCCTTGGAAGGTGTTTTTCAATGCCTCACTCTAGGGGAGTACCGCCTATATAGTGTCAACACATTCCTTACTCCACACGAGTATGGAATCCTTCACCAACACTCTCGCTATGATCATCGTATAAGAGAGTGCCTCCTTTATGGTCCTCCTCATCTTCGTACTAGTCTCACTTATGGGGGATTTGATACTACCACTTACACACCTGAACCACCATCACAACCCCACCCATTTTCTATTGACTTCCAATCACTTACCAATCACCATTTCACCCACACCTTCCTGTACTACTGTACGTGGAAGGGTTTTGGTTTTGGCTTCTACGAGCAAGGCTGCCATATTGTTATTCCATGTACCGCCCACAAACATAATGACAATAGTGGTATCACTTTTCCGAACCTCCTACCCAAACAGCCCACATTAAACTCATTAAAGACCCTAGCCCTCCACCTTCATCTTCATCACTACCTTCACCTGCTCCACCTTCATCACCACCCTCACTGACAGATTCGATGGATCTTGAATCTATCCCCCTAAAAAAAAAAATCATAAACACCATTTCCTTGGGGCCTTTGACTTATCAATGTGAAGGCGAGGCCCCTTCCACTCTCCCATTCCTGTATCCTGAGATGATCGATGATGACACACCTATAATTAACATTGTTCAATGTCAGGATGATGAATCCATACTCACCTACCTTGGTGCAGAAGACTCATATATTCATCGGTCGTTACCATCTGAGACACAAACCATGTTGAATGAATCAACTATCGAGATCAACATTCATACTCAGGATGACCCGCACATCCTAAAGATCAGAAAATCTTTAGATGCTATTGAATAGGAAGCCATCACTTCTTTTCTCTCGAGATCATAACCATGCTTTTGCTTGGTCTTATGTAGACATGCCCAATATTGAGCCCACCATAGTGGTCCATAATATCGTAACCATTCCCGATGCCAAACCTATCAAGAAAAAGTGAGGAAAATGCACCCTCACATTGCCCTTCTCATCAAAGAAGAACTTCAGCACCTTCTTTCGGTTTCCTTCATCTTACCCATTGATTATCCTCGTTGGATTTCTAACATTGTCCATGTTACTAAAGCAACAGGGGACTTTGCATTTACATGGACTTTTGTGACCTCAACCTAGCCTACCCAAAAGATGACTTTCCCTTGCCTGGTATTGATCAACTGGTTAACCTCACCGCTGGTCATGAGATGCTCTCAATCATGGATGGCTTCTCGGGTTATAACCAAATTTTGCTTGCTCCCAGAAGATCAGCACAAGACCGCATTCATTACCCCTTGGGGAACCTTTTGCTATCAAGTCATGCCTTTTGGCCTTAAAAACTTTGGTGCTACATATCGGTGTGCTACGACTTACATCTTCTATGATATCATGCATCGCATATTGGAAGATTATGTGGATGATCTCTTGTCCAAGTCTAAACGTTGCGATGAGCACCTCACCATCCTTGAAACCATATTTGACCACCTCTTTAAATATTGTGTCCACCTTCAACCTAAAAAGTGTATCTTTACGGTTCTCTCAGGAAAGCTCCTGGAATTTATTGTTTCCCTCTGTGGTATAGAAGTTGACCCTGCTAAAGTCAAGGCCATTCTGGAAATGCCTCCACCCACTAACCTTACACAACTCCATAGCCTGCAAGGTAAATTGCATTCCATTCACCGTTTCATCTCACAATTATCTAATCGGTGTCAACCATTTCATCATCAACTTAGGAAGGTTGTCTCCTTTAAATGGGATGATGACTGTTACAAAGATTTTGAGGCCCTAAAACAATACCTTCTCCAACCACTTGTACTCATTCCACCTAAAGACGATTAACCTTTTTACCTATACATATCAGCTACAAATAATTCATTGGGATCCATGCTCACTCATCGTGATGAACAACATAGGGAGCAGGTAGTTTATTACATAAGCCGTACTCTTTTGGACTATGAAACCCGATACAACCATCCAGAAAAGATTTTCTTAGCCTTAGTTTTCATTGCCACCAAACTCCACCATTACCTACTCAACCACAAAACCTATGTCGTGACCAAAACTGACCCCTTACACTTCATGTATGCCAAACCTTATCAAAATCGGTGCACCACGTGATGGATTATGATTTTAGCTCATCTTGACCTTGAATTCATTCACCAAAATTCCATCAAGGGCCAAGCTATAGCTGACCAACTGGCTAACGCACCTATTGTCAGGGACCAACCCTCTAATTTTGACTTTCCGGTGAGACCATTACTACTCTTTCTCTGGACAAACCCCCTTACCAAATGACACTTTGTTCTTTGATGGTTCCAAGTGTCAAGACAAAAAGGGCTGGTCTTATCCTCATTCCTCTAGAGGGGGAACCCATGCCTTTGTCTTTCAAACTAGACTTTGAATGCACCAATAATATTGCTAAGTACGAAGCACTCGTACTAGGTCTCCAAGCCGCCTATGCCCTAGATGTGAAATCAATCAACATCTTTGATGATTCTCAATTGGTCATGAACCAAGTCAATGGTATGTACCAATGTCATAACGAGATACTTCAAAAGTATAAACATCAGGTAGAAATACTTTTGACCACCTTTGATTGTTACACCCTTCAAACCATCCCACTTTCAACCAACAAATTTAAATATACCATGGCCTTCTTAGCTTCCCAAATACCCACTTCCCCCTGCCTATTCCAAAATATTTGTCACTTTGTAAAATGCCTCCATTCACCTTCTTATTTATCTCACAATGTTTACTCAATTGGAAATGACACCCCTGATCCGAGTGACCTTTGGTATAAACAATACTCTGACTACCTTTCCCTCTCCATCTTACCACCTGATCTCACCCGTAATGGACAACGCGCCTTCCTTAAAAAGGTCTCCCATTTTTTTTTCATTCGGGGGACTCCTCTATAAATTCAGCTTTGATGGTATTCTCTTATGATGCCTCACGAGTTATGAAATTCCTTATACCATTAAGGAGGTTCATGATGGCATATGTGGAGGTCACTTTAGTGGCCTTGTTGTTGCTAAGTGCATTCTTCACCTAGGCTATTACTTGGCCGACCCTTAACCATGATTTTGTGACTATGTCAAACATTTTGTGAAATGTCAAAACATTACAACCTTCATCATACACCCAGTCATACCTTACAGGTCACTCATGACCTTTGGCCCTTCTCTCAATGGGGTTTGGATCTTGTCGGAGAAATCAATCCTCATTCTTCCCAACGCCATCAATGGATCATAACTGCTACCAAATACTACACAAAATGGGTGGAATCCATACCACTAATCTCCACAAAAGCCAAGAAAATATGTGAGTTCATTAACCATCACATAATTTTCCACTTTGGTGTCCCTCATCGCCTCATCACTGATAATGGAAAACAATTCAAAAACAAAACATTGCAAAACTTTGTGACTCCTTTGGCATTCAACTTAGTTTCTCATCACCTTATTACCCACAAACCAACAACCAAGATGAATCCACTAACAAAACCCTCAAAAAAATTCTCATGAAAGTGGTTGACAATACTGGAAAGGATTGGCATACGCACATTCCTTTTGCCCTATGGGCATACCACACTAGTATTCACACTTCCACTGCAGCCACACCCTTTTTATTGGTCTATAGTATAGAGGTTATTCTACCTCTCGAAGTCCAGATCCCCTCACTCCACATTTCTCTCCATGACATGCTTACTAATGATGACTTTCATCAGGACCGCTTAGCACAACTAGAGTTATTAGATGAACGTCATCTTAACGCTCTAGATCACCTTCAAGTTTACCAACAACGTATCAAATGTGCTTATGACAAACGTGTTCATGAATGAACCTTCCAAGTCGGTGACCTTTTCCTAAAAGAAAATCAACACATAACCAAAGTAGAAAAAATTAAACGGGAAAATTCACTCCTAATTGGCTTGGACCATACATCGGATGCCTATCGTTTATCCTCACTTGATGGTAAACCCGAACCTAAGCCCCTTAATGCCTTACATCTTCAACCATTCTATTGTTGACTTGTTGTCCTACCTCACCTTTTATCTCTCTCCACGCTCATCCCTTGAGTGCTATTCACTTCATACACCACCCTAACGATTAAACAAGAATCATGTGAGTACCCATCACATGTTATCTTCTCTCGAATATGTGTACCACGGCCTTGCACATGCACATAGCATGATTCTCAGTGGATACTTTTCATCTACCTTTAGATGAGATCCCATGGTCATTTCACGGCCTTTTGAACAAGATTCATGTCCTCCACCTTGTTCTTGTCCATGATTTCAAAGACCTCATATGGGACCAAACTCCTTGAGTCAAACTTCTAATAAAAAGATGACTCACTCAAAATGACATCTTCCTCTCGACAAAATTTCTACTATAAATAGAATGCTCCCTAGAAGGATAGCTATGTGAAAAAAAAATGGCGAGAGAAACCGAATCTTCCCGCATCGATCAGCTTCATGAAGACCTCAAGGAGTACCATATTATTTATCCCATATAGACTTCCCACATTGATCATTCTATCAAAACAAAAACTTTTTAGTCATGGACTTTCCCATTGTGACCTCGGACCTCTTGCCCAAAAGCCCTGTCACTCAAAACATATAAAATTAACTACCTTTCACCCACCTTACCATTTCCACTCTCATTGTCTCAATTACCTCAAGGGACATCTTGGACTTTAGACATTTGGTGATCCTGTGACTACCTTCATCACAAAACAGTTAATCATGTAATTCCTTTTAGGTCTTGTGTTCATCACACCCCAAGGTATGATCTACTCGGTATGATCCTACCCAATCAGGTGGCTTTATTTCCCCCTCTTACCTTTTAACCATCTTTGTTTATGTTTTGATTACCTTATACAAGACTTGGTACTTGACGCTTACCTTTGGGGTAATCCTCCCCCTTTTGACATAATCACCTTCACCTACATCATTTTACCTATAATCTACCCACACCTATTACAACTAAACCCACTACATGCCTAAAAACCTACCAACTCATTCTCATATTCTTCCCTAGCTCATGGGAGAACTACATCAACCCGAGGTCTCTTTTTCCGGGACTATATAGGCAAAGACTCGAGAGCATGGGGCCCTTGGAGGTTAGCTCGATCATTCTCTACCCTAAATAATTTTTCAACCATGCCTAACTCACCATTTACCCCACATTTCACTTAGTTCCCCTTTTCTAACAAAATTAGAAATTAAGCCACATACATAACAAGTTGCTTACCACAACATACATTTATTATGCCTACCATCTCTCTATCATCACTATCCATATATTATACAACATTTCACATATGACCCATAGTATCATTCATTGCCAAAATAATGAATCATAACTAAACCTACTTTCAACTCAACCATGCCTATAACCTAACTCAACCATGCCTATAACCTGACTCGATCCATGCCTATAACCTGACTCAACCATGCCTATAACCTGACTCAACCATGCCTATAACCTGACTCGATCCATGCCTAAACCAACCTAACTCCATCATGCCTAACTCACCTAATTTCCATCCATATCAAAGTAACAAATCCCTATCTCATCTAACACAAGCCATACATCCAATATCTCATAAACATATTAACGCATCACAAAATGCCATGAATCTCATCATATAAATCAATAACTGTGTATCTCAAAATACATGCCTATCTCATGGCCATCATCTCAAAAATATCAGCACACAGGCCGATATACAATACAAAATGTCATCGGCACGCAGGCTGGTCTCATATATACAAAAAGAATGAATGAATCAATACAAAAATATTCGGCACGCAGGGTGGTATCTACTCAAAATATACAACAAAATCACTCATACATCCTCACTATCTTTGACATGCAGGATGGTATGTGATCAAAAAATATACAACTATCTTCGGCATGCAGGCCGGCATATATATCAAAAATAATCACTAGTATACATCAACAATCAAGAGGCTACATATTAGACATCTCACTGGATGTCCTCCATCTCTGTGTCACCTACACCCTCGGCCTCATGTGCCCTCGCCGCACATCACCTTGCTCTAGTCGCCATGCACTTTGGTGAGCTCTCCCGATTGGGTCTCGAAGCTCACTGACCTCCTATGCTCTCCACACTATGTGTGTGGGATCTCATCCTCTCATTGGATGCCTACTATGCTCTATACTCTTCGTAAGAGAGGAAGTCTATCCCGGATGCCATGAGCTAGTCCTAATAATATCTTGCCTCACCTAAGGCATCCTATAACCTAGATATAGGCATGGTCTATGGTGGTACCATAGGTCTCGGCCCTTGTACCTGCCCTATGCCATCCCCGTGAACCGGGACTAGCTCCTATGCCTATGGTGGTGCCCCATGTCCATGTGCCTATGGTGGTGCCCCTATCCCAATGCCTATATCGGGCCTCTGTAAGACCCCAATTTGTGTCTGGGTTGTGGCTAGCTAGCCCTATAAACCTGCCACCTGAGCCAATAGGGCTGCCACCTGACCATCTTTGTCTCCATCTCCTCCATCACCTCCACCCTCTCCCTCCACCATCTAGGCCTGCAGATTGGCCACCTGTACTCATAGCTCTGCTACCTCTACCTCTCGACTCCTCCAAAGTAGTGTCTTCTATATACCTATCTCGTGTGATCAATGTCGCTACACCGCCTCGTAGGGAGTCTCTCTGCAATTTCACGGTAGCTAAGTCTGGCTGCCCCGGTCTAGGTGGTATGGCTCGTAACTGAGCCGCCCACCACTACTATTCCTATATGTGCATCCGGTGTCATCAATCCACTGATCCACTGGCTTCTCCTCCTCTCCTATAGGCATTGAAGGTTGTGGTAGAGGTAAGGACCTTTCCACGTCATCTCTCCAATACTATGGGAAGGGCGGGGGAATATCTGCTGGCAAGCTCGAACTACCGCGGACTGTCTGTCTACCGAGATCATCTCATCCTCCCTGCAACGGCAACCCTATATCCACCTCTCTAGCTGGAGCTCAGCTAGCTCCTCATGCATGTGCCTATATGAGGGGAATTCCACATATGGTCTCCAGATAATGTCCACTATGGATAACCCCTCCAATAATTGCTGAAAATGGGCCACATCATATGTCGGCCTATCCAACCTCCACTCTCCTACCACAGGCACCCATCTCATGTATCCCAACTACACGGATATGACGGGAATGCATCCGCTCGAGTAATCCCTATAGGTTAAACACACAGACTATGTGCTCGTAGGCCCAACAATGTAGTATAAATGTACAACACAGGCTAAACCTACGTAACTGCCCATACACCCACAACTCACTATATAGCTACACCAAGAATGTTGGTGCCTAGGTGAAGCATGTCTCATGCACCATCATATCATGGAGCACCCCCATATATGATCGAGGAAAGCGTCCACCCTCTGCATCGGGCAGGTGCATAGCAAAGACACCGCCTCCATCAATAAAACTACTAGCATCTTCTCATCCGGATGGGCTAGGTACATCTCACCATAGCTCAAACTAGCACCATGGAATCTCAGCTCCGTGGGCCCTCACCAAATACTATCTCGATCAACTCCTCTGAAGCCTCGGAGGAGAAAGAGTACACTGGGCCCCTAATATGAGTAACCTTAGAATTCAAAACACGTCCTCCAGGGTGATAGTCATCTCACCCGTCGCAAGGTGGAACGTGTTGGTCATGGAGTACCATCTATCGATGAGCACTACCATCAAACTATTTGTCCGAACAACATGTTGATAGCATCGAAAACCACTCAAACCCATCGCTCCATGTGCTGCAGCTCCAAAGGGCTTGCTAACCCATGTAATGTCACTAGTAGCGGCAGAACCTTGTCCCACATATGTACCGTGACCTCCCCTACATCTAATCTAAAGCACAACATTAATCTACCTTTACCATGACCATATTCATCACTTATTATTACCTATCACCCTATTTTTTACCCTACCCATCTCAACCACCTAACCTACATCTTTTTTTGGACCCTTTTGCCTAAAATACCAACCGGTGTCGGTTCATCCTAACTGACTTTGGTCACCTTTAAACCGGTATCGGTCACCTATTTGGTGACCGATACTAGTTGAATTATACCGACCACGGCTACCATGTAATTGGCATTGGTCACCTGTTAGGTGACTCGATCCCGGTTCTACCCAACCGACGCTAGCCAAGCTTGACCGACGCCAACCACTATCATGGAAAAATCCGTGACTTCCCAAACCCCCTTTTTCTAAAACCCTCCTACCTGTCCCTTTTACCCCACCTACAATGACCTACACTACCCCAAAACCCCTACCCACCCCACCTATCTAATTTACTACCCTCCCCCTTTTTTTTCCCATTATTCCCCTCCATACCTGATTTAACTTTTTCCCACCCCTAAAATACAAACAACCCACCAAACCCTACAAATAACAACTATTACAACCTCTACTCTATCTAATTCACCCTATAGAGTTAGGCACTTACCTCATCGTGATGCCACTGTCTCGGTCACACATGTCAGTCACTTTGTTTTGGTGGTCCACCGATCCCTCTCTAGCCTCTACCATCCCCGAATATCTACCCGTAACCTCCGACCAATAAACTCTCTCGCCCCGATCTCATGGACCCACCCACCATCAAATCACACCGCCAACTCACTATCTTGTTTCCTACAAACACTTTTCTCTCTTTTTTGTTGTTTCTTCACTTCGCAAATCACAAATGAATAATAAAAATATGGATTTTTGTTTTTATACAAAACCCGACCTAACCAACGTCGGTTCCCCTTGACCGACATCGGTCTTGTGCCCTACCTCACCGTCGTCGGTTTTCCTATACCGATGTCGGTTATCCATGACCACCACCGGTCACCCTTACCTACACATTTCCCTTACTTTTCCATTTTACCCCACCCTCTACCTTGCTCTTTACCCCATCCACCCTTTACCCAACCCATTACCTTACCTTTCCTGACCTCATCATTTACTACCTCCATTTGTCCTCCTTTAGGGACTCATTATTTTACCCCTACCTTGGCCTTACCCATGCCACGACCTAGATATTTGGACCTAGACCATCACTAGTGACCTTTGACCTCATGTGTTCACTATACCTTGTGGCACTATTACCTGTGTTGATTGACCTAATGACCTTACCTAGCCTATTGTCATGACCGTTTATCCTGACCCTACCTTTGGTGTACTGGAACATACCTAAACATTCCTGCACCTAACCTACGTTGTGTTTCCTGACCATATCATATACCTTGGATACCGGATTCACTTTAACCTTGTTTGGATAAACCTATCGACCTTAGACGATGTAGAGTTTTCCTACTCTTCAACTCAATAGTGTGCTGTAATTTATATGTGTGTGTGCGTTTGACTATTGCTACCTGTGACCCTGACCCATTACCTAGATTTCCCAAGTAGACCTTTCACCCTTTTCCCCTATCCCACTTGCCTTTTCCTCACATTTACCTTTTATCAAACCACTCACCGCTTCAGCCTATTGCCTTGTCAGTTCCTAGTTTGAGGGGGATCACCTTCACCCACACATGGGGCAACCACATCTTATTTTTGTTAGCATCACTTACCAATACAAGCTACGCAACAAAAAGGGGAAAAATGTAGACACTAAAATTAGGTCACACTCCCCTTTTTTCCCTCAACAAATAAGCACCCTTTGTTACATTTACCTAGCCATGACCCCCTTCACCCCACTAATATTAATTAAATTAAATTAATGCATTATCCTCACTATATTTATTATTTAAATAATATCTACACATATAGTTCACTTAGACACCTCACCAAACCAACTCAACCTAAGACCTATTCTTAGCAAGTTGTCATAACTAACTAAGACTTACCCAAACCCTAAAAATCAATGCCTACATTCCCTCTAACCACATTCTTGCATGCTCACAAGAGGCTCGAGTCTAATCCATGGGATAACGACACAAGATCCAAGGAAATTAGGAGGATATCCCTAGTTTAGTAAACCTAGGAAATCCCACCTTGACCGACGTCGGTTACCCCTAACCATCGTCAGTTAAGCCGGACCACCGTCGGTTACCCCTTTTAACCCAAAACAACCTTATTCTCAAGGTTGGCGGTTGAAAGTTAGAATTTAGAAGCAAAAAAGAGATTAACGAGAAATAATGCATCTCAAAGAGATAACGCATCTTTAGAGAGCCAATTCCAATGAAAACTCACATCTAAGGAAGGAGATTGAGCATCTTCTCCTACACAGCCATCCCAACCACAATCTGATCTATCCAAGCAAAGAGGAGTGTACATGCAGCCCATTCAAAAGCTTTTCTTTAGTTGGTGATCACTTGTAACCTTCAAACTCATCATCAACACCTCCATCCCTCACACACAGACATTCAGGAATGAAATCCAAGTAAGTACAATATCATACTTTCCTAGTTATTTCATTTCTTCATCATTTTATCATCCATTGTTTATCTTGCTCCCTATTGACCTTCTCCATATTTTCACCTCTATAGACCCATTAAAACCTTGAAAATCCTACTCCAGTCACCCAATACACCATCCCAACCAACCAAAGTCCTTTGTGCAATCACAAAGGAGACCAAAAGCCCATTCAGCGTGACATTTCCGGATCTCACAATAACCAAGCAAGTTGGTTATACCTAACCACCGTTGGTCACCCCTGACCGACACCGGTCTCTGTGTTTGCCCACACAGCCCTGAAAAGATACCTACCCACCTAATTTTATCTCACCCTCATTCACATGTGACCTACTCGAGATCCCTGCTAAACCCGAACCCAAAACCAACCATTTGACCTTTGGATTCTATTCTAGCTTATCCTATTAGAATTAGATCTATTTCTTATTTTGTTTTAAGTGAGATACCTAAATAATTTCAAAATAACAATAGGATTTACTCTTTTTTACAGCATTGAATTGTTTAAAACAATTGACTGAGAGCCATCTAGGAAGTATCATACTTCTGGATCTAGCTTACACTAGGCAGTTCACCGCCCATATTGTTTAATTCCGTCGGTGGTCTTGTTTTCATTTCTGTAGTTCCTCCTAGCCAAAAGGAAGCTCTCACGATCAGTTGTGGATTTGAAGTCATACATGTATAACAACCCATCAACTGACATTTGAACAGGTATTCCTCCTACACCCGTTACCTTATCTCTGCTTTTGGTCCTCCTACACCTGTTACCTTATCATTTAAGCTTCAACGCTTCAAAGAAAAAATCTAAGAAAAAGGTGAAACATTAATTTCATACAAATAGATTAAAATTTATTTTTATGCAAATAGATTAGATTTATTTTCCTACAAAATAGATTAGATTTATTTTCATGCAAGTAGATTAGAATTTAATTTTCGACAATTAAGATATTGAACAAAACCTCATCTCATACTAACATAATTGTGTAGAAAATATAATTGCTAACATTATTATGAAGGAAGGATTGAATGTTGATGAAGGAGTTTGAAATGGCTGATAAATATAATATGGTTGAAATCTACAAGGGGGATGCATTCCTCGGGGAGGGAAACATGCTTCAAATCAGTCAAATATATTACATCATACATTTAAAACAAATTCTAAATTTACATAAAGGAGTCATACTCTAAACATTAATGGTAAGTACTATATCATTGATTTTTCATTTTTGATCATAATAATGAGTTTTAAAAAACTCCTATTTTTCTAAAACATTTACCATTTGAAATAAATCCAACTTTTACTTTGGAGTCTATAGGCCTAGCTTTTGAGTCTGTAGGTCTAGATACGTAGTTTGCATAACTTAGACCAAAAAAATCAAATGGATATTCTGAGAGAGGTTTTTACTCATAAAAATGATTTGAACAAAAATCCTTCTATTTTTCTACATCTTTCACCATTTGGAATAAATTTTACTTTTACTATGTGGTAGTTTTAGTATCAGTGTATCAGGTCAGCAATAAAAGTTGCATAATCAGAGAAAAGGTCAAAGGGAAAATCGAGAGAGGTTTTTATTCAAAGAAGTGTGTAAAAAAAACCACCTCCTAATTTTCTATAGTTTTTATTCATTTTTATGCCCTCTCAAATAACAAGGAAATCCCATGCGCACTGAGCACTCACCTAAGGCACGCACAGGCACCGAGTCCCTCCTTTATATGAGTTGTGTGAGAATGCATTATTTATGATAGAAAATTAAGTGAATAGATTGGAAAGGAACCATACATTCATCTTAGAGCTCAGAATGGCTTCTAGACCAATGTGTTCATTCATATAAGAAAATCATTATAGAACATAGATCTGAATCATAATAGAAAAGAAATGCACAGGGGTTTATACCCACTCATATGAAATGTACATATATAACCGATCCATACAGATGTAAGTAGAACTGGAAACACACATATATTCATATTAAGCATGTTGATAACCACATTACATTAACTAGGGCAGTCACAGATCCATATGATAGTGTAGACCAATGTCATGCATCGGAACTGGACTTAGGCCCTTCATAGTACAAAGAAAAAAATAATGTTCAGACCCATCCCCTTGATACAACATACTCCTATAGATCCTCTAAACCCAACCTACGAGATTCTCATAGAATTCTTGCATGGCCTCACCTTTCTTCAATTCTTGATATCTCCATCGGTCTCTATGTATATCCTTTTTTCTTCTACCGCACGCTCATATATATAGCCTTATCAAGCACCGACATGCCTTTCTCGAAATTGCAAATTGCTTTCCATGTGTCCCAGTGGTCCTCCATGGGATCATGTTGCTTCATATGCGAGCTCTCCATCCTTTTCCATGATGACCTTTTGGAATCTTCTATTGTAAGGTATATTCCTTCCATGGGCACCAAGTTTTCAGGCTGGCACCTTATCCACTTTACATGTGCATTCGGGTCATGATTTCCTCATGTTCTTCCCAGATATGCCAAATATGGCTAAGTCCCAAGATCTTTTCTCTACCCCGTGCACATGCCACTAGTTCTATAAAAACCCTCCTGAAACACTTTGTCTTGCGTGCTTTCTCCTTACGCACCCTTATTCGAATAGGCCTTGCATGCCCATGTGCCTTCTTGTACTTAGCCAATATTTTAGGGGCCCAACATCACTCCACACAATGCATGTTCTCTACCCTTAGGAAAACCCTCTCAAATAATAAATAATGACTTTCCATGAATAGTTTAGAGAAAGAATAAAGCAATGAAGAATTTTGGGGAAAATGTAAGAATGGAGAAACTATGATTATTTATGCAAGAGGAGAGAGAAATCTTTCAACAAGTCTACCTCCAACTTATTCTAGGTATTGACCTTGCTCTGTGCTTATTGACACTGAGATCACAAACTAAGGTTCTCACTTCTTCAAATCTTAGCCCTTCTCCTTGGGTATTCATCATCTCTATAATTCCCTCCAACTGTTTTCCCAAATCCTCAAGTGCATCCATCCTTCGAGTGATCTGGGGATACAACTCTTTCAGCTAGTTTTTGATTGAGCCCCACAAGGTCTTAATAGCCTCTGATTTCTTCTCAACCTTGGCTAGAATTTTTTCATGTTCCACCCTATTCCCCTTGTTCTTCTCCTAGAACTCCTTGAGCTTTGCTTCATGGGTGGCGACCAGAATGCTTGCCACTCTATCTCTATTGGTGTAGTTGTCATAAGCGGCCTCAGCAACTTGGGTGGTGGCTTTCACATCCACGAGGACTTCCATGTATCTTGGGCCTACCACAACCTTTATCTTGTCCTCCTTTTATTTATAAGCTAATGTCTCCTCTCTGCATATTCCAAGGCCAGTGGTTTCCTTTCCATTGTGAGGATGTGGGTCAAGTCCTCTAGACACTCCAAGGTGGATCCATACTTTTGCACCTATGGCATTAGATTTGGATGCTTCAAGAAAATGGCATATGTGATCATATCTACTTTCTTGTAGACCTCACACACCCTTGCCTTCTCTTCTTTCAAATCATGTCTTAGTTGCACGTTGATTAGCTCCTCTTGCTTTCCTTTCTTCATCTCTTCTTCCCTTTTCTCTAGTTCTTCCTCTAGGAACTTCACCATGTCGTTCCTCCCAAAGAGTCTAGCCTCTATCTCCACTTTGAAACCTTGTTCAATTCATTGTAGATATTCTCGTCGATATCCATTGAGCATTTACCAAGGGGTTGTCACCTTTTGACTCTGGTACCTTCATTATTTCCCCTTGGCTTACTTCAAATTTTGGTTTGTCGATGTGGGACTCAAATTCCCAAGAGAGAAATTTCCTCGTACGAGGGTATGCACCTTCCTCATCAAATGATGTCATATCCAAGATTTTCTCCATTGGTATGGTGCTTTGAAATCGTGCATGCAACACCTTGTTTGGATCATCAATATAGCCCATCTTTTGACCTGTGATGCCTCTGCACTTTTTCTCCTTGTGTGCGGCCTTAGGAAATCTCACATCCAAACTGGGATCCCCTCCCATGCTACCATATTCCTTTTCTACGCTTTCCTCCTCTGCTTCCTTCATCACTAGGTCCGCGCTGCATTCCATCTCTTTCTCTACTAGGTCTTCGATGATCTTGGCTACTTCCTTCTCCACGACCTCGTCTATCTGTTCCTTAGTGAGGCTTGGGGTCCTTTGTTCTTTTGTAACTTCTTCACTTACCCCCTTGTCCTGAGTATCCTCTTCTTCCTTGTCATTCTTCCTCTTGACAAATATGTACTCATTTTCTTCTTCCTCTCCTTCCTCCTCCGATTCATGAACCTCATAGATAGGATGGTCCTCACCTCCTAGTTCATCTTCATCATCATCATCATCATCATCATCATCTCTCTCACCTCTATAGGCCTCCAAGCTCTCTGTATCCTCCGAATCATTTTCTTCTGTCACCTTTTGCTTCTTCCTAGTAGGAGATTCTTCTTCCTTCTCCTCCTCCTCTAGTGACCTCTCTTGGGTGATGGGTTCCTCGTGCTCTGGAACTTATTCCTTTGGAGTATTTTCTTTCACTAGAGACTTATTTCTCCATGCATAAGTATTGGGCTTAACGCTTGTCTCTGAAGCACACTTACCACTTGTGTATCCTGAACACTTGGTGTTTTTTACACTTCTTCCCTTTCCCTCTTCTTTGGCATTGGCTTCTTTCTTCCTGTGGGATCTTCAAGGATGGATACACCATTTTCCAAGTATGTACCCTTTTTAAATTTTGGCTCTATGTAGAGGTATATTCTTGTTACATCCCTAAAGAATTACCAATGTCATTGGTTTCATCATCTGTATCTCGTGGGAGATATATCTCTCCACGTATGCGTTCTTATTGGGGTAAACCAAATTTTTTCGTAACTCTCTGTGGTCTTGATCTACCTCACTAAGGTCGAACCTTAGTCTCTTGGCCTCTTTGAATATGTTCACCCCCACTTGGAAGTATTGTGCGGTGAAGGAGAAGGGAAGCTTGCACCATGGGCTCATTGTTTCATCTGTCAACCTAAATCTGCCAATGTAGAAGTGTTGATATACCATGAATTCTACTTCTCCTTACACAAGCATGGGTAACTACTCTAGAATCCTCCATTCTTCTCCAAACACGTCCCTCATGCACTTGTACCATTTTTCTAAATATGCCTTGTGAGTGGTTGTCATTGTCTTACAAGTATATTTTGTGAACTGCTTCACGGGTGAGGGATCCTCTTCTGGGTACTCCCAAACAAACCTTTCCATCCCATCGAGCACTCCGATATCTAAGAATATGATTGTGAGGAGAACATTACCAAATAGTATCTTCTCACCTTCTTCTGCACTGCTAATGATTTCATCCGTGATAGAAGTAGACAAGTTGTAGATGGACCCCTCAGATATTTTTGGCATATGTTCAGCCATGCCTTGTTCACTTAAGTCCATCTCTCTTGGTCATTGAGCTTGGTTATGAAGCACGCATCCATCCTCATCACAGATTTGGGATCTATGTGATTTCAAAGTATCACGATCCTTTCTTATAGTCATATGCAGAAATTGTTTCCTTGATGGCCTCCTTGTTGCTTAGGTCATCATCAATGTTATCCCCTTCACGAGATAAGGCATGTGAACTTGGAAATTAAGGGGAGTTATGCGCATCTTGCACCCTATGAAATAAAAGCTGGTTTTTGTGAACACGTGCCATTAACCACTGGTAGATGTGCTCAGGTTTTCAAGTAGGGTAATTTGTAAAGTTGTAGTAATCCTACCTTCTCCAATTTAACCTTTACTTCGTCACTATATATGGGAATGCCTTCGGTGTCCTCTTATTTGTTGGGTGAACCAACTCCAAAGCCATTTATTTTTCTATCGTGCTAGTGTGGTGATTATAGTCACTTACAGACATCTTCCACAAATGAGATTCCCATTATTTTCCTAGCAATACCCCATCTAGGTATTGCATCTCCGTGTACCATTCTTCATTTGTGCTTGCAACGGAAGCCATTTTCTTCCCCTTACCCTTGCCCTTCTTTTTTTAGGTGAGATGGTTACTTTCTTTGGTTCCATTCTTCTGGTTAGGTTATCACTTCAAGTGTCTTTTCCTTGCTCTGCTCTACCACTTTATCCAACCCTAATGCACAACCTTGCAAAGAAATCCTCCTACACCATGCCCTAGCCACCAAACCCTAACTAGAACAATTCTTCCATAAGATGGCACTTTAACAACTTCCTCCACGCTTGTGTACTCCTTTCCTATTGGTTTGTAGATCTACTCTAGTCACATCCTCTCAGATATCTTAAATTTTTCTTTGCACATATCACCTTTGGATGCCCTAGTTCATGAGATCTCTTTTCTCTTTGTAAATGCAAGGTAAATAATGAAGTTCCTGACTTCTTATTTATATCTTTTCCTTCTTTCTAGCATTAAATGTTATTTTACCTACCACCATACTTAGTACTAAATGTAACTTTTTCCACCAAGCCGACCTTACATGCCTTCACTTATGCACCCAATCTTGCACAAAAAAATTTTACAACCTTCTAGTGCACAAAAAATCCATCCTGACAGAAGACTCTTACGTGCATGTTAACAGCGTCAAAGGCACTTCTTCTACCCTTCACCTGATTTTTTCTCTCACCTACCTCATGTTGTTCTGCGCTTCTTCCTCTGTATGTGGTTTCTCGGTCTTATCCTGACACTAACCTTTTTCATCCACCTCTTCTTCCATGTGATTCCTTCATCCTTACGTGCTTTGTATCCATCAACCGGGTAATTCACCGTAACTTCTACTGCTAGTTCAACTTGTATTATGGGCCTATACTTCGCATTACTCCACCCCACACTAAAATAGATGCGTGGTCCTTTTCACATGCACAACCTTAAAAAATTAAAGTGGTTACCAGTTCCCTAGGCACAAAACAAACAACAAAACAAATGATGAGAAAGGGAAACACAAGAAAGGAAATTACTTAAAGGGAAACCTATACTAAATGGAAAAATTGCCTTATTACAAACACCAAGAAGACTTATTTATAGTAGGGCTTCATCCTACTCCCATTGAAATGGCCTAGTAATCTCGTTCCATCCAAGTGCTCTCAACTGGCATGTGCCTAAATTAAGGATGTTTGAGATGATATAGGGCCCCAACTAATGGACTTTCAACTTTTCGGGATGGCGTAGAAACTTAGAATCATATAACAATACCATCTGCCCAATCTCAAATTGTTTGTTTCTGATGTGGTGATCATGCCATGATTTTTGTTTATCCTTTTCATCCTTTTGACTCCACTTGGCCAATGATCGTCTCTCATCCAATTTCATCAATTTTTCAATCCTTTCCTCTAGTGTTTGTTCACAACCAATCCTCCTATACGCATTATACGTAGAGAAGGTAACATAAATTCAACGGGTAGGACATCCTCTATGCCAAACACCAATTGGAATGGTGTGGATTTATTCAACCTCTTGTAGGTTGTCCTATACGCCCATAGAATTGCTGATAATTTTTCATCCCAATCTTTTCTACCAATGGCACAAATTTTAGTCAAGGTATGACTTAGTATTTTATTAAATGCTTCAGCAGTTCCATTTACTTATGGATGGTAAGGGGTAGTCTTATGATGGGCCACCATGAACTCTGCTAACAGAATATTGACGGTCTCATTTAGGAAATGCATACCCCTATCATTGGTTTAGCTCAACAAGCATCCATACATTGTAATAATATTTTCTCATAGAAACATGGTTGTTGTAGCCGTTGTACAATCCTTAGTAGGTGTTGTTTTTACCCATCTTGTCAAATAATATGTGCAAGTGATTACATAGCGCGATCGTGTCCTACGCGTAGCTAGAAAAATGGGGCCTACAAAATCTATGGCCCACTTTTCAAATGGCTCTGTAGTTGGAATAAGGTGCAAAGGCATTTCATCCCTCCTTCCCTGGTTTGCCAAGGCGCTAACAATGATCACATGCCCTAGAATATTCTTTGTAATCTTGATATAGGGTTTCCCACCATAACCCATCTTATAATATCTTGTGCAAAGTGGCATCCCCTGCATAGTTTCCACATGGACCTCCTCCATAATAGTCATGCACTCATGTTCTAGCATGCACTGGTGCAACACTTCATCACATCCTAGTTTGTACAAATCACCACTAACCAACATGTAGGGTATGGCGTGTATGGATAACTGCTTCCTCTCTAATGCTTTCATCCCTTCTAGTGTCATACCTATTTTGAGAAACACTGCAATATCCTCTAAGTCTAAGGGCATGTGCCACAACCTAAATAGCTACGCATCTAGCATGGTCTCCTCAATGCTTTATGCGTCCTCTCTTGATTCAATCCTAGATAAGTGATCAGGCCTAGAATTACTCTTTCCTGGCTTAACAACCACTGTGAACTCAAATTCTTGGAATAGCAGGACCCATCGACATATGTGCCCTTGTAGAACGGGCTTGTTTACCAAGTATTTTAATGTCATGTGGTCCGTGTAGAATACAAATGGTGTTGCCAATAGATATTTCTTGAACTTGTGCAACACATAGATCATGGATAGTGCTTCGTGCTTAGTAGTGGTGTAATTTTTTTCTGTTGATGTTAACTTCCTTCTTGTAAAACACAAAGGATGGTTGATAATCCCTTCACTATGTTATGCTAGTACTACTCCAATGGTTGTATCGAGGCATCCACATGAACATGGAAAGGTTTATCCCAAATGGGGAAATGGATAATGGGTGTTGTGACAAGATGATCCTTCAAAGTGTTGAATTCCCTCTGTTGTTCCTCTCCCCAATGAAAGGAACTCTTGTGTCTAATCAATTCCTCCAAGGGTGTGGTGATCTTGGCATATCCCTTTATGAACTTTCTATAATAACCCGTATGCCCAAGGAATCTGTGCATGGCGCTTTGGCTAGTAGGTTCCCCTAAACCCATGATGGCTGCAACCTTGGTGAGATATATTAGTAAGCCCTCCTTGCAAATGATATGTCCCATTAAGGTTCCAAATGGGGTAACAAAGACACACTTTTTGATGTTGAGGGATATCCTCAACTATCAACACCTTTCAAGAATTAGTATTAAATGATCACAATGGTCCTTGACTAGACCATACATAGTACAATCATCCAAATAGACTTGAAGAAATTTATGAATGAAGTCCTGAAAGGCTTGCACTACAATGCACAAGAACACAAAGCAGTGCATTCTTTAATCCAAAAGGCATGACTGAATAGGAAAAACATCCCCACTCAGTGGTGAAAGTTGTCTTTCTCTAGTCTTCCTTTGTAATCCTCACCTGGTGGTACCCTGAGAACCCATCCATGAAGGAGTAGACTTCGGCCCGGCCACTCCTAAAATTTCTTGATGAAACAGGTTAGGGAAGGGATCAATGACACATACGCATTCAGGTCCCTGTAGTCAACACAGATCCTTATCCTCCCATTCTTTTTGATGTTGATGACCATTTTTCTTATTCATTCGACTCTTCCACAGCCTCAATGATACCTGATGCTATCATTTTATCTATCTCCTCCTTGACCCGTATCCACAATTTTGAATTCATCTTTTATGGCCTCTTCGGATTGGGTGTGCATTTTCCTTTAGTTTTATCTTCATCACCCCAAGGAATGGTAAACACCTTTGAGTTCATGATACCCATGAGGGAATAAATCCTAGAATTCACGTATTAGATCAATGATCTTTGAGACCTCCTTTTCTGACCAATAGTCTCCAATGATTTCTTCCTTGGGTTTTACTTCTAACCCAATGTTAAAAATTTTTGTTTTTAAGGGCTCATGGTAAGCATGCATCCTTTCATCAGTGCTATCTATAATATCGTGCATTTCTACCAAGTGGTTAACATCTAGACTCTCTATTTCCTCTCCATCTATGACATAAACCGTCTTTCCTTTTTTCTTTTCTATGCATGTTTTCTCAAACTACATCTCCTCTGACTCATCCTCATCAAAACGTGCCTCTAAACTGGGCTCACCTAGAAAATCTAGTAGCATGTCTTCCACCATGGCACTATCCCCCATTGTAAGGCACTTGATCACTTGCAATGACTTATCCATTGGTGGCTTTGTGCTCCGATATTCAAAAGCTTGGATGAGATCAATTGTCATCTCCTATCATTTTCCTTTCTAGAAGCATGTTTCTGAATGGATATACCACACATGCACACAACCTTGTATTGTGGAATACAACTTATGCACCCATAATGATGGTGGAAAGGCTTCTGCGCCTCCCAACTAGGCCTTCTCACAAGCTTGGATGTGGAATGAAGTGGTCTCCTTACCATGGTACTCTTGAATGACCGTGGGTGCATTTCTCCTTGAAAACTTTACAGAGAACACAATTCTTACCTTGTACCACTCCGGAGGCTCTCTTGATGTGTAGCCCACTATAGTGTTGTAGTCCCAAGTAGGATATAACTAAGCATCCTTCTTCTTTCATCCTCATTTTCCTTTGAGATTCCATGTCCCATAAGAAAATTCCAGGTATGGCCCTCCGGAGTAAATTGGTAACTTCTTTCTTCCTAGGCGCTTGAGTGAGCACGCCTTGGTAACTTTTATTACATACCCCCTCAACTATCACCCAATTAATTCATAGGTCCTATGTGCCCAATTGTCATACATCATGCTTGTTGTATCACTCATAGACTGGGCATCCTCAAATTTAATAATTCCTTCTATAGGGTGAATTATCTCCGGGTCTCTAATGGAGCACACATAAATTATATCAAGGACCTCTTCTCCCAAAGGTTCAGTGTAAGGCACCAACTTCCCATCCGTCAGAGGATGATGACCTATTCTTCCTTGTTCTTGAAAAGGATATATCCTTTGTTGAACGATAGGTTAGCGTTGTTTTTATAGCACCATAGTTTCCCAAGAAATGCTGAAAAATTGTCTACCTTGGTGAGCACTAAGACTTCAAAGTCTCTAGTAAACTTGGCCCCCTGAATGGTAATCACTGCATCCTTTAATACTCCAATGGGAATTGCCTTAGTTTTGTTTACCATATATAGAACATTCGAAGATGGTTGTAATGTGGGCCTTCACATTTGATGTTACGCATCCAATGTAAGAACATTGAATTCTTCTCTCATGTCAATCAATATGTTTCTTAGAACCCAACCATCCACAACTGTGTTCAGTGTGATTTCTTTGTCATAGTCAAGGCTATGCTATGGGAGGGAAGTTTTCATGCAACACCTACCTTTCGCACTCCACTTTAGCGCATGGTATCTTCTCCCGCATCCATTCTCCTAGAAAGGGAATAATATAATCTTGCCTTAACATTTTGCACACTTCTTTGACCTCATCCAGGCCCTTCTATGGAGCCTCAAAGCATTCCTTCTTTACTTCGCTACCTAGACTACTCCTTTAGACATTGTATTTCTCCCTATAAACTCTAAATAATATCCATTGTCTCTTAATATACTTCCTTCTAGTGGCGGGTTCGAATACTTCCCATACACCACTTATTCTCTTGAGACTAGAGTCTTTTCCTTGGTACTTCTTTGGCATGCGCACGCACCCTCTACTCATGTCAGAAGAACAAGTTCTAATCCCGACTCACACATCATTCTAGGAATCCACTTTGTATGTCATCTTTCTTTACGCTCACCATCCCAACGCCCTTTTATTTCCAAAGTCTTTGCTAGCTCATGTGCTCAAACAACTCAGGGAACTCCTCATACTTATGCTTTTTCCCACACCACGAGCACTACAATAAATCTAGACACTCACACATGTAATTTTATATAGATCCATAGTTGTAGTAGGTTCCTCATGGGAAATCACTTATTCCTCCTCCATGGTTACTGCGACCATGAAATCCTCCATGAGAACCTATCCCATGCACCCCTCCATCTGTGTGTCCTTCATAATGGTGATCATATTCTTTGGAACCACTAGAAAGGTTGGTCTGGCACACACCATGATCAATGGCCTCATGGATCTGGTCAATAAGCCTACAATCCTTAGTATCATGGGTCGTAGAGGTGCAGATCTTATAGTAGCAAGACACATTCTTCTAAATTATATGTTGCAACAAGGGGCATCTACTCGCATCATGGTCCCCATGAAAAATTTCACAATCTACCACTAAGGCACGTCTACGACTTCTGGGGGAAACTATCCTTAGCCTACCCTCTACTTCACAATCCATACACCAAATACCACTACGAGTCTCATGTGTAGAGTTTACAGATAGCTTCTCTAACTATTTGGCCATGACAGTGATTTGAGCCTCTAGAAAAGGGCTCACACCAGTATCAATTCTCCCAAACTGCTTCAGCACATAAGGTAGCCTCTAGAGCCTCACATGGGTCAATAAATGTTTTATGGGATAATGCCCTCCTAAATGGAGTGATCAACCCTCCAACAAACCATTGAGTAGGCTATGAAGGGTGAATGTCATATGATAATTTTGGTAGGAGAGTCTTAAACCATGCATCATACTCCCATACACTCTCTACCATTCCCTGTTAGATTTCCTTCAAAGTGTTAATGCTTTTCTGTTTGAACTCCGATATATAGAACTCTACTAGGAAGGAATTTTTAATGCGGTGTATTCTACCACCATCTGATAGGGATTGTACTTCCTATACCAACTACGCACATGTCCTTGCATTTTTTTTGCAAACTAACTAGCCTTCCGCTCTGGGGTAGTGATCCCCTTCACACGCCATAGCAATTCAAACTTGTGCACATGTTCCACAGCATTCTCTATACCTTGGTAATCTAGAAAGTGTAAAGACATTTCAAAGATTACATGGGAGGTATTTGAGGCCCCCTGTCCCCTAATCCATCTCCTTGGTTCCCTCCAGTTTTCCCTCCACTAGATCCATCAGGTCCTGTGCCTCCCGATCCACCAATTCCACTTCTAGATCCTCTCGTATCTAGCAATGGGTCTGAAGTGGTCAATCCTACTATCTCCAACATCCCACTAAACTACACATCAATGGTATATGAGATTTCTCCCTTTGTCGGAAGTGTATCCCACACCACTCACATATGTGTTGCCTAAACCTTACATACTTGTACTTTTCCCAAAAATTCCTCCAAACACCGGAATGGTATGTGCAGCCATGGACGTCCCAAATGAAAAATTATACCTCCTGGGCACCGATCAGTCACTCCCACCAATACCAACTAGGTTATCAATACTCCTTTGATTTGGAAAACCAAGTGCTAGGGTTTGTCACGGGTGGGTTCGGATGTGTGCCGATGGCTCTCCTTTCTCCATGCAATGAACTCTCATCAGAAGCTGAAGGGGCCTCTCTCCCATGCTTTCCAAGATGGGGTAGCACAGACTACTTAGGATCCATGTCCTCCACATGAACTTCAACACCTTCTTGCAACATCTGCCTCCATAGATCCATCACACTTACAACCTCATGTTTTATAGTCATCTCCCTTTCACGAGATTCACTATACTTGAGGCGTCTCTCTTCCCTTTCCTTTTCAGTTGTAATGTCCACCATCTTCCTCCACCCTAGCTTCCTCACCTAGTGCTTGGAGTAGCTTAACCGGCCATGGGGAATGCTTTTAAACTCAAAGTAACGACCAATATATCATCATAGCTAGAGGATTAACACTCAAAAATGACCCACTATGCTCCCTTAGGAACTCAAACTTAGCAACTTCTGGGAAAGAATACGTCAAAATGGTGTATTCTAAAATGTAACTGGCTAGCACTTCCTTCCACTAGTGATCGTAGCACATGTCTAAGTCAGATCTACATCCTGCAGTCTCTACTATTCATCTTGGGTCCACACACATGATCTATAGAACTAGCTTGATCTGGATGCATATGTTGAGATCCATTCATATAGCTCTACTAGGAAGCAGCAAAATAATGTCTCATATAGATCATGGTATAGGTTCTCTTCTACCCATCCACACACATTGAACTCAGGTCCAGTGTTGAATCTTTGAGAAAACTCATCCTCCATGCTCTTGAACCACATCTCAACACTTTCTAGAGTTAGGCATTCTGTCATTACACATCACAAAGATAAAGATGCATGCCATTTCTCACAACAACTTTGAAAAGAGGTCCTGGCAACGGAACCAAGATGTAGTCATTTTTATGCCCTCTCAAAGAACAAGGAAATCCCATGCGCATCGGCCTATCACCCAACGGGCGTTGGGTGCTCACCCAAGGCACGCACAGAACCGAGTCCCTCCTTTATATGAGTTGTGTGAGAATTCATTATTTATGATAGAAACTTAAGTGAATAGATTGGAAAGGAACCATACATTCATCTTAGATCTCAGAACAACTTCTAGACCAATGTGTTCATTCATATAAGAAAAGCATTACAAAACATAGATCTGAATCATAACAAAAAAGAAATGCACATGGGTTTATACCCACTCATATGAAATGTACATATATAATCGATCCATACAGATGTAAGTAGAACTATATTCATATTAAGCTTGTTGATAACCACATTACATTAATCAAGGCGAGTCATAGATCCATATGATAATGCAGCCCAATTTCATGCACTAGAACTGGACTTAGGCCCTTCATAGTACAAAGAAAAAAATAATGTTCAGACCCATCCCCTTGATATAACATAATCCTATATATCCCCTAAACCTAACCTATGGGGCTCTCACAAAATTCTTACATGGCTTCACCTTTCTTCAATTCTCGATATCTCCATCCGTCTCTATGTATATCCTTTTCTTCTACTGAGTGCTCATATATATAACCTTATCAAGCACCACCATGTCATTCAAGTTGCAAATCACTTGCCATGTGTCATAGTGGTCCTCTATGGGAGTGTGCTTCTTCATATGTGATCTCCCCATCCTTTGCCATGATGACCTTTTGGAATCTTTTATCGTAAGGTATATTCCTTCTGTGGGCACCAAGTTTCTAGGCTGGCACCTTATCCATTCGCATGCACACGGTCAGGTCATGATTCCCTTTTTTCCCAATATGCCAAATATGGCTAAGTCCCAAGATCTTTTCTCTAACTTGCGCGCATGCCACTGGTTCTATAAAAACCCTCCTAAAACTCTATCCTACGTGCTTTCTCCTTATGCACCCTTCTTTGAATAGGACTTACACTCCCATGTGCCTTCTTTGTACTTAGCCAATATTTTAGGGGCCCAACAAGTTTTCATTATTTATGAAAAAATGAGTTTTAGTATTTCTTCGATGTTTTCCCAGGATCTTTGCATAGTCTCTTCAATTTACTTGGAGTCTAATTTTTTTCAAAGTTGGATATTAGAGATGCGGGGATGAATACTAGAGTCACATAGGTGGGCATAAGTATAAGCATGGTATTTTTTTCTATTTTTAGTGGTCATTGTAAAAATTGACATTTCTATAAGTGTTTTATTATTTAAAGTAAAAAATAATCAATATTCATTTTATATTCTTGTTATTTCACCTATACATTATGTGTGTTGTCACCTCATCCAGACCTATCTCGAATGCTCACCCGAAGCACGTGAAGCTTCCAAGTCTCTCCTTTATAATGTTTTTCAAGATGTTAGCATGTAGATACATGATGATAAATATTCAAGTGTTCTTTCAATCATAACGACTCATTACATATATCCAATTGGAAACAAGTGTAATAAGGAAACACACGAGATCGGATAACAACTAATATTATATGCACCATATAATCACCATATTCAGACACATTAATTACAGAATCCATCCTCCATATTCCATTATAGAAAAGTATTACATAACAAAAGTTGAATACATAACCATAACCATGCACTAGAACATGCACAACATCAAACCCTAAGCCATAAATACTCTCAGCATTCATTCATGAATAATAGTGTGTGGTCATATTACTCAATACAAAGACATATAATAGATATTTATAGGGGTGGGGACTTTCCCTCCATCACCTATTCATTCTCAAATTAGACTATGTGCTAAAAATAGCCGTGCATATATCAATAAAGTAGTTATAAAGTGTGCATGCTCTCCCATCAAGCCTAATAATAGATTAATCCTATAAATAAACTTTTCTTTAATCCTATTATTATTTCGATTCGTACGTGACTTTTGATCTCCATCTCACATGTGCTTTATCCCAAAATAGCTCTTGTTTGGCCGCCAAGCCTCCATGATTTTCTCTAAATCTATAATGTTGTTTGATCGGCACTCCAACATGTCTTTGTTTATTTTTAGCCCATGCTCCACAAAATTTGATAAGTCCTAGGATTTTCCTACTTAGACGCGATCCTTTGTGAGTTATCCATTCTACCTTGCGCATGCTCCTTTGTGCATGACTCACACATGCATAAAAATCCCCATGTGCAGCCTATACTTAATCATTTTCACTATGCAACATTACCCCGAACTAATTTGGATTTCCATCCTCGGCAATATCTTAGCCACACAAAAACATAAGTGATCTCCAAAATAATTTAATTCCCAAAAACAATCATCGCACTTGAAACTATCTACTCGGGCCTCGGGTGGCTAAAAGAGTTTTGGGAACCTAGCATCTATTTCACTCTCTAACTTTTGTTGGGATAAATCTTACTAGTCTTCAACCTGTGTTTGAAAGCAAGATGATAATACCTTCCAAACCTTGATATGGTGGGGTTTCCATGATACCTGTGGATGTGGATGGATGATGTTCGATGTTTCTCTCTCTGTGGAAGAATGTGAACAAGGATCCTTTTCCCTACAAGAAAGCCTAAAAATAAAAGAACTTAAACAAAATGGAGTTATTAAAATATATGGTGGATTGTGTGGCAAAGGCCAGTCCTCAGAATTCAATTGACTTCCTTGAAAGGATGTCAATCCACGTTCAAGAAATTAATTTGATAATGATAAAGTGAATTGAATACAAAGAAAAGATTCAAGCTATTAAATGATGAATGATTAAGACAATGATGTGAATGAAAGGCACTTACCTGATTTCAACTGACTAATAAGACTAAAAATATGATATTACTAGTTTTGAGAAGGTTGTGGATGATGATTTTGTTGATGGTGAAGCTCTAGATCTGATAAAAGACCACCCTCTAATGTTTTGACCATAACTTGAGAACCGTAGCTCCATTTTACAAAATTAAAGATGCGTTGGAAATATGATTTCAATACCTTTTCAGTGGTATAGAGAATTACAAAAGATTTTATGTGAATCGTTGGTTATTGGGCTGATCTCTAGAGATTTTAGGAATCTTCAGCAATTTTGTGAAAAAGTACATGCTACAAAAATGGACAAAACGGGACTTGAAAGAAGTTTTAGAAAGTTTGATTAAGCTTGTAAATGATGAAAAATGATGTAAGGAAGCAAGATAAACCACTTACCTTGCATAATTTGAGAAAATATGAACAAAAAGGTGATATTACCTGAGAGAGAAAGGTTATGGATGCAAGAAGACTGTTGACATGATTCGGACATACAAATGACGTTCAAGAAGCTTTTGATATTGTTGGATGATTTATGGCTTTGTGAGAGATCTATGATGTGAGAGGAATGAAGTCCTAGAGTCACAACCACTTGTCATTCAATCTCAAATGGAGGCCTAAAGCCCATATTTATAGTGTAAAATAAGATAGAATCATAGGTGATTTGGGCAATTGTGTCGGTGATTACAAGAGGTTTCTAGTTTGGTTAAGATATGGAGGTAAAAATTGATTTTTGGATCTTAGCTAGTTGAATATTTTAGGGAATCATATCTTAGAGAGGTTGAGTGGGAGGTTTAGAGGTGGTTGTGGGGATAATTTGCTTAGGATTTTAATATTTTTGGAAGGTCAGTAAATTAGTTAGTTTGTTAGGATGAGTCATCATGATTTTTAGATGGTTGTTTTAGAGGAGGTTAGGAAGAAGTTAGATATTTTTAGAATCTATTTTTAAAGGAGGTTAGGTGGTTAGCAAGGTGTCCCGATTAACATAGTGAAGTGTGAGGATGAGGTGAGAGGGTGGTTATTCATTTTATTTGATTAATTAATTAATTTTAGGGATAGATATGGTGACATAATTATTAAATTAATTAATTAAAGGGTAGAAGTGGGTGATATAGGTCATGGAGTGTTTTTAATTAATAAATGGAAAGTTTGGTTTAATTAATGATGGATGTGGACTTATGCAGCTATGGTGAAGATGTTAATGTTTGATAAATAAGAGGGGTGAGATATGGTAATCAAGTGTACTTGGAAGATGCCGACACTAGAATTAGCGGTGCTAATTTTAGGTGTCTACATTTTCCCCTTTTGTTGAGTGGTTTTAAGACAAGCCATGAGACAAAAATGAGATGTGATAGATAAATGTTGAAGGATTACATGATGAGGTGTTCCCCCTCAAACTGTGGGATTGATGAAAAATGGAATTGGTCTTGAGCTTGATAGATGGAAAGATGTGAGGTTAAAGTGATGCCCCATGATGAGGTAAAAATAAAATGGGTTTCACCATAAAATCAAGTGATAGGGGAACTAAAGGGTTTGTGTCCTATAGACATCATTTTTTTAATGATGGACATGATTTTTTCCAAGGTCAAAGGACCAAGAATTGATGTTTCCACAAAGGTGGGCTTACAAGGCCAAGAAGTCAAGTGATAGGGGAACCAAAGGGTTTGTGTCCTATAGACATATGACTTAATGGTGAAGAAGATGATTTGATGAGGTCAAAGGACCATAAATTGATGTTTCCACAAAGGTGGGCTTATAAGGACTAGATGGGGGTCCTGACAGTAATCAAGGATGTAGCACCCAAGGAGGTATTTGGTTGATAAATGTTGATTTTAATGAGTAGATGTGATGTTTTAAACACAGTGATGTGACACTGAGATGTGCTTAAGATTATGTTGATATGGGGATATAATAAATATTGTGATACCTTTTGGTAGATGTTTTGATAAATGTCGATGTGGGAGGGTTAAAAACTATTAAATTTATGGTTTAGGTATGATGTGTATTTCATATTTACGTTAGAGTTAATGTTTTGTCAAAACCATGGTCAAGAATGAAACATGGATTGATTTCTTGTATTATATTTGATACATATATGATGGGAAACAACAAAGTGAAGGCGCTTGCACTTTTGGCCTTTACAAAAATGTTAACAAATGACTAACAATGGGTAGTCACATTTAGGATCTTGGATATAAATTGAAATGACAATGTGTACCTTCCTAGGACATGAGAAGGGTTGACATATGTAGGTTGTGTGGGAAAAGAGGGTTCTCCTTTCAACAGTTTCATAGGGAAATGCCCCAACTTTACATTTTTGATTTTGATGCAAACTAATTGATGCAAGAAGTTTGTTGTTAATCAAAGAATAATTGTTCTAGAACACACAAGGAGTCTACATGGGAGAGAAGCTTAGGATCGGGCGCGAGAAGGACGGGGAAGGACCCACGTGCCGAAGGTAAGTTCATCTTTCAGGACTTAAGCGATTTTGAGCATGGAGACCTATTTTTATAATATGGCATGCGAAACACACCAATGATGTAGAGATGTGCATGCCATGCATTTTCTATCTTTGAGGAGCGGATCGAAGCATTTTTGCATGGAGATGAATTAAGGATAGATTTGACACTTGATTAACAACAAGAGGTCTATAGATAGCACACTTGCATGTGTGGCTATGCCTAAAAATGGTGTGTGGCTATTAATAGCATGTGGCCTATTTCTGGAATAGATAAGCGGTGAAATGAAAGTCCCCACCCTATAGATATATGATGTTAGGTACATAGTAAGGTGTGTGTGTGTGTGTGTAATCGAGAATATATAGAGTGTGTATGTATGTGGGGTAAAGAGATATACTCATATGGCTGAATTATTGTATCGACGTTCTATACGTGCATCGGTATAGATTGAAATTACTATAAGGATATTCTGTATTTATTAATAAATGGAAGATATTGGATGAATCTAAGTGTCATTTTGTGTGTAGTTTTGTAGTACATGTTATTAATTCAATAATGATTCTTGTTTAAGATTTTTCTTTCGTATATCCGAGTGTTTAGTTAGAAAATTATGGAATAATTTTTTTATTTTTTATTTTAAGTGTTAACGAACATAGTCTCAAGGACCATTAAATTCAACTAATAATTTTCCCATTATAATAATTACTAATTCCACAATATAAAGCAACAAGTGTAATAAGTCTACACCTAGCTCAAAACTCCTTAGGGATTAATTTAATCACTGACTATATTGACATTTTAGCTAAATATTCTTTGATTAAAATTTTAGGGTTAAGGGACCAAAACAATTAAATACCCAAGGTATTTAATTCCACATATCTAATTCAAGAGCAAGGTTTAATTATAGTGGGGAAAGGAAACATATTTAAAATCATCAGAGTAAAGTCTTACTTACCCACTCCCAGAACTTGATTAAGAGTGTCTACAGCCAAGTTACGAGACAACAGTTGTCACTAATAGGTTCTAGAACAATTCTAGTTTACTAGAACATACTTTTCTCTTATTAACAATTATTAGAGGTCACAAGGTCCAAAATCTAGGGTTAGAAGTTTTAATTAGGTTCAAGAGGGTAATTTATTACCATACCCACTCTCTAACAAGCTTAGAGTTTCAACTTGATTTTTCTCACATTTAACACATTCAAAATTTTCCTAAATCATTCCCATTGGGTAGGAAATTTCCTCACCTTTCCAACGATATAAAGAAGTCCTCCTAACTCCTTGTAAAACTCAGTTATGGGCCGGTGGGGCCTAGAGGTGAAAATTTTCCCAAAAAGGGACACGTGTCGAGCGGGGACGAAAAGCCCCTTTTTTTGGGTTGGTGGGTCATGGGGCGGTGTTTTAAAGTTTTCCCCATGTAGGGGAAAATTCCACATTTCTCCCACGCCTCGTGGGTCCTCCAAGGACACGTGTTGGGCTCTAAGCCAAGCGGGGAGAGGATGAGGGAAGGGCGGGGGGCGGCGGAGGTGTTTAGGAAATTTTTCCCAAGGGGAGGGGAGAGGGACAAGTTTGACGTGTGGTCCGCGCATGTCCATGGAAGGGAATTTTCAAAGGCAAGGGTAAGAGTGCGGGACCACGGGAAAATTAAGAAAAATTTCCAAACAAAATTTCAAAAAAGATAAGGTTGCAAGGGTTTCCCCCCTCATTTGTCACCCCATGCTGCCATGTGGCAATCTATAGTAGGCCATGGCCGATGGTGGAGGAAATTTAAAAAAATCCCCAAAAAAAAAAATTCAATTTTTTTCTAAGTTTTCAAATGGAAAATTTCGGGCCGCGGGCCTGCCAGGGAAAATTTTCCCAAAATTTTCCGCCCAGGAAGGAAAATTTTAGAGGGCCATAAATTTTGATAGAAAGCTCAATTTTGGGAAAACAAGGACTTTCTGGAAATCTCTCGATGCCCTCTTTGCATAGAATCATAAATTTTAGATTTTGATAAAGTTTAAGGGGTCAATTTTAAGAAAATGTTTTGCAGAATTTTAAAAAGTAAACTAGTAATTTTAACTTATAGATTTGGTTCAATTTGATCTTCTCCTTCACTCAACATGCCCAACAGACATGGAGAACTATTCTAGGAAGGATTTAGGATGTTTTAGGAAGGTAAATTTTCTCAATTGATTTCCAATTTGAATTTTTCCAACAATTGACATAAAAAAAAAAGACAAAAATTTTGAAAAGGTTTGGGCCCAATTTTGCAATGTTTTAAATTATTTCCTTAAGTATTTTTGTGGCAAAATGAGTTCATTGATATTATATCATGCTAAATTTTCAATATTTCAATGTTGATTATTAAAGAGTTCAAACTGTGCATTTTAATTAAATTATTTGTCAATTTTAAATTTACAATGACAGGGATCTAATCTTGAGGGATCTATTTGTCCATTTCTTCTTCTAAGTATGGGATTTCATTTCCTTTCCAACCTAATACATTTAAGTGATTTAAACAAACCATTCTAAATCAAATGCAACACTGAATTCAATTTTACACTTTCCAAAAGATACAAATTTTATACATTATTCCCAATACAAAAGATTCCCTATTACTCAAAGACATACATTTCTTCCTTTCAATGAAACATTGAATTCAAAACATTGATAAATGTTTTTCCTTCTTAAAATCAAACATTAAAAAAGAACAGTTTCTATCCTTTTCAAAATCATATAGATTTAAAAAGACAATTTTTAATACAATTTCATCTCACGTGTTTCTTCCTTTTCCACTTTCCAAAACAGGATTCCAATCACAATTTGATGTTCCAATTCAAAACAACAATGCATATGAAGAAAGGTATTGCAATCCTTTATTGACTTCAATTATACAACTTTACATCTTTCAATGTTTGAATGCAAATAACATATTTCTATTTCTTTCTTTCCAATAAACAAAGTATAAATATCTTTCACATTTCAAATACAACTTTCATAACCAATTACAAACATCTTTTCTTCACAAAATACATTACAATTTCATCCACTTTCAAAGTGGGAAAGGTTACAATAAAATATATTTCACAAGGGACTAGTCAAATTTCATTCTTCTCTCTCCATAAGCAAGCAACATGCAAGTTTCTTTTTCTTCCAATTTGATCACAACAAAAGTGGGGGAAAGGCAATCACTCTCCACCCAACCAAGACATCCAATGAAAGGAGAAGCCATCCTTCATCATTGGCCCCCGAGCCCCAACCATAATGCAATAAGAAATGTATCAACCCATGGCAACAACAAGCTTCCACAAAACATACACACAACATTCTTTCAACATGCACATTTTAATTAGAAACACAGTTCTACACAAGACAAAGTTTACAACTGCATTTGAAAAACATTCAAACAAAACTCAAGCTTTATCATGCAAGCCAAAGGAGAAAGGACTATGGGGGAAGCTACTTATGCCTCCCAATGGGAATTGGGCATCCACCTGTAACAAACCACAAAATAATTCATCACACATATCCTTATGCCCCCCACAATCCCTCCTTATGCCCCCACAGATTTCCTTATGCCCCCACAAAGTAAGAAATGCAAGCTATTTCTTTTCCATGGTGGATCCCAAACCCAAACTCCCTCCACAAGAATTATGATGCCACTGGCATTCCCTTATGCCCCCCCACATGAATTCCCCATAGCCTTCTCCTACACCATTCCTATGGTAGTCTACCCAAACAACCAACAAATAAACAAAACATACACCATTCACACAAACACAACAAGAATTAACAACATAAGAGAAGAGCTAAGCTCCTACCTCTCCATGGTAGCTTTTGTTTCCAAACAGCAAGCTTTCAATGCCAAAAACATAGTCCCAAAATCAGCAACCAACAAGCATGCAAAGTTCTCCAAATATTCTCCAAGCAAGAGCTCCCAAACAACAAGAAAATGCGCCCCAAAAGGAAGTATGCAAAAGTTCAACAACCCAAAACAAGGCAATGAGTTTGAATTTTATAGAAGAGGGAAAGGAAGAGGATGAGGTGGATCCATGTAGGATGCCACTTCACACATCCTCAATTCCAACACAAAGGTCAAATTCCATTCTCCAAAGCACAATAAAGAGGTGGGTGAAAATATGACAATTTAACTTACACACTCCAAAAGCCCACACCCCAAAGGACTAAATTAAATAAAATGTAAGAAGAGTGCAATTAAAACATGCAACATGATTGATAAAAATGCATTAAAAAGGGCTAAAATCAACCCTCAACCATAGGTATGGTTGATAAATTAAATTGAGAGGTATGAGACAAGTTTTACTTGTCCCACAAGCCTCCAAAAATAGCCTCCAAGGACAAATTCGAATTTCCAAAGAGGTGGAGTGTTTCATACTCCAAAATATGACTTACACAACTCTTACACAAACTTACACATCTCTTACATATTTAATACAAAATCCAACAACTTCTATAATTACTTTCTCATATCCCAATTTGATTTATTTAAATTTTAACCATATGATTTCTCACATTAATCTACCACAATTTAATTAAATAAAAGAAAAGGGACACATCACTAATAAAATACATACAACAATAATAAAAAGGAACCACATTAATAAAATACACAAAACCCATGGTCACATTCAAAGGTGATTCCCCCATGGGAATCCCTAACAAAACCACACACACACACACAAAACATGTTGCCATGGTGACCTTGTTGAATTCATCTAGAATTCCAATGTGGTTGGTCTCCAATCCCTCGATGTTTGTTGTGATATTTTAACCTGAAAAACACAAATACCTCCTTCGGCCTCGTGGCCATATCAGAACATCCAACATGATATAAATATAATCACAAAATTAACTATACATATGAATCACAACACATCAAGGCAATCAACAATATCACTTACAATTTATATCAACAACTATATCATCATCATATAATGTCCATTTTCTAAGTCTACTCACAATATCCAAAAATTACATGTCCGAACAACATTCATAATATATCCATGTCAAATAGTATACCAACATCAATGTATAAAGTGTCTCTAATAATCATCATGCATCATTTATAATCAAAGTCAACAATAATCCATGGTCTCACATCTAACATCATACTAAATCAAAACTATAAAAATGTCCATCATATAGTCTATAGTGTCATGATCAGTATCAAAATATGTCAAAGGGAAGTGGGCACTACATCCCCCTCCCCTTAGACTCGACTTCCTCTGGAAGTCACAGAGAAAGAGGTAGGAAACAATGCAACAGAAAAAGGATCACACTCTTTATTTAATTGTTTTCTTCAAACAAGTGTGGGTCTACAGAACCCAAGTTTGGTCTAATGTAATTCAGCAAGAAGAAGGGAGATTGTAAGGGATGAGTTCTAAACTTTCTGCATGCAAGGCTATGACATTTAAATCTAGAGAGTAACTTTACATTGTCAACCAAGATACAACACATAGCAATATAACATGAATAGTTCAAAAGAGTCTTAAGAGTAACCACCAAGTAGAGGAATAATAAGGAGAATTCCATGAGTTTGAGAATGACCACATAGTTTCCCAAAGAATACAACATACTACCGTAACAAGAATTAAGGTCTCCACTAGGGTTAAATTATGCTTTCATAGTTCGTTGTTTAGGCAAGGTTAGTAGAATCAACCATGGTCAAAATTTTGCACGAGGAACAAGTCTACTCAAGGTCCCACAATTTGAGGTCACACAAGATGAGGTGAATCAACAAGGACACTTAAATTAGCAAAACATTTAAAATCAAGGAACTATTCTAAGAAGCACTTCTATAACTCGAGAGGGTACAACTAACTTTTCATGGTAATAAAAGTGAAGTCAAGATCCCAAGTTTTCCTATAGTCTAATTTTTTACACTTTTATTTTAAGAATCAAACACACCATATCAACCAAATCTAAAGAAGTCAACCATTTTAGAAAAATATATCTATATATATATATGTGTGTATATATATGTGTGTGTATATATATATATATATATATATATATGTTTATATTTCCCTTAGCAACTAACATAGAAAAACAAGTACCATACCTTATAGCACAATGGGATTTATTTAACTTATCTCCTACTCAAGCTCGGAATAACCATAAAGAGAGTATAAGAAACACCAAGGACCACTCAAGGTCGCTAGGGAGAAGAACAAGTAACACGGGTCCAATTACAATCCAAGGGTGCATCATATCAAGAGTGAATAACATCATCTTGCACTTTCCATCCTAATGGGAAAAGGGGCTATAACAATAATAGGGTGACCCAAGAAAATATGAAGAAAAGAAGACTTCCCAAAGTTATTTTATATCCTTAACATATGTTGCCTTAAAATTACAATAACTTAGGGTCTCAAGGACAAGACAACACGCAAGGAGGTTGCTTCTCAAACAACAGATAAGCCCCAATCCAAAAGGACCACCACTCACATTCATCGAGCTACGGGACGATAAGGGTGTGATGACCCATCCTCCCACAAGAAAGGCACATACATCTATGGACAAGAAGTATTAAGCAACTAGAACACATTACTATCCACCAGGTGTTTCACAATTTTAGGTAGGCGACAAAACTACAGGTTCAACTATACATTGCACTCAATACACATAAATCTTACTTATTTTATAACTCACTAATTAAGTCAAAGGTTGTAGTTTCGTTTGCTAAGCACATTCCTTCCCGAGTTTTCTTAATTAAACTTCCTCCTATTATGACATCACGAGTTTACGTTATAAGGAGCACCACTAAGGTGAGTATGATGTCTCACCATTATGTATAGGTAGAGAGCATTTATTTTACTAGTAAGGAAGGTGGATGGACAAGGTTTCCTTTCTATTCTTCTACATGGTTTTTATTTTTCTATTAATCTACCAAGGGTATAACAAGGATCACTTCCCCTTTTCTATGCTCCAATTTATTTGTTAAGTTCCAAGGTCAAGTCTCCTTAATTATAGTTTTATGGCGTTTTGGTTGAGTCATCTTATCAATCAAATTTTAATGAGAAGGAAGGTTCAAACATATCACATAATTACTTTTATGGAAAGGAGATATAAATCAACACACCACATTTTTAATTCTAAGGGAACAAGAGACATTCGTCAAAGAAATCACATCATTAATTTTTGTAAGAACTAGGAACAATGAACCAACATGAATCACACCAAGATTTCAAAGATTTACCAAATAATTTCAAGCATCATTAAACATTCTTATTGGGTCTCCACAAGTTTCACAAGAAATTTTCAAGGAAGGCTCATTAAAGAGGTATAATCTTACTTTTACGAATCTATTAAGGTTTAACAATTTTTGTTGTTTAGGATGGTAACATTTCACTCCCTTAATAACCAAAGAAGGTTTTCCAATCAATTCTCATGTCCCCACAAGGTACCACCAGCCAAGCAACCAGATGACAATGCAACTTTACTCCAAGGACACCACCTCCACACTAGAAGGCATCAAATGCAATAGGGCAACCAACTACTTTACCAAAACATGGACTTTACAACCAAGAGTTAAAGTTCTTAAAAGAGGAAGTACAATATAAGCACCATCGAGATTAACTATTAAGATCTACCAAACTAACATTTCTAAGAGAAAGGTCCAAAAGACCCAAAGCATCCATAAGTGTTTCCAAGTAACCCAAAGATTAATAGGTCATAGAATGTTATTCATAGTAAAGGAAATTTAAGGTAAGGGTAGACTTATTTATAAGTCAAGAGAGTAAAACAAGTACACTTAAATAAACACACTACCTGAAAGGGCTTAAATCTATCCATAATTACCAAGATGCATACATTCCATGAGTCAAAACTTTCTATGATGCAACCAGGAACCCATGATACAATTTAACATGCCATCGATGAAAAGTCACTATCAAACAAACACTTTTCCACTAACATTTACAGTCAACCAAAAAGGCAATCCAATCCTAACAAAATCTAAAAGCCCATAATTAAACACTTCTACTCCGACGAGGGTCAAGCTCTTACCAGATTGTAAGATAATTCACCACCACCGCTAATGACTGCCAACTAGAACACACAACACAATGAACTCTCTAACTAGCAAGGTAGAGCAATGAAAAAGTCACTCTAAGACCCTAGACACCCTCAAGGTTCCGTGCATCCATAACCAAGGCATAACTTTAAGCACCTACGAGGACATTCAAGACACCTAGGGTGTACCCCCATATGACAAATGTCACCATACAAGAAGCATAGAACCAACTCAACAACATGCAAGAAGGAAACCACGTAACGTTTAGCTAAGTAGCCAACAACATAATGAGCTCCAAGTCATCAATCAAAATAAATTCCAAGAAATATCAGTAATCAAGAAAAGTGGCTAAGTAGCCGCATTGCAAATTTTGAAAATTCTCACAAAAATTATAAATAAATAAAAGATCCTCAGAGCTTCTCAATCCAATCATAAAATAAGATGTTGGTCCTTGATAAAATAACACAAGATTACAAATGTAAAACACAAAATTTAACACCACATTCACTCCATAGCCTTTCATGGCCGCCAATAGGGGTACTTCTGCCTCGAGGTTAGTTCCAAGAACACATACACATGATTGGGTCCTAAACGACACCCAGACTTAGTGTCCACTCTCTCATACGGGTAACAAACTAGAAAATTAACAACCAGACCCTCTTTCCTAACCACAGAAGGAAGGAAGCTCTAAAAAACTTCTAATTAACTCTTCCCGACCCAGAACACAACCACTATTGTCCAACTACAAGGATCACACCATATAACTTATCATTCCAACAACATCAATAAATAAGGGTCTCAAAAAAGGGCTTAACACATCATACCATTAGATCAAGATTTAGGACTTGTAACCACTACACTAGAAGTTCACAATCATCAATTTAATTTGACATTCTTAGTTACCTGGGTCTAGACAAAATGCCACTAGGCAAGCACAAAAACTCAAACAACTTGTTTTTTTTTTTTGATTTTAATTTTAATTGTTAGTTCAAGTGAACTGAGTAATGTAATATTTCTTCATTCACATTTCTCTTTCAATTTTCAAACAAGGTTGTTTTCTAGTTTTAAAAGTGTGCTAGGTCTACAGTTCATGTCTCAAGTTTTCTAGTGCGCCCAAGGGTCCAAGATTTTGAACCACTTCTCTGATACCAAGTGTAACACCCGCTAAAACAACCCACTTGAGACCCATGAACAACCTAGGTTTAGTTAGAAAATTATGGAATAATTTTTATTTTATTTTTTTAAGTGTTAACGACCATAGTCTCAAGGACCATTAAATTCAACTGATAACTTTTCCCATTATAATAATTACTAATTCCACAATATAAAGCAACAAGTGTAATAAGTCTACACCTAGCTCAAAACCCCTTAGGGATTAATTTAATCACTAACTATATTGACATTTTAGCTAAATATTCTCTGATTAAAATTTTAGGGTTAAGGGACCAAAACAATTAAATACCCAAGGTATTTAATTCCACAAGATCTAAGTCAAGAGCAAGGTTTAATTACAGTGGGGAAAGGAAACATATTTAAAATCATCAGAGTAAAGTCTTACTTACCCACTCCCAGAACTCGGTTAAGAGTGTCTACAGACCAAGTTACGAGACAACAAGTTGTCACTAATAGGTTCCAGAACAATTCTAGTTTACTAGAACATACTTTTCTCTTATTAACAATTATTAGAGGTCACAAGGTCAAAATCTAGGGTTAGAATTTTTTAATTAGGTTCAGAGGGTAATTTATTACCATACCCACTCTCTAAAAGGATTATAGTTTCAACTTGATTTTTCTCATACTTAACACATTCAAAATTTCCTAAATCATTCCCATTGGGTAGGAAATTTCTCACCTTTCCAATGATATAAATAAGTCCTCCTAACTCCTTGTAAAACTCCAGTTATGGGCCAATGGGGCCCTGGGGTGAAAAATTTTCCCAAAAAGGGACACGTGTCAAGCGGGGTGAAAAGCCCCTTTTTTTGGGTTGGTGGGTCATGAGGCGGTGTTTTAAAGTTTTCCCCTTGCGGGGGAAAAGTCCACATTTCTCCCATGCTTCCACGGGTCCTCCAAGGACACGTGTCGGAGCTCTAAGCCAAGGCGGGGAGAGGATGAGGGAAGGGCGGGGTGGCGGAGGTGTTTAGGAAATTTTTCCCAAGGGGAGGGGAAAGGGATAGGTTTGATGTGTGGCCCACGCGTCCACATAAGGGACTTCTTTGAGGCAGGGTGGGAGTGTGGGGCCATGGGAAAATTAAGAAAAAAATTCCAAAAAAATTTCAAAAAGATAAGGTTGCGAGGGTTTCCCCCCCTTTGTCACCCCATGCCACGTGGCTCCAGTACAGGCTATGGGCGGTGGGGAAATTTTAAAAATTTCCCCAAAAAAAAAATTTCAAATTTTTTTCTAAGTTTTCAAAGGAAAATTTTGGGCCACGGGCCCACCAGGAAAATTTTTCAAAATTTTCCGCCAAGGAAGGAAAACTTCAGAGGGCCATAACTTTTGATAGAAAGCTTAGTTTTGGGAAAACAAGGACTTTCTGGAAATCTCTCAATGCCCTCTTTGCACAGGAATCATAAATTTTATATTTTGATAAATTTTAAGGGTCAATTTTAAGAAAACATTCTACAGGATTTTTAAAAGCAAACTGGTAATTTTAACTTATAGATTTGGTTCAATTTGATCTTCTCCTTCACTCAACATGCCCAACAGACATGGAGAACTATTCTAGGAAGGATTTAGGATGTTTTAGGAAGGTAAATTTGCTCAATTGATTTCCAATTTGAATTTTTCCAACAATTGACAAAAAAAGACTGCAAAATGATTGTGAACGGTTTGGGCCCGATTTTTGCAATGTTTTAAATGATTTCCTTAAGTGTTTTTTTGTCAAATTGAGTTCATTGATATTATATCATGCTAGATTTCAATATTTCAATGTTGATTATTAATTGCAGGTTCAAACTGTGCATTTTAATTAAATTATTTACCAGTTTTAAATTTACAATGCAGGATCAAATCTTGAGGGATCTATTTATCAATTTCATCATTCAAGTATGGAAATTCATTTCTCATCTAGTCTAATACATTTAGTTGTTTTAATCAAACCATTCTAAATCAAAATGCAATACTGAATTCAATTTTTATACATTTCCAAAAGAGACAAAAATTGTATTATTTCACATACATTTCTTTCTTCCAAAGATTTAACTATTTCTCTTTTTCCATAAATGAAACAGATTCAAATTCCACATTAGCCTTAAATGTTTTTCCTTAACTTAAATCAAACATTAAAACAAAGAACATTATCTTTTCAAAAATAGATTTTAAACAAAGACAATTTTCAACTCGTGTTTCTTTTTTCCTTTCCAAAATCATTTATAGGGATTACACATCAAAGTGTTGCATTTCTAATTCAACATAAAAATCTTTGAAGAAAGGTATAATAATCCTTTATTGACTTACATTATACAACTTTACATCTTTCAATGTTTGAATGCAAATAACAGATTTCTATTTCTTTCTTTCCAATAAATAGAAAAGTATAAATATCTTTCACATTTCAAATATACAACTTTCATAACCAATTACAAACATCTTTTCTTCACAAAATATATTACAATTTCATCCACTTCAAAGTGGGAAAGGTTACAATAAAATATATTTCACAAGGGACTAGAAAAGTTTCTTCTTTGCTGAGAATTAACAAATAGCAACATGCAAGTTCCCTTTTTCTTCAAATTTGATCACAACAAAAGTGGGGAAAGGCAACGCTCTCCACCCAACCAAGACATCCAATGAAAGGAGAATCCATCCTTCATCATTGGCCCCCGAGCCCCAACCACAATGCAATAAGAAATGTAATTCAACCCATGGCAACAACAAGCTTCCAAAAACATACACACAACATTCTTTTAACATGCACAATTTAATTCAAAAACACAGTTCTACACAAGACAACAGTTTACAACTGCATTTGAAAAACATTCAAACATAACTCAGGCTTTATCATGCAAGCCAAAGGAGCAAGGACTATGGGGGAATATACTTATGCCTCCCAATAGGAATTAGGCATCCACCTGTAACAAACCACCAAAATAATTCATCACACATATCCTTATGCCCCCACAATCCCTCCTTATGCCCCCAAGATTTTCTTATGCCCCCACAAAGTAAGAAATGTAAGCTATTTATTTTCCATGGTGGATCCCAAACCCAAACTCCCTCCACAAGAATTCTGATGCCACTAACATTCCCTTATGCCCCCACATGAATTCCCCATAGCCTTCTCCTACACCATTCCTATGGAAGTCTACCCAAACAACCAACAAATAAACAAAACATACACCATTCACACAAACACAACAAGAATTAACAGCATAAGAGAAGAGCTAAGCTCCTACCTCTCCATGGTAGATTTTTTTTCCAAACAACAAGCTTTCAATGCCAAAAACACAGTCCCAAAATCAGCAACCAACAAGCATGCAAATTTCTCCAAATCTTCTCCAAGAAAGAGCTCCAAACAACAAAAATGTGCCCCAAAAGGAAGTATGCAAAATTTCAACAACCCAAAACAAGGCAATGAGTTTGAATTTTATAGAAGAGGGAAAGGAAGAGGATGAGGTGGATCCATGTAGGATGCCACTTCACACATCCTCAATTCCAACACAAGGTCAAATTCCATTCTCCAAAGCACAATAAAGAGGTGGGTGAAAATATGACAATTTAACTTACACACTCCAAAAGCCCACACCCCAAAGGACTGAATTAAATAAAATGTAAGAAGAGTGCAATCAAAACATGCAACATGATTGATAAAAATGCATTAAAAAGGGCTAAAATCAACCCTCCAACCATAGGTATGGTTGGTAAATTAAATTGAGAGGTATGGGACAAGTTTTACTTGTCCCACAAGCCTCCAAAAACAGCCTCCAAGGACAAATTCGAATTTCCAAAGAGGTGGAGTGTTTCATACTCCAAATCTGACTTACACAATTCTTACACAAACTTACACATCTCTTACATATTTAATACAAAAGCCAACAACTCCTATAATTACTTTCTCATATCCCAATTTGATTTATTTAAATTTTAACCATATGATTTCTCACATTAATCTACCACAATTTAATTAAATAAAAGAAAGGGACACATCACTAATAAAATACATACAACAATAATAAAAAGGAACCACATTAATAAAATACACAAAACCCATGGTCACATTCAAAGGTGATTCCCCCCATGGGAATCCCTAAAAAACACACACACACACAAAACATGTTGCCATGGTGACCGTGTTGAATTCATCTAGAATTTCAATGTGGTTGGTCTCTAATCCCCTGATGTTTGTTGTGATATTTTAACCTACAAAACACAAATACCTCCTTCGGCCTCGTGGCCATATCAGAACATCCAACATGATATAAATATAATCACAAAATTAACTATACATATGAATCACAACACATCAAGGCAATCAACAATATCACTTACAATTTATATCAACAACTATATCATCATCATATAATGTCCATTTTCTAAGTCTACTCACAATATCCAAAATTACATGTCCGAACAACATTCATAATATATCCATGTCAAATAGTATACCAACATCAATGTATAAAGTGTCTCTAATAATCATCATGCATCATTTATAATCAAAGTCAGCAATAATCCATGGTCTCACATCTAACATCATACTAAATCAAAACTATAAAAATGTCCATCATATAGTCTATAGTGTCATGATCAAGTATCAAAATATGTCAAAGGGAAGGAAGAATATACATGGTGGTTCGGTAGTGGATCTAAGTTTAACGCATGCACTTGGGTATAATGAGAATCTATATGAGATATTTTTCGGTATCTTTCTAGTAGAACTATACGAGTGGCTTACTTCTTATGCGTCTTAGTGAAACTAGAGGTATTGCATACTTGTCTGCGGACATAGGAATAATTTCGGGCCCTCTATGATGTTGATCTTATCTGGACTCACACTATGGATACGTGGTTTTTGGTGTTCTAAATAGTGATATTATAGAATATTCAATTTCAACGTACTCTTTCCCGAGAGGTAGCTGAATTTCTATTTTTGTGGTATCCAAGGGAACATATTTTCAAGGTATCCCTGCTGCAATCAAGATCTTGATGGTATCTTTGAACTTGGAGAGTAAAGCGATGGCTACCTAAACTTCACCACGTGTGAGGGAAGGAACATGTTTCATGAAAGATGGAAGACCTAGTGGGCAGAGAGGCATAGAGAGGAAATGTGTCTTAATTTTAATGAGGTGCACAAGAAGGATATATAGAAGCAACGTTATGTTGCAGAAATTATGGCATTAAGAAGAGATATGGATCGTGGAGGATTTATAGCTCACGTAGGAGACGTGGAGCTAGAGCATCAGGAACTCCCCCATCTTGGAAAGCATGATAGAGATCCCCCCTCAGCCTCACACAAAAGTACACCATCAAAACTACCTAGACCACGGGTGCGCATCTTAATCCACCTAGTGACTTAGCCCTTACGCTTGGTTTTCTAGTATCTAGTATGACAAGTAACCAGAAAGATAATTTGGGAAGTAAGAGAGCAAGAGTAAGTTAGGGATCAAGTACATCAATGGTAGGACAGACGGCTTCAATGATATTTGGAGGAACATTATTAGGTGCATCATTCACATAGAATATGAGCACACATAATGTTGGATTCACCTCTGGAATTGGAACTACCTCACAGACTATAGGGGTTTAGTATAGTACTACTTTCAGAGCACAGGGGAGTACATCTATAGGTCCTATTCTAGCTACAAGTAGAGGATCATGAGGTATAGGTGTTTCTAGTTTTGGTGGATATGGTGGTTTTGGAGGCAGAGGGAACATAAGAGGTTCTCAATCAGGTGGTCAAGGTCTACAGCAACCATAGAATATCTATATGTAGATGTCTCTTCATCTCCTCCAGAATATAGAGGTATAGAGGATACTACCGAACATGTGCATATCTGTGAAATATTTTGGTGCACTAAAGGGATCATGACTGCTGAGTACAAGGAAAGTCGGTTTACTACTACATTACAGGATGTGCACATAAGCTGGTATAGGAAGTTTGACCACGATCAAACTTGTGTGGATTATGTAGCATTGAAGGATGCTTTCTTATAAGAGTTCCATATCCATGAGTTTGATCGGAAGAGTATTAGTGTGCTCAAGGATATCAAGCAAGGCACTACCGAGAGTATATGTGAGTATGATGCTTGTTTTAAGACACTTCTATCTAAGTTACCTTATTATATTCACACTAGCCAAAGATGCATAATGGTTTGTTGGAGGATTGATTACACCTTTTAGGAGGTCTTTGTCACATAATACATACACTTGATCCACATGAAGCATTGGAAGTAGCTTTACATGCTGAGGTAGTTGGGAGCATTGACACTGGTGTTAGTCCATTCCTAGAGGCACAAATTGCAGCTATGGAAAAGTAGTTAGAGAAGCTATCAGCAAATTCAGCCCATGAAATGTGCTTAGGAATTTAGTGTATAGATTGTGAAGTGGAAGGTCACACCAAGGATAGTTTCCCTTGCAGATCTGTACGCTCATTATTGTTGGATTGTGATATTTGTCATTTGAATCATGATGCTAGTCACTATCCTTTATTACAACGTGTGATAAGGAAGAATGTATCTTGCTTTTGCAAGATTTGCAGGTCCACAACCCATGATATCATCGAGGATTTTCGATTGATTAGTTAATTCCATGATGTTATAGACATTGGGGTACGATAGACGAGTATAACAGATAATTCTAAGGGTAAGAATGAGCACCAGGATCAGGATCATAATCAAACATGCTATGACAGGAATGAAGGGCATTTTGTAGGAGGTTGTGGAAGGGGACATGGATATCATGGTGGATATGGAGGATGAGGCCATGGTGGAGGAAGAGGTGAGTTCCCTTATGGAACATGTTATACGTGCGGATATTCTAACCACTATAGGTGTGAATGTCCTTAGAATATTGCATGTTCTTTCTGTGAAAAGAACCATAGCTATGAAGAGTTCCCGGACTTATATGAGCATCTGAGTAAGTAGCATAAGCAAGAAAACAAATGTGTCAGGATGGTTAGAATCCAATGCACGGTAGAAGATCATTGGATGCCCAAGATAGAAAAAGTCCATGAGGCATTGATAGTGAATATTACTATATGCGCTAAAGCAGTGCGCATAATAGAGGCATTGCACCAGAAGCCTATGATCACCAAAGAGGAGGTTTTACATGCAAGGTACCCAGATCTTGCTCATCAGAAGGAAGTTTACCAGGATACCATGGAAGTGCTAAGGAATATTTAGGGTGAAATAAAGTACCTAAAGGAGCATAAGAAAGCATCGAGAGATATTCCAAACTGATGTTGATGATCCGTGAGAGGTGTGCAAGATGTTTTGCCAAGTAGAACATTATTTCACTATTAGGAAGTTGGTTAAAAGGGAACAATCCACACATAAGTCTTGAGACCGGATGACAGATTTTGCAAGAAAATCTTCCCCCGATAGCCTTGACTACGATAAAGAAAATACTCTAAATGTTGTTATAGATGGGTGTTTGTTGAGCAACATATTGATTGATACATGTACGGAAGTAAATGTTCTTAAATTAAATGCATGGGTACAAATGGGGAGGCCTATATTGCAGCCATCATCTAATGTGTTATTTATGGAAAATCTGGGCTAAGGCCACTCCCATAGGAGTTTTAAAAGATGCATCTATGACTATACAATGGGCCAAGTTCACTGGGGATTTCAAGGTATTAGCACTTGTAGAAGCAGACAATTTTCCATCCCTACTTGGATGCCCTTGGTGTAATGAGAATAATGCTAACTTGAGGTTCAATAAGGGGTATATCAACTTTTAAAACAAGGAGGAAAGGGTTGTGATACCTTTGATAGATGGTAAGTCTACACCATATGTTGATTCTCTAAGTGAGGAGGACTTAAACAGAGTTTATGTACGCGTTATTCAGACCGGACATCGATGAGCCATCAAAAGAAGGCATCCTATAGTGGGAGGATTCTAATTCTATTAGTGATACTACAAATATTACTTCGATAATTGGGTTCATGGTACATATGAATTGGTAGGGCATGAGGTAAAAAGTGTGGTTACATGTAGGAATGGATTTTGTTCAGTTTTACGAGATAGGTAGACAAGACCTTGTTATACAGGGGTAGAATATCTTCCCACATTTTTAAGGCCATGGAAACATAGTGGGATCAGATCAAATTAAGAGAAGAGATATGTTAGTATATACCTTGTGTGGGACAGAAAGCAGTGCTTTGGTGGGTAGTCCATAGAGATAATCTTATAAATTGGGAAGAGATTGGAGTCGCTTTGTCTACTAGGTTTATATGGAACAATGCACCTACATAAATCTACACTTATCATGGTGATCAACCTGTTTAGCATCATATTCAGCAATGTGAGAGACTCTGGATAGCAAGACAGGATGCATTACCACCTTCACTTTGAGTGCATCACCCGTATTCTACGCTACAAGGATGCACATGCACTGGTATGTATATGCAAAACTACATTGAGAGACAGAAAGCGGCAAAACTTTATTGCAGGAATGATCCAGACTTTTGACTACTTCTCGACTAAACCTCCTATAGAAGAGGCGTTAAAATTTGTCAAGCACTTAATTATGGGAGATGGTGCAAAAGTAGGAGAGCATATTCATGAATTATTTGGTGAGACAGAGTTCGGAGCATGTTTTGAAAAGGAAAAAGAATTGGACTCCATACTACTTGAACTTGTTTTCCTTGAGAAAGAGAAAGGAAAGATGGTTTGCATCATAGATGATGAGGAAGTTGAGAACACGGATACCGAACATTCACTGAGGGTGTGCGAGGTCTTGTATAGTGCAAAAAGGATATGTGCACCTATCACGAACCCATGAAAACAAATAAGGTGAATATATGTTCGAAGGCTAAGCATAAGGAGGCCATAGTTAGAGACTACTGGTAAGACTTGGAGGTAGCAAAGATCATTAAGTTACTCAGGGATTATCAGGACTTATTCCCTTGGGGGTATCATGAACTTAAAGGTGTGCATAAATCACTTAGGGAAATGAAGATAAAACTTAAGGATAGTGTACGACCCAGTTAGAAAGAGACCTTATAGAATGAATCCTAATTTGTGTGAAAAGTTAAAGGAAGAGATTGATAAAATGTTGAAATATGGAATTATCAAGCCCCTTGATGAGTCAGAATGGGTTAGCCCAATGGTGATTAGTATCAAGAAGGAAGGATGAATTAGAATATGTGTGGACTATAGGGAGCTGAATGTTGCATGCGTCACAGATCCATTCCCTACACCATTCACTAAGGAAATACTGGAAGGAGTTATAGGGCGTGAAATATATTCCTTCACAGATGGGTTTTCAGGTATCATTAGGTTAGGATTGCTTAGGAGGATAAATAAAAGACAACATTCACTACTGAATGGGGCATTTTTACCTATACTATGATGCCTTTTGGATTGAAAAATGTGCCTATTATATTCTCGCGCATAGTTGTTCAGGAATTCAAAGATTTTATTCACAACTTCTTATAGGTCTACCTAGATGATTGGACAGTATATGGGCTTGTGAAAGATCATTATGACAATTTTTGCTTAATGTTTGAATGATGCGAGACAGGTTGAGTATCTCTTTGAACATCAAGAAGTGCATATTTTCTACACTATTTAGAATATTGTTAAGACATATAATTTGTAAGGAACGCGTTTGTTGGTTGATCCAAAGAAAGGTTGTAGTCATTTTAGGCTGGAAGTACCTACTACGGTCAAAGTGAGGTTCCTGGATTTTTAGGTCATAAAGGATATTATAGAAAATTCATCAAAGGGTATGCAAAAATTTTGCACCCTTGGAAGAATTACCAAAGGGAAGAGGTACATTTTATTGGGAGGGAGAACCGTAGCAGCGCATGTTTGAGATATTAAAAGAGAAACTTACTACCACGCCCATTCTATGTTTTCCCTCATGGGATAAACCATTTCATGTGCATGTGGATGCATCTAGCATGGCCATTGGCGTTGTGTTATCTCAACCTAGTGAAGGTATTGTAGATCATCCAATCTATTTTACTAATAGGAAGCTTACTCCTCGAATAGAATTATACAACTATAGAGTGCAAAGCTTTGTCAATGATCTATGCATTGCACAAGTTTTGACAATACTTGTTAGCAACACCATTTTTGTTTTATACAGATCACATGGAATTGAAGTACTTAGTGAACAAGCCCATCTTTCTGTGGGGTGCATAAGTAGATGGGTGCTCCTATTTCAAGAGTTGGACTTCATAGTTTTGGTGAAGCTAGGGAAAAGCAATTTTGGACAGACCATTTATCTTGAATCAACTCAAGAGAGGAAGCACGAGATAATTGAAGAAACCATGCCAAATGCATAGTTGTATAGGTTACAACACAAGCCCATGGAATTAGAAGACATTTTTGTCTTTCTATAAACATGTATGGAATCAAAGTGGGAATGAAAGCATTAAAAAAGAAACAACTTGTTATACGCGCGGAACTGTTTATGTTAATCAATGGTGACCTCTATAAGTTAGGCAGAGAAAAAGCATTAGGTCGTTGTGTAATAGAGCATGAGCATCAGGATATTATGGAAGAAGCTCATGGTGGTATTGCAGGAGGCCATTATGCAGGTGATGCGACTTCCCAGAAGATCCTACTTGTTGGATTATGGTGGGAGACATTATATAAGGACTATAAAGAATATTGTAAGGCATGTGATCATTATCAGTGCCTACGAAAACTAGGGTAGAGAGATGAGATGCCTTTGAGACCGATTCCTAGTGCCAAACCATTTGATAAATGGGCCATTGACTTTTTAGGACCTATTTCACCAACCACGCGTAGGACTGGATCACACTATATCATTACTTACACATATTATCTCACGCGGTGGGCAGAAGAAGCACCTACGAAGGACTATATAGCAGCTAGTTTTCTATGGGAGAATGTTCTTAAAAGATATGGATGTCCCTTAAGCTTGAAAAGTGATAGGGGTACACACTTTTTGAATGAGACAATCATGATCCTATTAGATGAGTTTATGGTTGCACACCATAAAACTACACCTTACCATCCTCAGGAAAATGGAACTGTTGAGGCTTTCAACAAGATTTTGAGCTAGACTTTGACAAAAATATGTGTTGGATTAAAGGATTGGGATGAAAAAGTGTCAGCTTTTTCTTTGGGCATATAGAACAACTTATAAGAGATTGAACAAGGACACTCTGTTTCAGGTTGGTGTTTAGAGCGAAGCCATTCTCCCTATAGAATTTATGTTACCTTCTTTGTGCATTGTGCGCACTGGAGGTCTAGCTGATGAATAGGCTTTAGAAGAGTGTATCGAGAAGATGATTTAACTAGATGAGCGTTGAGCCATAGCATGATGGAGTCAGAAGCAAGGAAAAGGCCAGGCAGAAGGCATGGCATGACAGAAACATAAGGGATAAGAAGTTTGAGATTGGACAAATGGTACTTCTTTATGACTCAAAGTTCTTATGCCATCCAGGAAAGATTAAAGTACATTGGTTGGGGCCGTATGTTATCACTTCTATACTTGAATTAGGTGCTTTCTAGTTAGAAGCACTTGATGGAACATAGCTACCTGATTGCTTTAACAGGAGTAGGTTGAAGCCCTACTATAAATAAGTCTTCTTGTTGTTTGTAATAAGGTAGTAGTTCCATTTAGATCAAGTTTTCAATTCTGCATTTCCTTAATGTATTTCCTTCATTATCACTATGCTTTGTTAATTTAGTTGTTGTCTTTGAGTAATAAGCGCACTTGCACACATGAAGCTAATTACTATATAAAGAATGTTTATGCATAGAGATCTGTACATACCTTTCATGTGAGGTGGTTGTAGTTATCCAAGTAAAAGACTGTGGGAATTGAAAGGTGAAAGGAATAAGTGATACAGTGTTCTTTAATTCAAAAAAATATTGCTTCTCAAAAGTGACCAATGATGGAGATGAATGAAAGCACAAAGTATAATGTGAGGTAAGTGGAGGCCATGATAGCTACCGGGAGAAGGTACAGGTGATTAGGTACTCAGTGCAAGGGGGCGCTACTGAAGAGAAGTCTATGACCAAAGAGTAGGAAGGCGCACTAGAAGATTATAGGGGGCACGAAAATGTACCACACGGGATGAACAAATTTGGTAAATAAATTTGGATATTTGGTAGGTGAAGGAGCAATAAATGCATCAAAATTTGAAAAAAATATAAGGATGGGATGTAAATTCATTTTTATTGCGACTAAGAGAATTTGAGGAAAGAGCTAATTGTAAAGAGTCAAGTGATCGGGTTAAGGTGCAAAGGGTCCGAAACCAAACATGACAACCATATCTATGTGACAAGAAGCTTGCATCCCAATGGTGAAGGGTTTGAGCAAAGAAGGGAGACAGAAAAGAGTTAGGTGATGAAGTTTCCACCTAGGGCACAATTGAATCAAGATAGGGTTTGATTCACAAATTTACAGAGTTAAAAAGGAGACATTTCAGTGGTAAAAATGGCACCTAAGAAGGCATCTACAGTAGTAGTAAAATGAAAGTAGAAGGTGGTTGTTGAGGAAGAAGAGATGGCACCGAAATCCATTTTTCAGAAATGTAATATACAGGAGTCATCGTCAGCTAGGAATGGGATTCACCCATCAGAAAGAGAAAAGTAAGTGAATACAATCATAGGACCACGGAAAACAAAAAGGATCTTGATTCCTTGCTCACCGCTAGGATGAACAAATGCATAGAGGATGACATGCCGGTTTATGACGATGCAGAGAGAAGCTTCTGAAGAGAATTGGGGTATACCAATTATATGAGCTTCCATATTTTGGGAAATATGAGCCCTTGTATCAATGGATCATGATCGGGGTGCATGAGGACTTCTTCTACTTTGTAAGATGCAGAGTTAGAATCTTTTACGCACTTATCTCATTAGTTGAGTTTGAAATCCATAAGAGAGGACATAAAAAGTGATCTCACAGATAAATCTACAATTTTAAAGACCAAACAGGAGTTAGGGTACCTAAAGGGTCCGCACTTGGAATGGATATAGAAAAATTGAAGAATTGTCCAGTTGTGCAAGCTACAACACACCTTGTTACAAAGTTGAATGATCAGGAGAGGTGGTCACAGGTAAACACTATGTGGTTACACATTGCACATAAGATGTCAGAAGGGGCAATCTACACATTGTAGGCTATATTGCAGAGAAAATAGTCGAAGAAGTGTGCACATGAGGGAAGATCAGCTTTGGGGCTTTTCTACTATCACTGGTATTCATGGAGATTGAAGTACCAGATGGACTGAAGAAAAAGGTATGGGAATACCCCATGTAAAACAAGTCACCAAATAAAAGGTTCAACAAGTATCTATGTAAAGGGGTCATGACAAACAATGTAAATCAAAGGGTGGAGAAATGGTATGACAAGCTCTATACGGCATTTGGAGAAGAGTGGCACATCCCAAAGGACCTACCAGCAGTGTTAGGGAAACAAGTTCAGTTTGCTATATATCAACATTTCTACATCACGCGCTTCACAATGAAAGATGGAGTTTGGAGCCCTTGGTGTAAATTACCTTATGCATTCACTGCAAGGTATTTCCAAGCATCTGTTCATAGATTTACAGACATGCGTTGCCGACTAGTATTCAATGCAGATAAGGTAGACTGTGACTACCACACATTGAGAAATAAGTATGTGTATCCTGGAAAAGTGCTTATACAGAGAGGATCATTTGGGAGGTGCTGAATATTAAGCCAATAAGTTTGGTTGTATCAGATGTGGGGGTAGCATTGGTGTATCTCCAATTGAAGCCAAAGATGGAGAATAACAATTATGTGGAAGGTTAGTTCACACTTCTAGCACCACCAAAGGGAAAGCATAAATTGAGAACATCCTATCACCTAAACCCACAGAGCCAATTGAAGTGCAGGATTAAAGGAAAGAGAAGAGAATGAGAACATAAAGGAACAGGGTGAGGGATTAAAGGAAAGAGAAGAGGATGAGAAGTGACCATAAGAGATAGTTGCAGAGAATGTTCAGGACATGGAGACACAAGTCCCAAATTTGGAGGCTAAAGTTCCTAAGCAGAAATGGTCTAGAAGAACAAGTGGAGAACACATTCCACTAGCCATGGGGTATGCAGAGGACGCAGGTAAAATTGTCCACACCCGCTTCCAAATCATGATAGCATAGAAGGATTTATTCGGTTGGGAGCTAATGGATGAGAATATGGTGGCTGTGTGCACTCGAAAACAACTATCATGGTCAATACACACCCACATGGATGAGCCTGATTTTGATGTGTGTGAAGATTCATGTGTTTCAAGAAGACTAAATAAGGCACCCCAAGCTAGACATGTGACATGAGTAAAGCCTCTGTCATGTCAGATGATCTAGTTAGTAATGCATTGGTGAAGGTTTCTACTAAGGTGGCTAGAAGAAATATCGACAAAACTACAACAATTAGAGCATTGCATGAGGAGTTGAAGAAAAAGGATGCAGAGATAGTGTACATAACGTAGGAGAGGGACTTTGTGCAAAATAAAAATGAAGTATTTATTAGCATCGCAAAGGAGATTGGGAACAATTTCATTAGATCAAGGCCACACTTGGATGCCAAGGTACCACAGACGTTTCCTTCAGTGATACATTATGTAGGAAAGTTTGTGGACTTGGTACTTGAAGATGAACCTATGTGCATGCTAGAGCCAAGAATCTTAGAGTAAGATGTTGAAAGGGAGAAAGCCTCGGTGATGTGAAAGATTGCATCTTATGAAGGGTTATTGTAAGCATTACAGGAAATATTGAATAAATCAGACTAGGCTTTAAACATATGCACAGCTCCAAAGGTGCTTATCAACATAAAGACCCTAGAAGAGAACAATGAAGTCCTAAAAGTGATGAAGGATGAGACATTGGGCCGTGCAAGTAAAGATTTTCAATGGATAAACAAAATCACGAGGCCTTGGTAGTAGCACAAGAACCATAAAAGACTCATTTGGAAGAGATTGGGAAGATAATTGCGTAGAAGATGGATCTTTTAGAGGGAGAAATGACATCAATGTCCAGTGTTGTGTTAGTTCTATGGAATGAAAAAGGAGAGATTGCGAGGGATGAGTTGGAATCCATTATTGTGGACATCCCAGAAAAAGTGGAACAAGCACTCATTAAATGGCATATTTTGGAGGCCAAAATAAATGAGGAGTGTCCAGAGTTGATACTGCAAATTGATACAGAGGAGGTTGTCTAATAAAAATTCTTTATTTGTCTACATTCCTTCATTCTTATTCTTTCCATTATTCTATTCTTTACTTCAATTTTTGGAGATACCCATTATCGGGATGACAATGAGATTAGTGTGGGGTAATGTTGATCAGAGAATACTTGTTCGAGAACACACAAGGATTCCACATGGGAGAGAAGGCCGGGATCGGGGCGCGAAGGACGGGAAGGACCCGCGTGTGGAAGGAAATTTCAGCTTTCAGGACTTAGCCAATTTTGAGCATGGAGACCTATTTTTATAAGATGGCATGCGGAACACACCAATGATGAGAGAAATGTGTGCCATGCATTTTCTATCTTTGGAGGAGTGGATCGAAGTATTTTTGCATGGAGATGAGCTAAGAATAGAATTGACACTTTAGTTAACTACAAGAGGTCTATAAATAGCACACTTGCATGTGTGGCTATGCCTAAAAATGGCGTGTGGCTATTAATAGCATGTGGCCTATTTCTGGAATAGATAAGCGGTGAAGGACAAGTCCCCACCCTATATATATATATATATATATATATATATATATATATTATGTTAGGTATATAGTAAGTGTGTGTGTGTGTGTAAGAGAATATACAAAGTGTGTGTATGTATGTGTGGTAAAGAGATATACACATATGACTAAATTACTGTATCAGTTCTATATGTGCATCGGTATAGATTGACATTACTATAAGGTTCTTCTATATTTTTAACAGATGGAAGATATTGGTTGAATCTAAGTGTTATTTTGTGTGTAGTTGCGTAGTGCATGTTATTAATTCAATCATGATTACTATTTAAGCTTGTTCTTTCATATATCCGAGCGTAGTATGAATTATAGAATGATGGAATAGTTATGAATCTATATGTTTCTTCCTTCATCTTGCTAACATCCTACTACAAAGCAACCCTAAAGAGGGACTGGTACCTTACGTGCTTTGATTGAGCGCTCAATCAAGGTTGAGTGATGTGTCAGCGTGACTAGGGTGTTATCTGGTAAATTCTAGGCTACATCATTTGCTATGATGGAAAAGTTGATCGATGCGGGTGCTTTCCTAGGATGCTTTGAATTTTGGGTTTTGAAGGTTGATAGATAGGAAGCCTTTTTACATGGGGTAGCCATCCTTCGAGGGTATGGTCTATATATTTCTTTTGATAGATAGTCATCCTTCGAGGGATTGGTCTATAATTTTTACTAGTATTTGTCCTTTTAGGTATCAATCTACTTTTATTTTTTACAATATGACATTTGAATAGTTGACCTTAAAGGAATCAAACTATTGCTTTTGACTTTAAAAGGAGGCATCCATAAATATTTTGTACTTTATTTTGAGCTGAGGGCAAGACCCTTACAGGTCATTTCAAGGAGGGGAGAAGAAATGTGTACATGCACTACACATGTTTTCCCAAGACATGTCTTTGGTTGGTAGAAAAGGTGGATGGATGTAATGATTATAGGGTTCCTACTAAAGAGGAACTTGTCCATGTGAAATATGTGATGAACAGATTCATGGTGCTCATCTTTAAGGTGTATTAAGGATAGTGACGAGAAAACCACATTCTTTCAAATCATTACAATGATAAAATGGCTGGCTAATGATGGAATAAGATCTTTGATGTGACTACTGTCATGACGGTCAATGTGTTAATAGTAGAAAGGCCACAAGTGCAAGACATTCAAAGGTTTCCCCATGTTATATGGACCAATCTAGCTAAGGGAGAGCTTCCCACATTTACTCTGAAGTAATGACATTTTGATTAGATTGATAGGATGGGTTTGGTGATAACATGTAAAGGGGAAGGCATGTAAAGTAATACTTTCAAAGTCTTAGTAGATAGGAGATTTCCCAACATAATGTTGTGGATATAAATGACATGTGTTAACAGGAATGATGTCCTGAGGATGATAGAAGTTTTGGCCTTGATTAATCAAGCATATGGTAAATAAATGATCCCTTGACAAAGGAACTATGGGAAATTTGGATTGGGTATGAGAGGAAAATGTATAAAGAGGTGCATATGATGACGCTTTGGTTTTTCGTTTTCCTTGTGTATGTTGATTTTGGGTTTATATAGGTGGGTGAATTATACCGGTTCGAGATGAGAGACCTTCACTGGAAGGTAATGTGAAAATACATGAGGAAGGTTTGTCAAGATTTGGTTGAGGATGACCCTTGGTTCTACAAACGTCATTGAAGACATTTTCAAGTGGCTTGGGCACAGATGATGATGATCTGGCTGCACCTTCAAGGGAAGGTGCCGACAAGATTAATGGACCTTAAAAGGAAGGTGTTGATTTAGATTTATGGACCTTCAAGGAAGCTGCTAATGATGTTGATGGACCTTCAAAGGAAGGTTATAATGAAGTCTATGGACCTTCAAGGAAGTTGCTAATGAGATGTCCGACAAAGGCTTGTTGACGATAGAATAAGGATGTCTTCTTTGTCCTACAGATGTCGGTGAGGACATTAATGAGGGTGATGATATCGATGATGGCTTAGGATGGTCCTCTTTTGGGGGAGATCATTGATAAGGAAGATTCATTATATTATGGATTTAAGTGCTTTACAACTCTCGTGTTATGCCCTGAGCATCTATGGTAGGCACAAGTTTTGTCTTGATCGTACCAAGTAGGTTTTTGAGTATGTGGATGGGGTGTTTTGATTGGTGGTAATGTGATAAGATAGGATTGCATGATTATATCAAGGATATCAACATAAGTCCCTTTTGGGGATTTGGATTAATAGATTTTCACCTTAACTTATGATAGAACTTAGGAGGACATGTCTTATTTTTGGATGGGGGTGGATTCGTGGATGTTGTATGGTGTTGAAACATCATAGGGACGTTGTGAGGTTGATAAGAGGGAGAATATGACCCAAGAAAGGGATAACATGTGTGATTGATAAGATTAGATGATGGATGAGGTCCCAAAATAGAGGAGGAAGGATGGTTGATGGATGAGATAGGGTTTGATTGTGTGTCATGATATTGAGCTAAGGGATGGGGTCCCAAAATTAATGGTAAGGGTGGACCCATAGATTTTATAGACTTAGATTGTGATAAAGGATGAGGTCCCAAAATGGATGGTGAAGTTGAGACCTTAGATGGTGTGTTCTTATATTTTGTAGTATTGATTTTTAGTAAAGGAGGGTGTTTTGTGATGAATGATTAGGATGAGACGATGGATGTGACATGTTTCTAAATATATAATTTTTTTTTCAATAGAGAAGAGGGATTTGTGTCAAATGACAAGGGCAAGGTCGTGAGTGTGATGGTATTTGACTGTGTAGTGTTTGATTCAAAGAAATGTTCTAGACTTGAAGGTAAGTGAGTATCGGTAATATGATTGGTTCTTATTTGGATGAGGGAGATTTTGTTTCTAGATATGATTGAGGTGGGTTATGTGATTTTTCTAGTTTGTTGATTAATTCAATAAGTGATTGAATATCAATATCTTCAATTACAAAGGCTTCTTTAGTAACGACTTCCAAAGTGGAATCTAATTGTTTTGTAGAGGTAATGGATGACTGGATAGTGGAAACATGTGATATTGATGTGTGAGAATCATCGAAAATAGGATCCCAGTGATTCTAATTTTTTAAGAGAAAGAATCGATGATGAATGGGTCTTCTTATAGGGAAGATCATATGTAATATTTTTATGACTTAGCTCAAGGATGCACAACATTTATAGGGATTAAATCTATTGAAGGTGTTGGTCAGGGAGATAGGTAATGTCATCATGTGTGGTAATTTTTTTTGAATCATAGAAATACCTAGGGGAATCAGATAAAACTTGTGTAGTCTCCTATGAATCATAGGAAGACCTAGGGGAATCAAATGTATGATCATGTGGAGATTGAGGATCGAGATGGCCTTCTTTGAGGGCTTGGATTTCTAATTTCTTAGCCATGGAAAAATATTCATCGAAGGTTTGGAATGTATGGATTTGAAGGGTGGACGATATGTGATGGGAACATGATCGGGTAAACAACTCGATTAATTCCACTGCGGAAGTGGAAAATATAATTGATTGATAGTGCTCTGTCATCTAGTGAAAAAGTCTCCAAGGGATTCATTTTTGGATTATTTTATGGTAGTAAGGTTAGAAATGGTGATTGAGAGTGAAATTTATAGCGAAATGATTAAGGAACAACATAGCTAACTGTGTGAAAAAGAGTTAAGATTGTCTAGGAGGGAATTGTATCAATCCAAGGTAAGTCATGTTAGTGATATAGGGAAATTTCTAAGAAGGATACCTTGATCATGGATGATGAGATAGGATGAATGTCTAAAGGATAGTAAGTTCTGCTGAGGATCCTCCTGGCCATGAAACATGGTGAATCCAAGAAATTTCCAATGTGGGGCTAAGGCTTATATGGTACTATCGGATGGATGGGTTCATTACAAACCTGATCATAAGTGAGGACTTGTTTGGATCCTTTAGTAAGTTTCTAAATGTTCTAATATGTTTTATAGATCTTGTATGGAATCATTTGTAAGATTAAATGTGAAGGAATTGATAAGAGGACATGATTGATCTGACTGATGAAAATGTGAAGTAGTATATTTTTGTAGCATATAGGCTTGATGTGGAGATTGATGAGGGGAAGCTTGAGAGGATATTGTTTGTGAAGTGGGTTATGATAAAGGGATGTGAGGAGATGTGGAAAAATGTTGAGTATGTTGTTGTTGTTGGATGAGAGGAGTTGATTGGACCTGAGTAGGGATGGATTTGGGATGTCTGAGGTAGTGAAAACGGGATTGAAAGAGATGGATTGCTTAGATGCAAGATGAGGGATATTGAGATTCTGATGATATTGTGATAAAGAAGGGGGTGTTGGAAAGACCACTTGATGGGATACATTGGATGAAGACTGAGAAGAAATAGTTTGTAAATAGTTTGGTTGTGAAGAATAGTCATAGGTTTGTTGGATGGGATTATTGTAGGATTGTTGAATTGGATAAGAGGTAGAAGTTCCAGAGGGAACATAAGATGGCCTAGATGATGCTAGAAACATGTTAGAGTTAGATAAAGTTGATTGAGATGTGATAGGTTGATAAAATGGGTTATAATGTTGTACTTGTGTAGATAATGATGCATACATATTTTCTGAGGTTTAATCACAAAACAAAAAAACACACAATTTCCTAATCTTTAGCAATGGATGGATTTACAAACAACATATAAGTAAGTAGAACAGATTTTAAATTTTATTGACTTAATTAAGAAAAGTGGAATGTGAAAAAGGGATGATTGGTTCCTAGGAAAAGGAAAGCTATGGCTAGTTTTAGGTATGTTTATGGGCTGACGTCCTTGATATACCCAAATGTACATGAGGCACAACTCTATATTTATCGGTACCAACGTGTATATTGGGGCCTACCCCTCACTTCACGGTCCCACTACAATAAGGGAGTTAGGTGCTGAGCCAAAATATACCGATAGATAGAATGTGTTTATATTTATCCGAACACGAGTCAGCTTTCTTTGGGTGATGAAATCACAATCAGTTTCACCTGGGTGGGAGTTATTTGAATGTATTTTTTATTTTGAAGTGATTTGGTTGTGTGTGAGGGAGAATAAGTGAATGCAATGAATTTTCCTCCTAATTAGACTATGTGAAGCAAGAAGAATGCAATTGTTTATTTTAAGACCCAAAAAAATGTCAATTTATGAGGACAAGAAAACAAGAGTGTGAAGCAAAAAGCAAAAAGAAGATTTTAGGACTTACTTGTGAGAGTGCTCTATTATATATATTTTTATATTTTTAGGAATTTTTCAAAAGTGCACAATAAGAAAATCCAAAAACCAAGCTTTCCAGCAATTATACCCTACAAACAAGTTAGAAAAAGCATAGAGAGAAAATATGTAGAAAATAGATTATGACATGATAAGAAAAAAAAAAAATCACGAGAAATCTAATCACAGTGATTACCAAATAGGGAATCAGAAAAACAAAAGCTATTTTATTAATGAAATGAAGTAAAGAAACAAGGGATGAGGTCTCCCATCGGGCATGCCAAAATGTTTGGGATAAATCTTACCAATCTTCAACCTGTGTTTGCAAGCAAGATGATAAGACCTTCCAAACCTCGATATGGTGGGGTTTCCATGATACCCGCGGATGTGGATGGATGATATTCGATGTTGCGCTCTCCGTGGAAGAATGTGAACAAGGCTCTTTTTCCCTACAAAGAAGCCCTACAAATCAAAGAACTTTTAAAAAATGGATTTAGTAAAATATATGGTGGATTTCCTGGCAAAGGCCAGTCCCCAGAAGTCAATGGACTTCCTCGAAAGGATGTCAATCTACATTCAAGAAATTAATCTGATAATGATAAAGTGAATTGATAGACAGATGAATAAAAAGAAAAGATTCAATCTATTAAATGATGAATGATTAAGAAAATGATGTGAATGAAAGGTGCTTACCTGATTTCAACTAACTAGTAAGACTGAAAGTATGATATTACCAGTTTTGAGAAGGTTTTGGATGATGATTTTGTTGATGGTGAAGCTCTGGATCTGATAAAAGACCACCCTCGATGTTTTGACCATAACTTGAGAACCGTAGCTCCATTTTACAAACTAAAAGATGCATTGGAAATCTGATTTCAAGACCTTTTCAGTGGTAAAGAGAATAGATAGAAATTGTATGTGAAACAATGGATATTGGGCCGATCTCTAGTGATTTTATGAATCACCAATGATTGCTTGTGAAAAATTACATGCCACAAAAATAGACAAAATGGGACTTGAAAGAAGTGTTAGAAAGGTTGATTAAGCTTATAAATGATGAAAAATGATGTAAGGAAGCAAGATAAACCACTTACCTTGCATAATTTGAGAAAAGAGGAAAAAAAGGTGATATTACCCAAGAGAGAAAGGTTATGGATGCAAGAAGACTGTACATTGTGTGGTTTTGGACGTATGAATGATGTTCAAAGAACCTTTCGATGTTGTTAGATGATATATGGCTTTGTGAGAGAAATACAATGCAAGAAGAATGAAGTCCTAGAGTCACATCCACCTGTCATTCAATCTCAAATGGAGGCCTAGAGCCCATATTTATAGTGTAAAATAGGAGAGAATTGTCGGTGATTACAAGCGGTTTGAGTTTGGTTAAGATATGGAGGTTAAAATTACTTTTTTTGATCTTAGTTGGTTGAATATTTAAGGGAATCATATCTAAATTAGTTAGAGAGGTTGAGTGGGAGGTTTAGAGGTGGTTAGAGGTGGTTATGGGGATAATTTGGTTAGGATTTTAATATTTTTAGAAGGTTAGTAAATTAGTTAGTTGGTTAGGATGAGTCATCATGATTTTTAGAAGGTTTGTTTTAGAGGAGGTTAGGAAGAAGTTAGAGATTTTTAGAAGGTAGTTTTAGAGGAGGTTAGGTAGTTAGCGAGGTGTCCTAGTTAGCATAGTGAAGTGTGAGGGTGAGGTGTGAGGGTAGTTATTCATTTTATTTGATTAATTAATTAATTTTAGGGATAGGGATGTGGTGACATAATTATTAAATTAATTAATTAAAGGGTAGAAGTGGGTGATCTAGGTCATGGAGTGTTGTTTAATTAATAAATGGAAGGTTTGGTTTAATTAATGATGGATGTGGACTTATGTAAGAATGGAAATGATGTTGATGTTTGATAAATAAGAGGGGTTAGATACAAGAATGAAGGGTACTTGGTGACAGAAACTAGAATTAGCGGTATTAATTTTAGGTGTCTACACCTTCTTCCATTCATCTAGCTCTGCCAAATCCTTCCTGTGTGTCACCTCTATAATTTATGTCACTTGGTCAGTGTAATAACTCCTCCACTCTACTCTTGAGATCTTGGATGACTACAGACAATTCTATAAGTAATCCCTCAATCACATCCATATGCTCTAACACCATGTTCTGAAATTGTTTTATCTTGAACTCCATTTTATCCTTCTTGGTTTTAATCACCACTTTCTGCTCATTCAACTTGGCCATAACCTTTTTGTGCTCAATTTTATTCATGGGAATATTCTCCTAGATAGCCCTTAGTACTTTTTCTTCATCAATCATGCATGCATCAATGATCGGGTTGCACTTTTGGCATCTATTGAAAGATAAGTTAGCCTTACTACTTTCCTCAATTTTTACAAAAAAAACTTCTCAAACTTATTAATTTTAACTTCAATAGTGACCTTGTTTGCTTCCCTTTTCCTTTGCTATATCTTCCACTATGGGCCCCACATCACTCTTAATACTCACCAAGAGCATGTCAACCATATCTTTTAAGTACTCCTTTTCATCATTATAGTCACTCCTTGCTTGACTTATTAAGGTTGGGCACTAGCCTAAGATCTATTTTACCATCGTCCCTACCCTGTCAAATGCCTCCTTGGTATGCTTTTATTCCCCTTAGAGGTCTTTCTTCAAATTTTTTACCTTGTGTTCCTTTTCTTTCTTATTTTCCTTCAAGACCTTCATTGTAGCATCAACATCCAAATTCCTTTGTGAGATATTTGTGGCCATTTTATTCAAGGCGTTACATTCATGTTCATCTGTTAAGTACATAGGGTTCACTACCTTGTACTTTTCCTTGTCTCACTCTTCAACTAGATAACACCAATGGATTTATTGCTCACCTTGAACTAAAAATCTTCTATGTGCATGTGCAAGTTCCACTTAGCATCTTCCTAGTTCATGACACTCCTCTTTGATTATCCATCAATTCCCATGCATATAAATTTTCATTGGGCACCGTGCTCTAGAATCGTGCCTTTAGGAACTTCTTAGGGTCATCCACAAAATCCATATGTAGAAACCTAGGCATCTATCGCTTTCTTACCGCCTTCACCTTTTTCTATACTTCTTCCGGGTAGAGGCACCTACATTTTTCCCAACTCTTGTGCCCTTTTCTTCTCTCGATAACATAATTTTCATCAATCTCCTTATCTTTATGTGCCTCCTCCTACACATGTTTCTTTTCCTTAGGTGGACTTTTTTCACTTCTCCTCTATGGCGCACACTACATCTAATCCTCATCATGCTTTCTAGCCAGCTCCTTCACCCATTTGTGCTTGAACTCTTCTCATAAGGTTTCTCCCATCTTTTACATATCATATTTCTCACTTTTTTCTATGCTAGAGACAACCTTTGATCAATCATACTTGACTTTTTATTTCTCTATGTTGTCCCTAGGTAGCTAAGATGTTCCTTTGTCACCACCACTCTTCATTCTTATATAATAAATTTTCTTCCTCTTAGAGTGATCAAACTCACCTTCCTCTTCTTCCCCTTCTTCTCCCTCAAGATTAGATTCGTGTGTTCTCTTGAGATGTGGTACTACATTTCATCTAGGATGTGGGAAGAAAGAATCAGAACCTTTATTTCGACCCCTCTTTGAGTCTTTGGCCTTAACACCACGAAGACTCTGTATATCATCCCCTTTATGGTAAAATATAACATGTTTGACTCTAGCATCTCTATATATGCAAGCCTTGATTCATACCTATAGTTTGCATGTAGAATATGCAATTCTAATTCAACCTTGTCATCATCAAAGGTTAACCTCTGTGCATCCTTTATTCTATTCACAACACACTTGAAATATCATGCAGTGAATGCAAATAGTATCTTAATTCAACCTTGTCATCATCAAAGGTTAACTTATGTGTGTCCTTTATTCTATTCACAACACACTTGAAGTATTTTGCAATGAATGCAAATAGTATCTTACACCAAGGGCTTATCTCCCTATCCTTCTTTCTAAAATGTGCAAGGTTGTAATGTTGCATTACTACAAACTTTTCCTACTCCCCAACCTCTGTAGGAAACTTGTTTGGTATTCGCCATTTTTCTCATAGGCCTCTCACAACTGTTATACAACTTACCTATCCTTCCCTAATAAGGATTTGAGATTGCATGATCACAAAGTTTATCTAGCAAATTTCATCATGGGGAATTTTTTGTAGGTGGGTAAACACACATATCATCATCCGTACACCTCTACAAGGTACCTAATTTGCAACTAACCGGTCTAATTGCAACCCTAGTTTTAGGATTTTGAGGTTATTAATAGTCATTTCCCTACATCATTTTTTGTATTACAATTGAGTGACCAATTTGTCATTCCTCGTATTAGCACTTAAGTCCAGCTCCATATCTTCCCCTATACTTCTCAAACTTGTGACATGTTCAATGAGTTATGTTGTAATCCTCTTCCGATGACTAGAAAAATAGAGGAATTCCTCATGTACCCTAGACATGAGCCATTGGAATAAATGTGTGGGTTTTGCGAAGAAGGGTATCTCAAACAACTAGATAACCCCTACCTTCTTCAAATTCCTTTGTACTTAATCATCGACCAACACTTTCCCTTTTTCATTTATCCTAGGAATCTCCTGTAACATGTTTGCCTTCAATATCACCTTCTTTCCTAGGGCCCTATGGTTATATTCACTGATTTTGCACTTGGGAAGCTGTGACTTCCAAGTCTGAACCTTAAGCACTCTAGGAGGGTACTACATCTTTGAGTATATATCTTCTAAGGTTTCCTCCACCTTAACCTTGACCCTCTTTGTGTGATGATTTATTCTGTTCTTTGGTGTCATCAAATCCTTAAAATTTATGCCCTAGGTACTTTATCTCGCAATAATATCTTACTTTAATCTTGAGCATTGTGAACCCTAGCTATCCAACTTTTTCCCATAAACCCTTCTCGCTCATTCCTTACTATTTCTTTCCACCACTAGCTCAAAATTTTGTCTTCACAAGGATCCACACATAACCTTGCACTCACACATCCCCTGGTTTTCTTTTCACTTCTCTTTCTTTATCTCTCTAAGTTTCTCAATAGCTTAATTTTTCAAATTCACTCGAAGGCAAGGTAATAATTAACTTGACTCCCTCCCTTTTATACTTTTCATATGTCACCGAATTACTTTTTCCACTTTCAACCCACTTTAAAACCTTTAAGTTATTTTCTCAATAAAGTACCTTTTTCCACTTTTTTCTTTATCACTTAACCTCCTTTCAAGCGCTGCATCGTAACCTTTTATCCCGCTTAACTACTTTTCAATCCATAGACCTCCTTACATGTTCTTTTCGTACCAAAGTACATATTCTTCTACACCATATACCAAGTAGTTCCCCATGTCATTTCCTACCTTGTGTTACACTCGCACAATTCATCTCCTCACGTAATTCTACAATATGTGCAATTTCTTTAAGAGCACTTTCATCCTTAGTAGTTATGACGCCTTTTCTTTTGCATCAGTCTTCCAAAGAACACCTTGAATTGTGCCAACCCCACACTATTTTTATCTTTCATACACCTACACCTACATTTGGTTCACCCCACACTAAAATTATGCACATTCCTCTATGCATGAACTCAATAGATAGTAATTGGCTTCCTGCACACAAGCATGCTTATTAGAACAAAACAAGGAAATGCAAAATAACAAAGCATAGTAACGATGAAAGGAAACACATGAAATGGAAATCTAATCTAAATGGAAATATTTTCTTATTACAAACACCAAGAAGATTTATTTATAGTAGGGCTTCAGCCTACTACCATTTAAGTAACCACGTAAAATGGTGCCATCCAACACCAGTAACTAATATGTGCCTGATTTAAGTATCTTGATTACTACAAAATGTCTCAACCAATGTACCATCAATTTCTCTGGGTGGCATGTAAACTCGGAATCATAGAGAAGGACCATCTTACCAACCTCAAATGTCTCATTTTTAATGTTCATATCATGTCATACCTTCTGTCTTTACTTCTCTATCTTATGGCTCCAATGCACAATGGCACACCTCTCATCTAATTACATTAGTTTATCAATGTGCTCTTCAATAGCTTATTCATCACCAACTCCGTATGTGTGTGCAATACACAAGGATGGTAATATGAATTCAACTGGTAGTATTGTCTCTACGTAAAAAACCAACTGAAAAGGTGTGGCCTTGTTCAACCTTTTATAAGTGGTCATGTATGCCCAAAGTATAGCTGACACTTTATCATCCCAATCTTTTTTCCAACATCACATATTTTTGTCAATGTTTGTCCCAAAAAAATTTGAAAGATTCTGCAGACTATTAGCTTGAGGGTGATAAGGATTAGTTTTATGGTGTGCCACCATAAATTCAGCCAATAAAATTCTAATGGTCTCATTCAAGAAATGAGTTCCTCTATCACTTGTCAAGCTTAATTTGAAACCATACCTTCTAATAATATTTTCCCATAAAATCTTGCTATTTTTTTTTTGTACAATCCTTTATAGGTGTTTCCTCTACCCACCTAGTTAGTTAATCTATGTAAGTAATAATACAGATGTGCCACTCCTATGCATGGGTGGTGAGATAGGTCCTACAAAGTCAATAGCCCACTTTTCAAAAGGATCCACACTTACAAGATGTCGCAATGACAATTCATCTCTATGTTCAGTTTTCTAATGCACTAACAATGATCACACACTATCACATACTCCTTAGTATCCTTATATAAAGTCTCCCACCAAATTCCAACCATAAGGATCTTGCACATTATAGCATCACTCGCATAATAGCATCACCTGCATAATTTCCTCCTGTATAATAGCATCCTACTCATGTTCCATAACACAACGACGTAAGACTTCATCATAGCCCATATTGTACAACTCTCCACCAATCAACTCGATAAGGTGTCACATGAATTGCAAGATACTTCCTCTCCGATGTTTTCATTCCTTCAAGAACTTGCTCAGTGCAAAAAAACCACAATATATTCCAATTTTGAGGGTGTGCAATTCAATCTAAAAAACTACACATCAAGTATAGTATCTTAAATGCTTTGTGTGTTGTCATTAGAATTGATCCTTGACAAATGGTCGCCCCGATTTATGTTAGGTTGTGGAGCTGAATTGCTTCAAAGATAGCATGTTTTACACCTTGCTAGAAAACACAACAATCAGCATCATCATCGGTTAGGAGGGACAAAGCATCGATTACCTACGACGTGGCATTGGTCAAGCAAGGAGGAACCGACATCGATTAGGTATAACCAGAATTGGTTACTGTGCATGGATGTTTTATTTAACTCTTGAGAATTAGATCTATTTTTAGCATTAAAGAAAATCTATTGATTGTAATTGCATGGCCAAGTGCCCTAATTTTATATACGCCCATATAAGTATGAAATCTATGGTTTAGAAGTAGAATTAAAATAACTATTGAATTAGATCCTTGATTCTCCTAGATTGAGAGGATGAAGAAGAAGAAGAAGATAAAGAATGAACAAGTTACATGAAGATAGAGTCTCTATGGAGAAGAGTTGGATGAAGGAAATAATAGGTACATCTAAATGGTGAGAAGAGGGTAACATCTTCTACTACATTTCCTTTGTATAGTTATTGTCTCATTATAATGGCTTGCATAGTATGCAAAGCACATAGATTTTCTTATTGTAGATCCACATGTTAGGTGAGATCTTATATTATAGGCCTATATAGATCTAGTCTTGTATTGTAGATCTATGAGATCATATTGTATTGTTGATCCATGTAGATCTATATATTTTAGAGGAGTTTTTCTTCATGTTTGCACATGTTATTAAGTGATGGAGAGATAGACTTACTTCTTGGTGCATAGTCATGGTTGTGCATTGATAGACCCATGTGAGAGGTCTTATTGCAGATCCACAAAGAACTTGGTATCAATTCAGAGATGCAGTAGTTCTTGGTTATGTGAGATTTTTTGGTGGTTTTTGTAGGCACAATTGTAGTTCACTCATGGGGATCCATTTAGAGATTTGGAGGAGAGGAGATAATCTTGGATAGATACATTATACTCTTATATTGAAGAGTTGGTTTGTACTCTTGTTGTACTATATATATGAGATCTCTATCTTTGGTGGATGTATCCCACATTGGGTGAACCACAGTACATGTTGTGTTATGTGTGTGTATTTTTTCTTGATTTGGATTATTCTAGTTTATACTTCCACTATTGTAGATTTTGGGAAATTGTTTATATCCTATGTGCATGATTTTGTTTGTTATTAAATCATAGCACTATTCCATAGTCCTGAATTCCCAATAACTGGTATCGAGTTTGGTTATCTTGGTTATTTCAGAGAAAGGTTTTGCTTCAGTATATTGTTATTCATTTACTGATAAGTGTATGAGAGAAGGGTTTGTTTTTCCTAATGTGAAGATCACATGAAGAGATTTAATCTCAAGTGGGAGCTAGAAGAGTAAGGTTTCTGGAAATTACAGTGACCAATGTCGGTTAAGTGGCAACCGATGTCGGCAGGGTGACCATGGTGGTTACTGTGGTAATCGTGGTTGGTTACAGGGTGGTCATGGTCGGTTACTGGGTAGCCTAGTTTTAAACAAAAATCACAAATATGAAGAATTAAGAAGATGCATGGAATGGATCTTGTTTGTTGAGGTGTCCCTACTTCTTGGAGGCATAGACATGTTGGTTAGATTGTAGATATAGTTATTGAGGTATGGTTTTATCTTCGTATTGCAGTGTTTATATTATTTTGTTGTGCATGCATGTTTGGGATTGTAGATCTAGATCTGAGAATGAGATAAAGGAGAAGTTATGAATCCTTGGTGTAGTTAGATGCATGGGCTTCATTAGAGAATCTAAATATAGTAGCAAATAATGAAGATAGGGTTTCCATTAGAGAAACATGTTCTTTAGTTGAAGATGTTGTTGAGTATCTTGGTACTGGTAAGGTGATATATTTCATCTTGGTGCAGTTTTATTGCATGTATTATTGCTATTAAATTTTTGTGCAAGATTTAGGTGCTTTTGAAATGACCCGCTCAACACAACTATCGGCTTTGGTCGAATTCAACACCTAGTTTGGTGACTCATGCCAATTTTGGCATTGTGTTAGTTCCAAAGCAGCATTGATGTCGGTCGGGGAACCTACATCGGTCACGAGAGGGTAACCAAGATGGTCATTGAACTGTGGTTGGTCTTTGTGACAACAAGTTTACACAGGGTTTCTTACAGTAGAAGAGGGCATGGTTGGTTTTCTGTCCTATTTTGGAAGATGGTTTTCCGGCACAATGTGTACAGCAAAAGCAAAGTGTAGATCACTTCAATGTTTAGATCAGAAAGAGGATGGAGTTGGCTTGGTTAGTCTAGTGAGAATTTGGGTCTAGTATCTCTATATGGTTCACATTTTATTTCTTTCATTTTGAGCAACTGATATTATGTTTGGATAGTGTGCATATATTTACACCATGTTTTTGGTGTTGTTTAAATTTTATTTCCCAGATGTGTGGAATCTTGAGGACAAAGATATCTAGTCTAAGGATGAGATCCTCAACGAAAATTCATGTTTAGACCCATTTCCAATAACAAAAGATGTTTAGTACACAAGATGAAAAGAATTTGATTCACCTACTTCACAAGAAGTCCAAACTTTTGTGATGTAGGAGTATTCTTTGATAAGAAGGGAAACATTTTATATTTTCTTTCATCTGGTTTTTTTTGTGATTATGGGTAAAAGAGTGTTAAGGGACCCTACCCCGTATAATAAGGAGAAAAATATTTATCGATGAGGAATGAATGAAGCAGCCTCTACCAGTGGCATAGAAAATCAAGGAAAACACCACTAACAATACAAACTAATAGCAGAAACACAAACATGAAAGCTCATCCCTGGGATCCCTTCCCATGGGATCTAAGGTGCATCTTAAGGGATTCATTGTTCCCTTTCTTTCTTCTACTCATAGTAGACCAACCATTACCAGGAATCAGATTTACATTTTCAGTTGTGTGAACTGGCAAGCCCATTTTTGTATTATTGTTGTCTAACTGAATACCAAGAGGAGAGGGAGAAGTCCCCACCTCATAGGTCTCCTCTACATTGTTAGAAAAAGGGGGAGCCTCCTCCTCCATTGAATCCAAATCCTCATTCGTAGATCCATCTTCAAAATCAGAATCTGAATGATGTCAACAACCAACAGACTTGGATCCACATTCTTCCACCAAGAAGTGTGTCTACTTGCATGTTTCTTCCCATTATTGCAATCCACAGCTAAATGTCCAAGTGAAAAGTAGGTTCTGCATCTAAAGGGAAAACCTTCATAGTCCAAGTTTTGAGTCCATATTCTATCCTCAACCAAAAGATCAATAGAAGTAGGAAAATCCATTGAGGTGTTCATGTCAACTAAAATGCGAGCATACATAGTATACTCATACAAGGTCATTTTTGTGTCGATAGCCAAGGTTTTACCTAGAGTTCCCCCAATGGTGGTTAAACATTTCTCATCCCAAAACTGTAGAGGAAGATATGGCAAACGGACCCAAACAGGTCTGATTTGGAAAGTTTCAGTGACTGGATTAAAAGGGGAAACCATGGCTTCATGAGTAGAAAGTGGGATTGAAAGTCCCACAATCTATCAAAGATAATATCAAAGACAACAATGAAAAAACCTCTAGTTAAAGGGTAAATATCCACTTTACCATCCATTAATGGCTTCCAAGAAGAAGAGATCCAGTCATGGAGAGCAGTAGTCTAGGACAAAATTTGTTGAATCTGCAAATAATGCCCTTTTCCTTGAAATAAGCCTCTGTTTTCAAAATAGTTGGGCCAAAATACAGAGGGGGATGATTTGGCATGAGTCATGGCCTTTGGAGGAGGGAATGCTGAGGATTTAGCCACATTAGTGAAAATTTTGACTCTACCTTGAGCCCCCAAACTCACAAAGCATCCAAAAAACTCTCAAAACTGCCTGAAGGTAAGATCTGAGACAGTGAGGGAGAGACTGGCACGTCTACATCAGAGGAGTTGCCCTTTAGAGGTGATCTAGCTGAAGAACCACTACCATTATTCAAAACACCCCCTGTCGTAGTAGAAGAAGCAGTGGAAATAACAATAGCTATTAAAACATTCATTTTTGACAAACGGAATCCTATTGTTTCTACCCCGCAGAGCCGCCAACACAACTAGCAAGCAGCGCATCTCCCATAACACCCGAGCCAAAACATTCAAGTATGTTTAGGATAGAAAATTATCATTAGCATAGGATCTCCCAAGCCTGTATCCTCCCACACCTCCAGAGACCTTTCAAGAGCATCCACGACCCAAGTTTGGAGTAGGGCCGCCATGGAAGTTGTGAGGGTTCATTTGGTTTTATTTCTTCTTGACATATTAGATTTTGAGCTTGGTGTTAGAGGTAGTGTAGGTAATTCCGTGTTCGGTGGGAGCAATCCATGGTTTTGGAATTGCAAGATTGGATACATGATGCACATTCGAGTGAGAGGAGATTGCTACTATTTAGAGTGGTAGAGGCACTAGTTGGTTTTGGAGGACAGTCATGGATTTGCAAGTATATTGAGTTTATTGCTTTGTGATGTCACTTCTTGTTTTATTTTTGGTGCTTGGATATCCCTATGGGATTACAGTTGATGGTTAGATTCAGCTAGGTGAAGATGATAAAGTAATTTTAGAGTTTTAAAGGTTGAAGGAGAAAATATGCTAGTTACAAACACCGGTGGTGTCGGTTAGAATTAAGCATGGTCGGTCATGCGTGGTGACCGGGTCAGCTAAGAAACCATGGTTATTTTGGTCACAAGTTTGACAACAATGTTTATTTACCATTTTTAGATGGTACCCTTTTTTTTCTTTCATCTTGGTTGATTCTGTAGACTATGTTGATGAATTGTTTGCTGGTATTTGCACTATTTATTAGTAGCACGGTTTAGCATGGTTGTTTTTATTGACATTGATGAACATAAGATTCATATTTGGCTTTGGAGATTAGTCGGTGGCAGACTTGGCACTTTTGGATATCCCGATGATGTGGATGGATGTATAGGTGAGTTTATACATGTGGATAGATTCAATTTTATGAGTCTATGATGATGCAGATGTTTGTTTTGCACATGGATGCCTATGAGCATGGTTCAGATTCCTTGAGCATGAGTAGGGGATGTTTTTATTTCCTCTTGATTACTATGTTACTCCTTGATAGGTATGTTATCTACAGATGAATGTCTTGGACATGTTAGTTGTTTATGCAGGGTTGGATTTGTAGATTGCAGTGTTTGGATTTTTTTGAGTTATGCAGGTGTTTGTGGATTGATCACCCACTATTGCATGTAAAACTCATTCAGGGTTGTTTTTACCCGGGATCTCATTTTGCTTTCACATATTCCAATTTGACTTATTTTTAGAGAGTTTTATTATTGGTTACATGGAGACATGGATAGATTTTAGAGAACATGGTTGGTTTTAAGGTATGGCCATGGTCACAGTTGAAGCTCAGTACTTCGGTTTAAGTGGGATATATTCCAGGTTTGTTAGTCATGATGGCTTGATTGCATGAGAGGCTTGGTGTTATTATTCAGTGAGAGCTTGATGTATGGATAGCTCAATTATCACGGATCAGTAGTAGCTTTGTGCAGGTCTATGGTAAGTCACGAGTTTGTTATCTTCATTTTAGAAGATGGTTTGATCTTCCTGGTTTTATTTTTGAGAGAATTGTTGAAGGAAAGAATAGATGGTCTTCATGGTGTGTAGAGGATGGTGATGTATAGGTATAGGTACAAGATTCAGCAATTTATCTCCAAGTGGGAGATTGTTAGGTTGTGGAGCTGAATTGCTTCAAAGATAGCATGTTTTACACCTTACTAGAAAACATAGTAATGCTTGTCATTTGGTTATGAGGGACCGGAATCGGTCACCTATGGCCACCATCGGTCAGGTAAGGAGGAAATGGCATCATTTAGGGCTAACCAGCATTGGTTACCTGTGCATGGATTTTTTATTTAACTCTCGAGAATTAGATCTATTTTTAGCATTAAAGTAGATCTATTGATTGTAATTACATGGCTAAGTTCCCTAAGTTTATATATGCCTATATAAGCATGAAAGCTAGGGTTTAGAAATAGAATTAAGAGAAGGATTGAATTAGATCCTTGATTCTCCTAGATTGAGAGGATGAAGAAGAAGAAGAAGAAGAGAAAGAAAGAACATGTTACATGAAGACAGAGTCTCCATGGAGAGGAGCTAGACAGAAGGAAATAGCAAGTACATCTGAATGGTGAGAAGAGGGTAACATCTTCTACTATATTTCCTTTGTATAGTTATTGTCTCATTGTAATGGCTTGCATAGTATGCAAAGCACATAGAGTTTCTTATTGTAGATCCACATGTTGATGAGATCTTGTATTATAGATCTATGTAGATCTAGTATTGTATTGTAGATACATGAGATCATATTGTATTGTTGATCCATGTAGATCTAGATATTGTAGAGGAGGTTTTCTTCATGTTTGCATAGGTTATGTAGTGATGGAGAGACAAACTTACTTCTTGGTGCGCGATCATGGTTGAACAATTTTAGACCCATATGAGAGGTCTTGTTGCAGATCCACAAAGAACTTGGTAGCAGTTCAGAGATGCAGTAGTTCTGGGTTATGTGAGATCTATTGGTGGTGTTTGGAGGCACAGTTGTAGTGCACTCATGGAGATCTATTTGCAGATCGGAGGAGAGGAGATCCTCAAGGACGGACACATTTTAATCTTGTATTAAAGATTTGGTTTGTACTCTTGTGTATTATATATATGAGATCTGTATCTTTCGTGGATGCAGCCCACATTGGGTGAACCACGGTACATGATGTGTTATGTGTGTGTACTTTGTCTTGATTTGGATTATTCTAGATTATAGTTCCACTACGTAGATTTTAGGGATTTTTTAGAACTGTGTGCATGATTTTGTTTGTTATTAAATCATAGCACTATTCCGCATTCTCAAATTCCCAAAAATTTACTCTTTCCTTGTTTCACAACAATGGTGAAATCAAATTCCTAAAACAAGTATCCACCTACAAATGGGCCCTTACAAAATAGGATTTTTGACCAAGTACTTGAGTTCCATATGATATTTATAGAAAATAAATGAGTTTACCAATAAGTATTTTCTAAACTTGTGTAGCACATAGATCATAGACAAATCTTTGCACTCAATGGTTGTGTAATTATACTCTGTGGGTGTCAACTTCTGATTTCAAAAAAATTAGATGAACCACAATTCCTTCTCCTGGTTGTGCTAACACCGCCCCAATAACATTACTAGAGGCATCAACATGAACATGAAAGGGATTATCCAAGAAAGGAAAAAGTAAAATAGGTGTAGTAGTCAATCTTTCCTTTAGTGTCTTAAACACCTTCACATTACGCATCACCCCATCCCCTTAGCTTTCAATCATTATTCCAAGAGCATGGAAATATTTGTATATTATTTGATGAACTTCCTATAGTATCTTGTATGTCCTAGAAATCCATGCACCTCACTCTGAATCATATGATTTTCTAAACCCAATATTACAATTCTCTTGGGTGGGTCTACTAACAATCCTTCCTTGCAAATAATGTGTCTAAGTAAAGTGCTAAAAGGTGTAGCAAAGATGCACTTTTTAATGTTGAGAGAGATGTTCAACTTCCTGCACCTCTCAAACATAAGCCTCATATTATCACAATGATCTTTGACTAAGCCATATACTGTCCAATCATCCAAATACACCTACAAGAACTTATGAATAAAATCTTGAAAATCCTGCACAATAATGCATAAGAACACTACTACAACATTTTGTCAATCCAAAGGGCATAAATTTATATGCAAATCTACCCCACTTAGTGGTGAAACTAATCTTCTCCCGATATTCTTTCACAATGCATACCGGTGATAACTTAAAATCCATCTATAAAATAATATATCACATGCCATGCAACTCCTTCAAGTATTTCTTCTATAAAAGGGGTGGGAAAAGGATCTATAACACATGAAGCATTGAGTTCCCTGTAATCCACACAAATCCTTATCCTGCCATCCTTCTTAATGCTTATAACCATGGGGTTGACCCATTCAGATTCTTCAATAGGATCAATAATTCCAGACTTGAACATCTTATCAATTTCCTCTTTCACCTTCATGCGCAGATTAAGATTCATCCTATAAGGTGTCTTCCTAACTGGGTGCATGCCTTGCATTGGTACCCAAATTTGTTCTCCTTTTTAGTTTGAGTAGCATCAAATATATGGCATGAAGCTTGAAGACAGATGGATCATGGTGTGTGTCATTTTGTAGCCTGGGATATGATCTAACTGGCACTCAGATTTGTGGAGAGATGGATAGCACTTAAATAGGAATTGATCTTGTCCTAACTATTTTAGGTTGTGCCTTTCAACCAAGGTAAGAGGACCTATTTTGTAACCCTAAAATGGTGAAGGAGATGAATATATCCCTCAATTTGTACAAATAGTATGAAGGAGCCTTAGGAAAATATGATCAACACTCCAAATCTGACTTTCACAAGTTGTCACTTCCAGATTATGGAGATACTTTCAATGCAAGGCAAGGGTTACTGAAGACATTTTGAAATCCTGATCTGTTTTACATACTTTAGCAAATGGATTTTGATCTTCTATGGGTATACAGGTCAAAACAAGGGTAAAAAGGGTAGGATTAGTTGTTTTGAATGATTTTTTGGGTGGGAGTTTAGATAAGACAAACCAAGGTCCACCAAACTCTTTGAGGATTTCAGCAAAATATGGAGAAACTTAACAACAGAAAGTATCAAAATGGTTAATCATCCCTTCAACCAGGATATGTGCATCAAATGGAGGCCTAGATCTGCACTTTTCCACATAATCTTTGATCATCTATCACAAAATATTGAGTTAGAATAAATCAATGAAGCATTTAGCAATCACTATTTAATCATATGAATTAAGGTGCACCCAAAGGTTTCCAAACAATCTATGAAGTCAAGGAAGGTAAAGTGATTTTAAATTTGTTTGTCTCTTTAACAGATGAAATATCTTGAATGTGAGATTGCAAATGCCACTAAACTATCACAAGAAATGATACCATGTATGATCAAGAGATATTTTAAACACAAGACTGCAATAGGAAACAAGAAACACAAATTTGAAATGCATTCTGAAATGTAAGCATTCACATATTTTTCCCAAAGACAACATAGAATAACTCAAAAATGATCAGATTTATCAGCAAGGGAATGTTTTGAAAAACAATCTCAGAGCTTGTTAATGGCTATACATGTGCAACCAACTTAACATGATTTGAAATATGATAGAGAGATTTACATGAGTTTCTCAAGTGGTCACTCAGAGAATGGGCTTCTTCCTAGATTTTCTCATGAAATTTTTAGTTTTCCAGGCTTTTTTAAACTCTTCCAACCCTTTGCATGAAAAATTCATGCAATATATAGCATTAAATCTCCTTCGAGCCTTCTTTCACAAGAAAAGAATATACTGAAGGATCAAATTTGTTACAAAAATTCCTCATGATTTGCAGACAAGGATGTTTAAGAAAACACGTCCAAAAAGTTTCCAATTGTCTAAAAAAGAGATCAATCATTGCAAAATTTGCATCATTATCCATTATGGAGGCACGTTTTTCATCTTAAAAGCATGCAAACCCCCTTCCCTTCATTATTTCATCCATTTCCCTCCAAAATTTGCCTCTGCAACTTCTAGATTTGATATTTTAAGTTTTGGACGAGGATAGGGTAAAATTTCACTTCAAAAACATATATAATCCTCAAATTGATCCTCAAAACCAATTGCATTGGTCCTTGAGGGTTATAGTTTGAAGCATAATTCAAATTGGTTTCATACTCCTTGCACATTTCCATCAAGGGCTTAGCTCTAAAACACATGGAATTATTAGCAACAATCTTTACTACACACCAAATCTGCATATGATGTGATTCAACAAGAAGTCCATAACAACTTGGTGTGCTAATTTCTTGGTGGGATTGTTTCTACCCACTTGGTGAAGTAACTGTGGCTACAAGAATCCACTTATGGACAAAACTAGAAGGGTCTGAAATCTCAAAAATGAATTCCATCCCCATTGTTTGAAAGGAGCCTCAATTGATATAGGCTGTAAAGGAAGGGAGCCTGAAGCTTTCATTCTTCCAGAGAAACAGCTGGCAGCTTTCACATTTTCTAACCAACAAGGTTGCATCTTTGAAGAGAGTAGGCCACCAATAACCAGCTCTCAAAATTTTGTGTGTTGTAACCCTTCCAGCAAAGTGTCCTCCACAAACTCCCCATGGAAATCAGTAACTATTTTGGGAGCTTCATCTTCAGTTATACATTTCAAGAGGACACCTTTAGGGTTCTTCCAAGCTAGCCCAAAGTCAGTGATGATGTATTTTTGAGAAGCCAACTTGAGGGCTCTTTTCTTATTTTTATTCAAATGATTAGGGTAGCATAGGTGTCTGAGGTAAAATATTACATCCTTGTACCACTTAAAACTTACCAACTTCTCAAGAACATATACCCTTTCTTCCTCTACTTCATTCACTTCCACAGTCTGCAAGTTGCTCTCAGCCATGAGCTTAGCAAGACCCAAACCTCTCACCAAATTTGTGGTTTGGATATCCATGTCATATTCCTATAGTTTGTTCACCCATCTACATATTTTTCTTGAGATCTCCATCTCTGATAAGATTTCTTTTACCATGGTGTGGGGATCATCAGAAACAAATTTTGAACTTAAGATATAAGGATTGAAAACCATTGTTGCTTTCACCAAGGAAAATGCTTGTTTTTCCATGATTGTGTATTTTAACTCAGAAGGCAATAGGCCTCTCATCCCTATCTTCATCCTTCTACAATAAAATAGATGCAATGGTATTTTCAGAAGCAAAGGAGAATATTTGGAAAGGCTTCTTGTAATTTAGAGCTACCAAGACAGGTGCATGTTTCAATGCTTCTTTGATTCCTTCAAAAGCCTGAATAGCAGCCTCCTCCCATTTGATAACTTGGTCTTTCTTTAACATGCATGTAATAGGAAGAGTCAATTCAGCAAAATTAGACACAAACCTTCTAATGAAATTGATCTTCCCAAAGAAGGATTGGATGCCCTTCTTTGTTCTTGGAATTGGAACCTTGTTGATTGCTTCTACCCTCTCAGGGTCAATCATGACACCAGCCTTTGAAACAATATGACCAAGAAACTTGGCCTTTTGCACCCCAAAATGACACTTCTTTAGATTGAGAGAAATGCCATATTCTCTACATCTAATCAACATTCTTTCCAAGTGTTACAAGTGATCTTTTTGCTCCTTGAAAACACGGTCACATCATCCGATAAACTGCGTAATGAATTCATTTATGTTACCAAAAAAGCAAAATCCATTACTCTTTGGAAAGTAGCTCAAGCATTCATAAGACCAAGGAGTGGTAATGGCAGTTTTAAATCTTTCGACTCCTTGACAACAACTTGGTTGTAGCAGAGAAACCATCCGGGGTGGACAACAATTCAAATCTAGTCACCATCGTAGCATATTTTCCATGTTTGGAAAGGAATAATTATCCTTCAATGAAGCTCTATTTAGATTTCAAGTCTACACAAAGTCTGATATCTCCATTTTTCTTTCTGACTAGCACAAGGTTTGCAACCCAAGATGAATACCTTGTGGGCTGAATGATCCCTCCCTCCTTCAGTTTCTTCAATTCATCTTGCATCTTCATTGAGAGGAGTGGATTAATTGGCCTCTAATTTTGTCTAAAGGGCTTGGCATTTGTTTCAAGAGGAATCTCATGCTGAAACAAGTCCTCTCTGTATGCTTTCATCTCTGAATAAGACCAAGCCGATAGTCCTGATATTTCTTCAATAGTTGAACATAGGACTTTTTCTTCTTTGTTTAGATTACTACCCAACCAAAATTTTCTTGGTTTATCATTAGTGCCCAAGTTATGCTCTTCCACATCCCTTGAGGTAGACATGTTTCTATTGATGATGCAATCAGCATTGTCAAAATTTGACTCAAGTGCAACAAGACCTCTAGGAATGGTGTTAGTTTTCAATTGGATAATATCCTTTCCAAAAAAAGTCTCTCTTCCTTCAATGACACACACCATTGGTTCCTAATCAATATTCAAAACTGCAAACTCACCTTGATTTTGTAATAACCTTTGAACTTGAGCATCATCGTTAAACACTTGCTAATGCTTGTTGTTGTCAGGGGACAGATGGCCTAGTTAACACTTCAATATTATACTCATAATAACATGAAATGGTGTAATTTCCAAATCTTGACCCCAACACTGCCAACTTTTTAGTAGCGGCATTGAAACTCCTATCATGATGCACAATGTTAAAGGAATCAAACATCTCAATTAGATCCCAAATTGCATGTTTGTACTGTTTCATCCACTAATTTTTTGTAGCATATAGTTTTCTTATTTGTTTGACAACTAGCTCTGAATCTCCTTTTGCAATGATGTCCTTGACACCATACTTCCATGCAATTCTCAGACCCAACAATAAGGCTTCATACTCAGCAATGTTGTTAGTACATTCAAAATTAAGCTTGAAGGAAAAAACAAACTCTTCCAAGCTAGGAGAAATCAGAATTATACCAGCACCATTTCCAAATTTGGAGCAAGCTCCATCAAATAGCAAGGTCCAAGGGGAACCTACCTGTTCAAGGAACTTTGACTGATCCATCTTGTGTTCTTTTCCATCAGCAAACCCAACAAAGTTATCAACATCTACATCAGCAAACAACACCTCATAGGAAGCATTGTTGGGATCTTCAATAAGGTGTAACATCTTCTTTTCTCCATAGAGCTTGACAAGGCTGCCTTCAATGGGAATAGTGGAAAAAGACATGTCCATTTGAATAGTCCCACCAACACTTGCAGCCCACTTTCTTGACAAAAGCATACCCCATTTGGTAGGGCAATCAACAATCACAACATCAAGTTTCAAATTCTTACCTGGATAGGTCAAGTTGTACCACCAAACCCTTCACACAACCAATTACCATCACTTATCATGAGTCCATAGTATTACACTTTCCATAGGCTACTTTCACTTTGATATCCAACTCATTCATGACTTCTAGAGGCATGGCATTACATGATGCATAGGAATCAAACATATAATTGTGAAGTAGTCTATCCTTTATGATCAAAGTTGTACATAATGGATCAAAATTTAATTGGGAATCAACCAAGGATGTCCCCAAGTATACCTCGGGTGTTTCTCTAAGATCCTCTAATCTTGGTGGCGTTTGGTCTCTGTAATGATTTGAGGAGGAGTTTCAACAACGTTTACATTTCTGCTTGGGGTACTCTTCTCCTCTTTCAATCCCAAGTACATAAATGATCTCTTCATGTGCTCAGTAATCTTAAGAAACTCAATGATTGGAACACTCACTTTGATTTGGCTCAATACTTGGGCTATGTCATAGGGAAAATTCTTTGGCAAGGTAGCATTGGAAGGGAAACAAGCAGATTCATTAGATGGCATGGGATTCTTGGCAGCTTGGGCATGAGGAGGACTGAAATTTTTTCTGGGACAGCAAAGATTTTGGCAGGTGTTTCTCTTCTAGGAGCTTCTTTGGGAATACTTGTAAGAAAGGGTGTTTTAGGTTTGGCTTGAGGCCCAACTCCCTTAACAACCTTTCTCCTAGTGTTATACTCTTTCTCTTGAGCCACAACAACATTCATTAACAATTGTCTATCTTCCTCCGAAGGGATACCACCATCATACTTCTTAATCATCAAAGCTCTTAAGTATTCAAAGTCATTGTTAGGAATCTCAAAAGCTTGCACTACATCTACCTCAAGAGTATGAGAGGGAAGAAGGACTTGTACCCATTTGATGCAATCCCAAAAGGTTACAATTGTCCTTGCACTTATTACCTCAGTTGATGTTGCTCCTTCTTGTGAGCCTGAAGAACAACCCACCATGCAGATATCATCATCAGTACCATCATCATTATTAGCTTCACCATCTTATTGGTCCACTTCACATGGAGGATGGGGCAGAAAACACCTATCACACTAATCAATATCAGCAACTTCCTCAATAGCAGCAACCCTAGCAGTTAGGGGATCAAGTAACACTCTTCCTTCACATTCTTGAGGATGTCTATTTATAGACCCCATGGGTCATTTCCCTCTATCATCTGCCCTTTGATCACCTCTAGGATGATTGGAAAATCTGTCATGGTTTTGTGTTTTTTTACCTTGTGTGCTCTGCCCAATTCCCTTCTCTGCCCGAGCTAGCTTGTATGAGATTTCTTTGACAGCCCCTGCCAAAATTTTCACAACCTCCTCCAAATCAGCACCCTTTCTAGCTTGAGGTTTTTAGGGTTTATCAGCTTTACACCATCTCTCTTGAGAGGTTTCCCAATTTCTTTGATATTGTTTTCAATCTGCAGTGCCATGGTGAAGGCCTACCTCAAATTAGTAGTGTTTTGGTATCTTAACTAGTAGGATACCTTCTTATCAAATGCATCTGCATATTTGATCAAGTATGACTCATTGCATGGCCTCAAATTAGCAGGTATCCTTCTCAAAGTTTTGTTAAACCTTGTGTTGAAGTCATGAAGTGATTCATTGGGGTTCTTCTTGATATTTTCAAACTCAGACAAGATAAACCTAGGATTAGTCTTATCACCATATTACAACCTAAATGTATTGTTCATTTCAATCTAAGAGTCAATAAAATTATTAGGTAGAGCCTTGTACCCATCCCTTTCATCCTCTTTTATTGTATGAATGAACAATTTAACATATACATCTTCATGCTCAATCACAAATTCCTCCATCATGTTAACAAAATGTTTTAGGTTCTGATCACCAGTTATTGCATTGTTACCTTGGAATTTTGGCAATCTATTTCTAACATCTTGAGGGACTGCATTTGGATAAACATTCATTCCTCTAAAATTAATAGGACCAAATGTGTTAACAACAAATGGAGGTCTAGGTGGAGGATGAGCCATATTATTCTAAGGTGGTGATCTTGGAGGAGAAACATAATGATGAGGAGTGAGAGGTCTTCAGGTGATCCAGGCCTTTTTTAAACTCTTCCAACCCTTTACATGAAAAATTCATGTAATATATAGCATTCAATCTCCTTCGATCCTTCTTTCCCAAGAAAATAATATGCCAAAAGATCAAATTTGTTACAAAAATTCCTCATGATTTGCAGATAGGGACGTTTAACTGAACACATCCAAAAAGTTTCTAATTGTCTTAAAAAGAGATGAATCATTGCAAAATTCACATCATTATCCATTGTGGAGGCACGTTTTTCATCTTCAAAGCATGTAGACCCCCTTCCCTTCATTATTTCATCCATTTCCCTCCAAAATTTTACTATGCAACTTCTGGATTTGATATTTTACGTTTTGGATGGGATAGGGTAAAATTTCACTTCAAAAACATATTTGATCCTCAAATTGATCCTCAAAACCAATTGCATTGGTCCTTTCAAGCACAAATGACATGAATTTGTCAAAAATTTGATGGAAATTGATGCAAAAACCACATCTCTAGACTTCTTGGAGTGTTATAGGGAAAAAATGGCGGCAGAGCAAAAATGATGCACAGCTACCATAGATTCAACTTTCAACTCTTAATCTGAGCCCTCCACGTGGAGAAAAACCATTGGAGATGGGCTTTGGAGGTGCCTTTTTCCACTTTGCATTTTTTAAAAGAAATGGCCATGTGGTGAGATTTGATTTGGCACGGGCACAGGTTTCACATTTTTACCCTTTTGACCTTTTTATTCTGAGCGGCCACGTGGCACCATTCCATTGGATGCGGACCTAGGAGCTTCATTTTACCTTTTAAACTTTTCGAGAAAAATTGGAAAATTTTGATATTTTTCCCCGCACCTCTACCTCATGAAAACAGGCCTAACACGTGTCCCAAAGTGGACCACATTTTAATCATGGACTAATTCTACACAATTCGACCTTTTTTGGAAAAAGGAAATTTTTCCAAATTATCCCCACAGACCCGGACCTCCAATTCTGTCCCTGGCTCTGAAGCCACCACGTGTTCCATTCTGATTCGTTACAGGCCCTAGGCATTTTATTTTCACTTTAACTCTTTTTCCAAAATGCCTTAAGGCACAAAAAGACCCACTGCTTCTCATCCAATCAAAAGAGGACACATCATCATTTTCAGGAAAAATTTAGAAATTTTCTCCGTGCTTGAATTCAAGCAGATTAGCACTTGGCGGGGCCACGGGGCAATTTGAAACTTTTAGCCAAAGTATCCAAAAATAATAAGTTCTCAAAACAACCCACCGCTCCTCCTCTAATCAAAACATGCCACGTAAGCAACATTAGAACCAATTAGAGTAAAGCGGAGCCATGGGACCAAATTCGCCCTTTTGCCAAAAAAGAAAAAAGTGATAAGTTAAAACAATTTTCCACCATCCCTTGGCCAATTAGAACAAGCCACATTTTTATGAATGCTGAAGAAGAAATTGATGGGAAAATGACACCCGTCTAACCGTCAAAACACTAGAAAATGCCAGGGATGCCTTAGAATTGATTTTTCGCTAAGGATGACAAATTTCTCGAAATTGAACCAACTAAAACATGTTTTCAAAGAATTTTTATCATGGAATTGGATTTTCAATGGAATACAAGTGCAAATCGATCAATTTTAAACTTCCACAATTAGACAAAAAGGAAAAACAGCAGAGCTTGCAGATTTTGGAGAAATTAGGGCACAAAACAGGGCACACATGAAGATTTCTTTCATATTGGGACAAAACAGCAAGTTTTGAGCATTTCAAGGCATTCGATTGGAGGGAAAAGTTGTAGACCACCAATTTGAGAGAAAAACATTTCAGAGCATGTAGAATGAAGGAAAAATTTAGGGCAAAATGGTGCAAGCTCAAAAATGGCACCAACATCGGCTCCTTTCGGGGATGGGCACTCCCAGCAAGTGCCACAAGAATAAAAGAAGCAAACCAAGTGCCAAAAACAACCATTGGGCAATGGAGTCAAAAATGTAGGGTAGAAAAACTAGACCTAATCGACAAAAATGGCTGCCAAGAACAGGGAAAACCACAAACTGACAAAAACAAAGAAAAACAGAGCCAAAAAACAAAGACTATACACTATACAAGTGGTGTATACCTCAAATTTGGGGATTAATCCAAGAAATGCTTCAGATGCTCTGCCATTAACAGGAATTTCAAGCAATTCCCCATCTAAGTCCTTGAGAAAAAGGTATTTTCACCAATTTTGATATCAATGGAGTAAGGGCCCATCCACAATGCATCAAATTTACCATGTTTTCCCTTATCTTCATGCCTGCTATCCCACAACAAAACCAGATCTCCAACATTGAAATCCCTAGGAGTGACCTTCTTGTCAAACAACCTCTTCAACTTCTCTCTAAATCTGACATGCCTTTGGTGGGATGCTCTTCTTTCTTCATCTAACTCAACAATTTGATTAATCCTTGCTTCATATAGACTAACCTCTTGATCTTTAAGTTGTTGAACAAACTGAAATGAAGATAATTGCATATGTAAGGGAAACATAGCTTGAGTTCCATACACCAACTCAAATGGGCTCTTACCAATAGCTCTTTTGGCAATGATTCTATCAGCCCAAACTACAAATTTCAGTTGTTCACCCCATTTTCTCTTGTTAACTCCAAGGTTCTCCTAATGATCTTCAACAAGTTCTTATTACTGGACTCAGCTTGTCCATTCCCTTTAGGGTTATAGTTTGAAGCATAAGTCAAATTGGTTCCATACTCCTTGCACATTGCCATCTAGGGATTAGCTCTGAAACACATGGCATTATGAGTAACAATCTTTACTAGCACACTAAATCTACATATGATGTGATTCAACAAGAATTCCATAATAACTTGGTGTGTTTCTTTCTTGGTGGGGATTTTTCTACCCACTTGGGGAAGTAGTTTGTGGCTACAAGAATCCACTTATGGATAGAGCTGGAAGGGTCTGAAATATAACCAATGAAGTTCATCCCCCATTATTTAAAAGGAGCCTCAATCGATATAAGCTGCAAAGGAAGGGAGCCTGAAGCTTTCATTCTTCCATAGAAATGCTAACAACTTTCACATTTTCTAACTAGCAGGGTTGCATCTTTGAAGAGAGTAGGCCACCAATAACTAGCTCTCAAAATTTTGTGTGATGTAACCCTTCCAGAAAATTTTCCTCCACAAACTCCCCCATGGAAATCAGCAACTATTTTGGGAGCTTCATCTTCAGTTATACATTTCAAGAGGACACCTTTAGGGTTCTTCCAAGCCAGCCCAAAGTCAGTGATGATGTATTTTTGAGAAGCCAGCTTGAGGGCTCTTTTCTGATTTTTATTCAAATGATCAGGGCAGCATAGGTGTCTGAGGTAAAATATTACATCCTTGTACCACTCAAAACTTACCAACTTCTCAAGAACATCTACCCTTTCTTCCTCTACTTCATTCACTTCCACAGTCTGTAAGTTGCTCTCAACCATGAGCTTAGCAAGACCCAAACCTCTCACCAACTTTGTGGTTTGGATATCCATGTCATATTCCTACAGTTTGTTCACCCATCTACATCTTTTTCTTGAGATCTCCATCTTCCGAAAACCTTTGTTGCTTTCACCAAGGAAAATGCTTGTTTTTCCATGATTGTGTATTTTAACTCAACAACTTGTAAAGCCTTGCTAAAGAAGGCAATAGGCCTCTCATCCCCATCTTCATCCTTTTGCAGCAAAATAGATGTAATGGTATTTTTAGAAGCAAAGGAGAAGATTTGGAAAGGCTTCTTGTAATTCGGAGCTGCCAAGACAGGTGCATGTTTTAATGCTTCTTTGATTCCTTCAAAATCCTGAATAGCAGACCTCCTCCCATTTGATAACTTGGTCTTTCTTTAACATGCATGTAATAGGAAGAGTCAATTCAGCAAAATTAGACACAAACCTTCTAATGAAATTGATCTGCCCAAAGAAGGATTGGATGCCCTTCTTTGTTCTTGGAATCGAGAACCTTGCTAATTGCTTCTACCCTCTCAAGGTCAATCATGACACCAACCTTTGAAACAATATGACCAAGCAACTTGGCCTTTTGCACCCCAAAATGACACTTCTTTGGATTGAGAGAAATGTCATATTCTCTACATCTGATCAACATTCCTTCCAAGTGCTACAAATGATATTTTATACTCCTTGAAAACACAGTCACATCATCCTGATAAACTGCAATGAATTCATTTATGTAACCAGCAAAAGCAACATCAATTGCTCTTTGGAAAGTAGTTCTAGCATTCATAAGACCAAAAGGAATTCTTACATAGACATATGTTCCCCAAGGAGTGGTAAAGGTAGTTTTAAATCTTTCTGAATCCTTGACAACAACTTGGTTATAACCAGAGAAACCATCCAGGGTGGACAACAATTCAAATCCAGTCACCATCTGCAGCATATTTTCCATGTTTGGAAAAGGATAGTTGTCCTTCAATGAAGCTCTATTTAGATTTCTGAAGTCTACACAAAGTCTGATATCTCCATTTTCTTTAAGTGGCGGCACAAGGTTTGCAACCCAAGATGAATACCTTGTGGGCTGAATGATCCCTCCCTCCTTTAGTTTCTTCAATTCATCTTACATCTTCATTGAGAGGATTGGGTTAATTGGCCTCTACTTTTGTCTGAAGGGCTTGGCATTTGTTTCAAGAGGAATCTCAATATGAAATAAGTCCTCTCTATATGCTTTCAACTCGAATAACACCAAGCGAGACAATCTGATATTTCTTCAATAGTTGAACATAGGACTATTTTTCTTCTTTGTTTAGATTGTTGTCAACCAAAATTTTCTTGGTTTATCATTAGTGCCCAAGTTATGCTCTTCCACGTCCCTTGAGGCAGACATGTTTCTATTGATGATGTAATCATCATTGTCAAAATTTGACTCAAGTGCAACAAGACCTCTAGGAATGGTGTTAGTTTTCAATTGGATAATATCCTTTCCAAACAAAGTCTCTCTTCCTTCAATCACACACACCATTGGTTCCCAATCAATATTCTGATCTGCAAACTCACCTTGATTTTTTAAGAACCTTTGCACTTGAGCATCATCATTAAACACTTGCTAATGCTTATTGTTGTCAGGGAAAGATGGCCTAGTTAACACTTCAATATTGTACTCATAATAACATGAAAAATGGTGCAATTTCCAAATCTTGACCCTAAACTGCCAAATTTTTAGTAACGGCTTTGAAACTCCTATCATGATGCACAATTTTGAAGGAATCAAACATCTCAATTAGATCCCAAATTGCATGTTTATCTTGATTTCATCCACTAATTTTTGTAACATATAGTTTTCTTATTTGTTTGAAAACGGCTCTCGAATCTCCTTTTGCAATGATGTCCTTGACACCACCATACTTCCATGCAATTCTCAGATCCAACAAGAAGGTTTCATACTCAGCAATGTTGTTAGTACATTCACAATTAAGCTTGAAGGAAAAAACAAACTCTTCCAAGCTAGGATAAATCGAGAATTATACCAAAGCACCATTTCCAAATTTGGAGAAAGCTCCATCAAATAGCAAGGTCCAAGGGGAACCTACATGTTCAAGGAACTTAGACTGATCCATCTTGTGTTCTTTACCATCAACAAACCCAACAAAGTTATCAGAATCCACATCAGTAAACAACACCTCATAGGAAGCATTATTGGGATCTTTAATAAGGTGTAACATCTTATTTTCTCCATAGAGCTTAACAAGGATGCCTTCACTGGGAATAGTGGAAAAAGACATGTCCATTTGAATAGTCCCACCAACACTTGCAACCCACTTTCTTGACAAAAGCATACCCCATTTGGCAGGGCAATCAATAATCACAACATCAACTTTCAAATTCTTACCCGGATAGGCTGCATGTTGTACCACCAAACCATTCACACAACCAACTACCACCACTTCTCTTGAGTCCATGGCAATACACTTTCCATAATTTTTTGTCAATTTTATATCCAACTCATTCATGACTTCTAGAGGCATGACATTGCATGATGCATCGGAATCAAACATACAATTGTGAAGTAGTCTATCCTTTATGATCAAAGTTGTAAATAATGGATCAACATTCAATTGGGAATCAACCAAGGATGTCCCCAAGTATACCTCAGGTGTTTCTCCAATATCCTCTAATGTTGGTGGTGTTTCAAGGTCTACAATGATTTGAGGAGGATTTTCAACAACATTTACATTTCTGCTTGGGGTACTCTTCTCCTCTTTTAATCCCAAGTACTCAAATGCTCTCTTCTTGTGCTCAAGAATCCTAAGAAACTCAATGATTAGAACACTCACTTTGATTTGGCTCAATACTTGGGCTATGTCATAGGGAACATTCTTTGGAAAGGCAGCATTGGAAGGGAAACAAGCAAATTCATTAGATGGCATGGGATTCTTGGCAGCTTGGGCATGAAGAGGACTAAAATTTTTGCCTGGGACAGTAGAGATTTTGGTAGGTGTTTCTCTTCTATGATATTCTTTGGGAATAATTATAAGAAAGGGTGTTTTAGGTTTGGCTTGATGCCCAAATCTCTTAACAACCTTGCTCCTAGTTTTATACTCTTTCTCTTGAGCCACACATGAGCATTCGTTAACAATTGTCTATCTTCCTCCGAAGGGATACCACCATCATACTTCTTAATCATCAAAGCTCTTAAGTATTCAAAGTCATTGTTAGGAATCTCAAAAGCTTGCACTCTATCTACCTCAAGAGTATGAAGGGAAGAAGAACTTGTACCAATTTGATGTAATCCCAAAAGGTTACAAGTCTCCTTGCACTTATTACCTCGGTTGATGTTGCTCCTTCTTGTGAGCCTGAAAAATAGTCCACCATGCAGATATCATCATCAGTACCATCATCATTATTAGCTTGACCGTCTTGCTGGTCCACTTCACATGGAGGATGGGGCGAAATCACCTATCACACCAATCAATATCAGTAACTTCCTCAACAGCAGCAACCCTAGCAGTTAGGGGATTAAGTAACACTCTTCCTTCACATGCTTGAGGATATCTATTTGCAGACCCCATGGGTCCTTTCCCTCTATCATATGCCCTTTGATCACATCTAGGATTATTGGAAAATCTATCATGGTTTTGTGTTTTTTGTTGACCTTGTGTGCTCTGCCCAATTCCCTTCTCTACCCAAGCTAGCTTGTATGAGATTTCTTTGACAACCCCTGCCAAATTTTTCACAACCTCCTCCAAATCAACACCCTTGCTAGCTTGAGGTTTTTCAGGGTTTATCAACTTTACACCATCTCTCTTGAGAGGTTTCCCAATTGCTTTGATATTGTTTTCAATCTGCAGTGCCATGGTGAAGGCCTGCCTCAAATTAGTAGGGTTTTTATCTCTTAAGTAGTAGGTTGCCTTCTTATCAAATGCATCTGCATATTTGATCAAGCATGACTCATCACATGGCCTCAAATTAACAGGAAGCCTTCTCAAAGTTTTTTTAAACCTTGTGTTGAAGTCATGAACTGATTCATTAGGGTTCTTCTTGATATTTTCAAACTCAGACAAGAGAAACCTAGGATCAGTCTTATCACCATATTACAACCTAAATGCATTGTTCATTTCAGTCCAAGAGTCAATAGAATTATCAGGCAGAGCCTTGTACCAATCCCTTGCATCCTCTTCTAGTGTATGAATGAACAATTTAACATACACATCTTCATGCTCAATCTCAAAGTCCTCCATCATGTTAACAAAAATTTTAGGTGTTGATCACCAATTATTACATTATTACCTTGGAATTTTGGCAATCTATTTCTGACATCTTGAGGGACAGCATTTGGATAACCATTCATTCCTCTAAAGTTAATAGGACCAAATGTGTTAACAACAAATGGAGGTCTAGGTGGAGGCTAAGCCATATTATTCTGAGGTGGTGATCTTGGAGGAGAAACAGAATGATGAGGAGTGAGAGGTCTTTGGGAATAGAAATTATATCTTTAAAATGGATATCCCCTATAGGATCGGCTTCTTGATAAACTCTAGTAGATTTGGAAAAAATAGGGGCAGAATGAGGAGCAAGATTTTCAAAGACAAATGAAGGTCCCTCTCTAGATGGAGAATGAAAATTTTTAGGAGGAATATCTGATTCAGATTTACTGAAGAAGAACTGTAGTCCTCAATGACAGGCTGATTAATCTCAAGTTCAACAAAGGTAACCTCCTTCCTTGAGCTCTGCTCTCCAACCACCTTCCAAAATCTTCTCCCTTCTAACTCTGAGTTCCTTGAATCTGAAAACAACTTCTTATCAGAGTCTCTAATGAAGAGAGATCTTCTTCCTTCCATTTTTACAGAGATTAGCAACACCAAAAACAAATGACAAAAAGCTAAGACACTAGTATTTATCAAGATCAAAACAACATGGAGTTGCCACTAAGGACTTTCACCCTAGTTGTAAAAATGTACTAAAATACTCTGTCAAATACCTATCAAAGACTTGAAAATCTTGCCAAACTTTATAGATCAGATCTTCCTTTTCTTGAATCTATCAACCACAAATGCAAATGAAGTGCAACTACTGCTAGAAACTGATAAAATTGCAGACAAAGTTTGAAACCTTTGCATACACCTTGCAAATCTAAGTATAGAATGATGCTTTAACAATATATTTGTAGATAGAACTTATAAGAGACATTACTAGGGTTTGATATGCATTCAAATATTTCAAATATGTATGCACATGGATCAGATTGAACTAAGAATGTCCCTGCAATGGCGCCACTAGTGTTGGTACCCAAATTTTTTCTCCTTTTTAGTCTGAGTAGCATCAAAGATATGACATGAAGCTTGAAGACATATGGATCATGGTGTGTGTCATTTTGTAGCTGGGGATATGATCTAATTGGCACTCAAATTTGTGGAGAGATGGATAGCACTCAAATAGGACTTGATCTTGTCCTAACTATTTTAGGTTGTGCCTTTTAACCAAGGTAAGAGGACCTATTTTGTAACCCTCAAATGGTGAAGGAGATGAAGATATCCCTCAATTTATACAAATAGTATGAAGGGGCCTTGGGAAAATATGATCAACACTCCAAATCTGAATTTCACAAGTTGTCACTTCCAGATTATGGAGATACTTTCAATGCAAGGCAAGGGTTACTGAAGACATTTTGAAATCCTGATCTGTTATGCATACTTTAGCAAATGGATTTTGATCTTCTATGGGTATACAGGTAAAAACAAGGGTAAACAGGTAGGATTAGTTGTTTTGAATGATTTTTGGGTGGGAGTTTAGATAAAACAAACCAAGGTCTGCCAGACTCTTTAAGGATTTTAGCAAAATATGGAGAAACTTAACAACAAAAAGTATCAAAATGGTTAATCATCCCTTCAACCAGGATATGTGCATCAAATGGAGGCCTAGATCTACACTTTTCCACACAATATTTGATCATCTATCACAAAATATTGAGTTAGAATGAACCAATGAAGCATTTAGCAATCACTATTTAATCATGACCTAAGGTGCACCCAAAGGTTTACAAACAATCTCTAAAGTCAAGGAAGGTAAAGTGATTTTAAATTATTTATCTCTTTATCAGATGAAATCTCTTCTGAATGTGAGATTGCAAATGCCACTAAACTATCACAAGAAATGAGACCATGTATGATCAAGAGAGATTTTAAACACAAGACTGCAACAGAAACAAGAAACACAAATTTGAAATGCATTCTGAAATGTAAGCATTCACAGATTTTTCCCAAAGACAACACAGAATAACTCAAAAATGATCAGATTTATCAGTAGGGGAATGTTTTGAAAAATAATCTCAGAGCTTGTTAATGGCTATACATGTGTAACCAAATTAACATGATTTTAAATCTGATACAGAGAGAGTTACATGAGTTTCTCAAGTGGTCACTCAGAGAATGGGCTTCTTCCTAGATTTTCCCATGAAATTTTTAGTTTTCAGGCTTTTTTAAACTCTTCCAACCCTTTGCATGAAAAATTCATGCAATATATAGCTTTCAATCTCCTTCGATCCTTCTTTCCCAAGAAAATAATATGCCAAAGGATCAAATTTGTTACAAAAATTCCTCATGATTCAGCAGACAGGGACGTTTAACAAAACACGTCCAAAAAGTTTCTAGTTATCTCAAAAAGAGATGAATCATTGCAAAATTCACATCATTATCCATTGTGGAGGCATGTTTTTCATCTTCAAAGCATGCAAACCCCCTTCCCTTCATTATTTCATCCTTTTCCCTCCAAAATTTGACTCTGCAACTTCTGGATTTGATATTTTACGTTTTGGACGGGCTAGGGTAAAATTTCACTTCAAAAACATATATGATCCTCAAATTGATCCTCAAAACCAATTGCATTGGTCCTTACAGGCACAAATGACACGAATTTGTCAAAAATTGATGGAAATTGATGCAAAAACCACATCTCCAAACTTTTTGCAGCGTTATAGGGAAAAAATGGTGGCATAGAAAAAACGATGCAGCTATCGTAGATTCAACTTTCAACTCTTAATCTGAGCCCTCCACATGGAGAAAAACCATTGGAGACGGGCTTTGGAGGCGCCTTTTTCCACTTTTCATTTTTTAAAAGAAACGGCCACGTGGTGAGATTTGATTTGGCATGGGCACGGGTTTCACATTTTTACCCTTTTGACCTTTTTATTCTGAGCGGCCACGTGGCACCATTCCATTAGATGCGAGACCTAGGAGCTTCATTTTACCTTTTAAACTTTTTGGGAAAAATTGGAAAATTTTGATATTTTTCCCCGCACCTCCACCTCATGAAAATGGGCCTGACACATGTCCCAAAGTGGGCCCCATTGGAATCGTGGACCAATTCTACACATTTCCACCTTTTTTGGAAAAAGAAAATTTTCCAAATTATCCCCACAAACCTGCACCTCCAATTTTGTCCCTAGCTCTGAAGCCGCCACATGTTCCATTCTGATTCATTGCATGCCCTAGGCATTTTCTTTGCACTTTAACTCTTTTTCCAAAATTCCTTAAGGCACAAAAAGACCATCTTGCTTCTCATCCAATCAAAAGAGGACACATCATCATTTTTGGGCAAAATTTAGAAATTTTCTCCGTCGCTTGAATTCAGGAAGATTAGCACTTGGCGGGGCCATGGGGCAATTTGAAACTTTTAGCCAAAGTAGCTAAAAAAGAAAAAGTTCTCAAAATGACCCGCCACTCCTCCTCCAATCAAAACACGCCACGTAAGCAACATTAGAACCAATCAGAGTAAAGCGGAGCCATGGGACCAAATTTGCCATTTTGCCAAAAAAAAAGAAAAAAACAATAAGTTAAAACAATTTTCCACCATCCCTCAGCCAATTAGAACAAGCCATGTTGCCAATGAATGTGAAGAAGAAATTGATGGGAAAATGACGCCCGTCTGACCGTCAAAACATAGAAAATGCCAGGGATGCCTTAGAATTCAATTTTTCACTAAGGACGACAAATTTCTCGAAATTGAACCAACTAAAACATGTTTTCAAAAAAATTGATCATGGAACTGGATTTTCAAAGTGGCATATAAGTGTAAATCAATCAATTTTAAACTTCCATGATCGGGAAAAAGGAAAACGGCAAAGCCCGTAGATTTTGGAGAAATTAGGGCATAAAATAGGGCACACATGCAAATTTCTTTCAAATTAAGGAAAAACAACAAGTTGGTGAGCATTTCAAGGCATTTGACTGGAGGGAAAAGTTACAAACCACCAATTTGAGAGAAAAATGTTTCAGAGCACACAGAATGAAGGAAAAAAATTAGGGCAAAATGGTGCAAGCTCAAAAATGGCACCAACACCTTCTTTCAGCTTGATTTTCATCTCACCTAAAGAAATATGCACACCTTTCAATTCATGTTATTCCCGTAGGAATAATTCATGAAATTCGCATAAGAGCTTAATAATATTTGTTACTTCTTCTCTAACTAGTAATCACCAATAATGGCCTCCTTGGGCTCATCCTTAGTACCAATGTTAACCTTCTTTATCTTCATAAGAGCATGGTATGTGTGTTCCTTCTCATTTGTAGAATCCATTACCTCACGTGCACCTTTAATGTGGCTAACATCCAAGTTATCAACTTCCTCATCATCAATCATATAGACCAATTTACCCTTTTATTTTTCCTTCCAGGCATGACCCATCTGTACTTGTTCTGTCTCCTCAAAACAAATGCATTCCTTGAGATCAGAGTTCTCCAAACATCTCTAGCATAAGCTCTTCAACCTTCGCACTATCCCCCAAAGTGATGTACTTCATTATCTACAATGCTTCATGGATTGGAGGCTTAGTAGAAAAATAATCAAAAGTTTGGATCATACCTGTAGTCATCTCTTGCCAATTTTTTGTTTCTCTTTTCAACTCGTCATGGACACACCATGTCGCACGTAGCCACGCAGAGTGTGGAATAAAACTTGTGTACCCAAAGTGATGGTGGTAAGGCCTCCTTACCCTATGCCCATGATCTCTCACACTCATGGACGTGATGAGAGGTAGGAGACTTACCATGAAATTCACATGTTTGTGTAGGTACATTATTCTCGAGTAAACCTAGTAGAAAAGGCGATTCTCACTTCTCATCATTCCAAGAGGCTATCTCTATGTGTTTCCCACCAATGTACTATTGTCCCAGCATAATGTATAAACCATCATATTTCTCATATCCCCTTTACTCTTCTATTGAGTCTCCATTGCGCACAAGAATGTATCGAGATTTTCTTCACCAATATACCTTGGTACCTGAGATAATCCCAATTGCCTCACCATGTGTGGCCTTATCATCTTACGGACTTACCCTTTAAATTCATGCCCGACCTTTTCATATGTGTCATGTGCCTAGTTATCACAAGTAACACTAGTAGTGTCACTCATAGATTGCACATCCTCCCATTGAAGAATTCCTTCCTTTGATGGTTCTAGATTCTCTGGATCATACACTGTCTATGAATAAATGTGATTAAGATCTTCCTCACTCAAAGGATCAACATAAGGCTCTACCTTATTTTCAAATAGAGGTATAATCATGCGCTCATCTTTGTTCTCAAAACTGATGTACCTCTTGTTAAAGCGTAGATCAACATTGTTTACATAACACCAAGGTCATCCAAGTAATTTTGGAAAATTGTCTTCTTCTACAAGCTCCAATACCTCAAAGTCTTCATAAACTTGGCTCCCTAAATAATAATTTATGCATCCTTGATACCCAATATACATTGCCTTAATTTTATTTTCCATAAATAGCACATTGGAAGATGGTTGTAATGTAGGTCTTCCCATCTGATTTCATGCTTCAAGAGTGAGTACATTTACCTCAATTCCTATTTTGATCAAAATATCGTGTAATAACCATTCATCAATAATTGCATCAAGTGTGATTTCTTTGTCAAATTCATGGTCTTGAGGTGGTAGATTTGCATGAAGTATATGTCTCTCGCACTCTACTCTAGCATGCGGTACCTTCTCTTGAATCCATTCCCCTAGTAATGGGATGATATTTTCTTGGCGTAAAATCCTACACACCACCTCCTTTAGATCATCCACATTCTTTTGCGGAAGCTCAACACTCTTTACATGCTCCCATGCATGCATCTTCTCCTTTAAGCATTGTATTTCACCCTACAAATCTCTAATGACTCCCATAGTCTCCTAGTAGACTTCCTTCTGATGTGCCGCATCTGGATACTTGGCATGTATCACTTCCTCCCTTGTTATAAGTAGTTTGGCCTTCAGAGGCTCATGTACATGTGTTTCCTTAGCGTGCGGTGTAACGAGCATGGGCTATAACTCTGGATCGGTCTTCTTTGGCATCCATTGATTAGCATTCACACATTGCACCTTGAGAATTCTAGTGCCTTTATCTTTCTTCTTGTTTTTACTCATGTGCTCATATAAATTTGGGCAATCCTCTAACTTATGCATCTTTCCACACCATGAGCATGTTTCATTATAAGGGCAATCTCTTTGGTAATGATCAGGTGACCCACAAGTATAAACAGTTCCTCTACAAAACTTTCCTCTACCACCACCGTGACCTCAACCATCATATCCTCCCGGAAGCCTTCATTCCTAATTTCACCATGGTTGTTCCCTTTATGAGTATGGCCTTCTTGTTCCTTATATCTTCTCACCACACTAGTCTAGCCCACTCATGTTTTGATGGCTCTGTGGATGTGATAAATCAATATGTAGTTTGTGGTGTCATGGGTATGGGACTTGTAAATATTACAGTACAAGAACACATTCTTCTGGAACGTGCACTGCAAAAGAGGGAAATCTCAAACATCATGGTTTAGGTGACAAACTTCACAATCTAGTAATAACATGCACATTGACTTGCGTGGGAAATTTTCTTTACTATGTCCCTCCACTTCTTAATTTGTGCACCATATTCCATTTCCCATCTCATGTGCTGAGTTAGCAAAAATATTCTCCTATTGTTTCTCCATAGCTGCAATATGTACTTCTAATAAAGGGATAACTCTAGTATCAACACTTCCAACCACCTCATTATGCAAATCTCCTTCCAAATATTCATGTGGATCCACATATGTCTTATGAGAGAGTTCTCTTCAGAATGGAGTCAGTAATCCTCCAATGAACCATTGTGCATGTTGACTAGGATGAATATCATAAGACAACTTAGACAATAGGGTCTTAAATTGCATGTCATACTCCCTCACGCTTTTAGATAAACCTTGTTTGATATCCTTAAGTGCGATGATGCTTTGTTGCTCACATTTTGGAATGTGAAACTCGACTCACTCACACCCAAGAGACTCAAATTCAAGTCCAGAAACGGAACAAAAAATTATTCTTGGTATTTCACCTAATTGTTATGTCTATTGGCACCTCATCCAGAAAGATCTAAATGCTCACCCAAAGTAAGTGAAGCTACCAGGTCCCTTCTTTGTAATGATTTTCAAGATGTTGGCATGCAGATACATGATGATAAATAACCAAGTGTTCATTCAATCATAATAACTCATTGCATACATTCAATTGGAAACACATGTAATAAGGAAACACACAGATCAGATAACAACTAATATCATATGCACCATGTAATCACCATATTTAGACACATCAATTACCAGAATCCATCCTCCATATTCCATTATAGCAAAGTATTACATAACAGAAGTTGAATACATAGCCATGACTAGGCATTGGACCATGTGCAGCAGCATACCCTAAGCCATAAATAATCTTAGCACTCAGTCATGAACAATAGTACATGATCATAATACCCAATACAAAGACATACAATAGATATTAATAAAGGGTGGGGACTTTCCCTTCGCCACCTATGCATTCTCAAATAAGACTACATGCTCAAAATAGCCATTCCTACATCAATAAAGTTATTATAAAGCGTACATGCTCTCCCATCAAGCCTAATAATAGATTAATCCTATAAATAAACTTTTCTTTAATCTTATTATTAGCTTGATCCATGTATGACCTTTAATCATCCCAAAATAGCTCTTGCTTGGCTACCAAGCCTCCATGCTTTTCTCTAGATCTGGAACATTGTTTAATCGAAACTCCAACATGTCTTTGTCTATTTTTAGCTCGTGGTCCACAAAATTGGCTAAGTCCCGGGAGTTTCCTACTTAGGCGCAAGCCTTTGCACACTATCTATTCTTCCTTGCATGCGCCCCTTCGTACCTACCTCACATGTGCCCAAAATCCCTACGCGTGTCTTGACTTAATCATTTTCATTGTGTAAGACATTTTGATTCTCGAAGTAAAATAAGAGAGTTTGATTGTTAGTTAAAGTTAGTTGATAAAGATGTATGTCTTAATATCCCTTCTTTGTGGATATTGATTCTTTTTTGATAGATTGAAATCTTAGTTGATAAAGATGTATGTCTTAAAATAAGGAGTGGGTTGCAAAGCATGCAATTATAAATTCATTCTAAGATTTCATTCCGTCCATTTGTAAATAGTGTAGATTAAAATCCTCTTTTGAGGAATGAGTTGGCCACTCATTCCAAGGAAGATGGATATGTATATTTATGTTTATTTTTATTCTATAATTATTATTTTGTATTTTTCTTTGTATAATGTAATTATCCCTTTGATGTACATTCTATTGTAAACCTGCAGATGTTTTCTGTATTTATTTTCAATTTAACAATTTCATTTTCCATAAAGTGTGCTTTTTAATTCTATAAGTGTGTTTCAATTTTTGCAAGTGTGTTTTCTTTTCATGCAAGTGTGCCTTTTAATATCTTACAAAGTATGTTTTTTAATTTCTGTAAGTGTGTTTCAATTCCTACAAGTGTGTTTTTAATTTCTGCAAGTGTGGGTTTGGGTATAAGGGACCATTTCCAAATATATCTTTCTCCTTTTGCATATATCCTTTGGAAAATAGCCCTAGATTAACATTCTTTAATGAAGAGGATTGAAACCCCTCATCGGTAGGGTAGGACTTAAGTGCCACACCACCACCAACATTTTGTTGGTAGTTAGTAAAAACCTAGAATTTAATCAATTATTTTGGAGTTTTAACCCTTTACCACATTTAAAAAACATATTATAGGTCATCATGAACTTTGATAAAAACTAAACTATAATAAACAACACCGAATAAAAAGAATATAGAAATTTAAATTCATTTGAGATGTCAATTACAATGATAGAGGTTACATTTTATAATGTTTTATCTCCTACAAAGGTGGAGTCAAACTTCATCTTCAATCCCTTGTATCACTTTGTCCATGAATCTCTCAAACATCCCTAGGATCACTCACACTACAAAATAGCTACGTGAGTTTTTTATTTAACAACTTCACTCACACACAACTATTAACTATGTTATTAATATGAGTTGTATTAACTCATTATTAAATATTACAATTTATTAATAATGTCACAATATATTTGTAACATTCACTCCCCTATTGTTAACATTATTAATTCCCAATATACACTCCCCTAATGTTGACAAGGTAGAAAAAATAATCACACTTCCTTTTGCAGCTTGTCACCCATGTGTGCTCATGATCTGGATGGTTTTGTAGGACAACCAACAACCTGAAATAAAGGATGGTTTTACAGGACAACCAACAACCTAAAACAAAGGATGGTTTTACAGGACAACCAACAACCCAAATATCATGTTGTTGCTTTTCCTTTGTGCTTTCATTTGTCCACTATGTATTTCCTTTAGGGAATATGTAGGAACCACTGCTTATTGAATACAAACTGAATAGAGGGAAAATTTAACATTGAGACCATGTTCCAGTTCCCCCCCTCAATGTGAACATTTCACTTATTCAAACAGAACTCTGAAAACATATTACACACAATCAACTACAACTCGAAAAAAATATATACACACACTGCCACCACATCTTCATTCAGCCCCGTCGTTGGTGATTGACGAGAGGTCATTGATTAACCTCAACCTCCATTGCCTCCGTCCTCCATTAATCATGCTTCTTACTTAGCAAATTGGATGTTGAAGCTCAAATTTACACCACCTTTTGTCGATGCATCTTCCCCACAAATCTTTGCTTTTGTTCTGAAATTCCAAAGTGGGAGTGCTGGGGGTAATAACCCCGGCGGGATCAAGGGGTAGCACCCCTTGCAGGTCAGTGGCAACGCCCTTGCGCGCTCCCCTGCCGCAATATAGGGCGGGGTTAAGGGTGGAGCCCCGAAGTCTCGATATATTTTCCTTCTTTGAATTCATCAAAAATATCATTAGAACTGCAATATTATTCATCTTATTCTCCCAAAATTGGACGTCGGGTAACACCGAAAATGTGTTCGTGAGCTAATTTTTTTATTTTTACAATATTTGACTCTTTGACTTTTTGATAATGGACCCAAAAATACTGGACTTTTACAATGACTCAAAACTTACACTCGAATTTGAGAAGACAACACTTGGCTTTGACACAAAAAATGACTATCAACATTTATAACAAACTCCACAAATGATTTTGATTCTTTTATAAACAATACTTGACCCACTAATTATAAGACCATTATAAGATGACAATTTGAATAACACAAAATGACATACAAGACTTAAACTCACTAGTTGTAAAAAAACTTTGACCATATAACTATAAAAGACAACACAAAAATTAATTTTTAGAAACCACAATGGCTCTTAATATGAGACTTTACGGACACAAATACAACCATGGACACAACTAATATACAATAGGCTTATTTACAAAGACAATGAAAGGCAAACAAAAGACGAAAACTAAATTTTAACACAAATGATTATAACATTGCAAAACATATTCAACATGACTTTGACTAATTACGTGGTGTCTTATAAGAAATCTAAGCATGAATTAATGCATGGAAATGCGGACAACAGTTTTGGGTTACCTAAACTGATGGTATATAGCCACGTGGAGACAAAAAGGATAGTTTCAAAGGATATTTGCAATTGCTAGTGTTCACCTTATAAGCAGTCGAGTCACCTGTGGAGGAGCAGTTGCCGCCGATAGAGAAGAAAAACACCAATGTAAAATTGTTCTGACTTGATCCGGCATAAGATACCATGCAAACAACTGTGTCAACTGGAATATGTATCTGTAATGAACACTTGTGCTTAGACTTTAGACACGTCGCCTAAGATAGCATATGGACTGGAGTCTGGGAGAGTTGTTTTGCGTGAAGGAGATATTTGTGAACCATTGACCACTTTGTTCATGGAAAGAGACTGAGATAGGTGGCACGTTGAGCTCGATGCATTATGAATACTACAAATCAGAGGAATGCCTCTTTGAATGGCTGAAAGATAACAAACAAGATGTGCATGACAAGGAGGTTCCTTCTCTTTCCAATGCTAAAGATCGGCCAGGTAACTGTAATGCTCTGATGCACAATAATGTGAAGAAAATGATGTAGTTTCTGAGGCCATACAAGTAATAGTACACCAGTGTTGTTCACATTACTCGTGACAGCTTGCTTTTTCAAAATAATATTTGATTCATGCAGATCTTAATAAGACAAAACTGAAGATATTACACGTTCTCTTTGACTGCAGACAACCACATTACAAATCGGAATGAGCCATTCTCAATCTCGAGTATATTTGATATGAAGATCAACATATCAAGAAGAAAATACAAGTAACACATCCCCAAAAAAATATCTGTGCATGTCTACTTCAGAACTTTGAGAAGCTTCCAATAATAGACAATTAACTCAACAACGAATAAGAGATATATTATGTTGTCAGATATGCTGATTAAAATGCCAATATAGATCTGAGCTGATGATGCAAATTGACCCAAGTATTTTAAGTAAATTGTGAATGCATGGATCGCTAGTTTTGACAACTGCAAGATAGTCTACGGCTTCTGCAGAGAAACACATAGCCGATACAAATCACAAAGATCTTACATTTCTCAGGAGTTGATACAGATTCACAGTTGGAGTAAATACCAGAGAATGCTCTGATACCACTAATAAAAACTGAACTATAATAAACAACACCGAATAACAAGAATATATAAATTTAAATTCATTCAGGATGTCAATTACAATGATAGAGGTTGCATTATATAATGTTTGATCTGCTACAAAGGTGGAGTCAAACTTCATCTTCAATCCCTCATATCACTCTCCATTAATCTCTCAAACATCCCTAGGATCACTCACACTACAAAATAGCTATGTGAGTTTTTTTATTTAACAACTTCACTCACACACAACTATTAACTATATTATTAATATGAGTTGTATTAACTCATTATTAATAATATTACAATTTATTAATAATGTCACATTATATTTCTAACAAACTTCTTCCTCACTTAAATACACCAACTTGGACCGGATTCGCCACACCATGGCCCTATAAAAAATAGCACGTTTATACAATACCACTCGTGATGGAAACCTAAATGGTCATCACTTTTTCTTTCTTATACATGGGTTCCATGGATGGGCACCGCCATAATTTTCTCATTAGGTGTTATAGACAAAAATATAGAGTTGTTTGGAGAAACATGGTCCCATGTAATACTTTCTCCACTTTTATGGAATTTATAAATAAATTTAACAAGCAATTTATTTTCATCAAATCTCACCACAGACATCATTCCATTTGGAAAAAAATCAACCCATTTTTTAGAGGAAGTTATATGGCAAGCCAATAATGTGTCTCAATGGTGGTACTCCTAATTCTTTCATTCTACAAGGTTATGATGCAACGAATGAGAGACACACATGGATAGGCACACAATTGATTGATTTAAAGGGACTACACCGAGTGCTAATTTCACATATACAGAGGGTAGTGATCCCTACACTAGGTCAGCATATGGTTTCTAAGGCCCATTGTCAAGATAGAGGAGAGTACCCTTCTATGATATCAATTGATGGGGGAGAGGTATAGATCAATGAGAAGATAGGAAAATCATGCACAATCTACACTACTATAATGTAGCTAAAATATAAAGGAAAAGGAAAGATAAGGATATGATCATATAAGAGCACTATGCTAACTAGCACCGATGTACATACAATACTAAGCTAACATAGAGAAATGGGGAAGGGAAATGAACTAATATATGAAAAATGACAAAAAATTTAGAGCACTTACTTGGAGGGTGGTCGTTGATACATCCATCTCTCTAGAGAAACAGTACACTGAGAGAGAAACTCTATGGGTGGAGAAGGGGAACAGCGTTCTGTCCTAGACTCACTGTAGATGACCCAATAATGTAAGCAATCCAATAATAAAGCATAATGTCCAATCTAATTCAAATTTAAGATGAACCAAGAATAGAGAAATCCTATGCAAATATGGCATAAAAGATAAAAGCATATAGATAGTTCCCATGATCTTTTTGCCTTCCTTTTGAATGTCTGGGTGTGGTGTGTATATATACTCGACGCCATAACCTATGGGTGATGGTATCAACCAAGGGAAATATAACACTAGCACCATCACCCACGAGCGATGGTGTCGACCAAGGATGCCTAAATTTCAAAAACTCATGCAATGAGTCAAAGATTAAGCAAGAATAAGTGGAAAAATTGTCAATGATGGAGTCGATGAAAATGAGAGTTGGGAGTGCTAGTGTGTGAGACATAAAGGGACAAGGATAATTAATGCAAGAATAACTAAAGCTAGGACCACATAGCGATACTCTCTATGTGTATTTTTCTAACCCATAATGACCATGTGAATAGTCATACCCCATTCTTGGCATGCCCCTTAAGGTACCCGCTCAAGAAATAGATGCATCTATGACCTTTATTTGCCCAAAGTAAATTCTTAGTAATATGTATGAAAAATTAAGATGAAAATTTATGTCTATACAAATGCCCCAACCATTGATCACCACATGTCGCAATAGTGAAACATGAGGTGGTCAACAAAATGAAAACGGTCTATAACACTAAAATCAAAAGTAGATATTGAAAGTAAGAAAGGACTCATTGAAATGAAATATACCCACTAATGCATACCTGATAGTGTCACTCATCATGCCATGTGCAGGTGCAATCAATGGTGCAATAACACTAATGAATCAAAACTAAAAGGAAACATGAGAGGATCATTTGTAAAATAAGATATTAATCACCTAGCTAGGGTCCCATGGGAATAATGTTGTGTCATAGTGGCATATATACCATATGTTAATATGGTTTCAAAAATAGTTGAAAATAAAAATTCACCGGACTTAGATGTGTAATAGGTCAAAATAAATAGTTTATGATTATAATCATAATGCAACAAATGACGCATTTTACTGAGCTCAGGAGAAAAAATGGCAGTTATTGGAAGATTTAGGGTTATCACGACCGAATTTGAATAGAAATATTAGTTTTATATAGTCATTTGTTCTTTTATTTTCTTATTTCTATTTTTTTAATTAAGAGATGATCTTCAATTTCTGAATTTAGGTATATTTTGTGATGATATTGCACGAGTATAAAGCGGTGGTAGGGGATGATGAGGTAGTGCATACGGTAGCGCGCGACCATGGGTAAGTCATTTGAATTTAATGTTGTTGGGTAGATTATGTTTCATTTAGTTATTTTTCCTTTTTGGAGTCATTAGCATGTCATTTTTGTTCAAAATTGCATCATAAGGTAGGTTAGGAAAAAATGCAAGTGGGTTTGGGATGGATTTTAATTTCTCTTTTTGTTTTATCTCTTTTTTTTATTCAAGGTTTGGAAAGTCATAAGCACTTTTTAATAAAAGCCATCGGCCCCCTAAAGTAAGAGGGTTGATGGCATTGAGATAGAGTGAGGTTTTAACAAGGTTCAAGGACATAGGTTCGGGTGCTAATGGCGTAGGAATAATTGCACATGTGACATTTCGATTTTGATTTTACATTCTAAATTAATTTTTGAGTTCTAATACCTATTTTCTGTTATTTTGTGCATGCAGGGAAACCATAGGATCCACCTGTAGTGGAGTGTTGATGTGGCATGACTTAGAGGATTCATTGTGGATTGACTCGGGTAGAGGTAGACCAGTTACAAGGTTGGGATTTTGGGGGAATCATGTAGATCTTGAGGATACCTTTATATCTAGACTTTCTCCATATGTTTTTGGTCATATGGAGACAAATTCCAACACCTTTCGATCGTAGATGGGGGTAGGAGACCATGGAGATGGCCCTGAATTTATAGGATGTTCATGGTATTTTGGGGTTACCCATTGGAGGGACCCATATGTATTATGATTTGATGCCTAATATTGCACATTGGAGAGCCTTAGTCGTATGGGATATTGGGAGAGAGACATAAAACAACGGTATGTTGTGTGTCCGAGTCAACATATTTTATGTCGTAGGGATTCTAGTTATTTGAAAGGTGGTTATGGGGATTGTTGTGGCACAGAGCGAGATGGATATATTCCATTGTTTTACGATAGCAGGTATGCGAGGGATGTGGTAGATCATGGGGTATCTTTCAGTTGGGGCACCACCATATGGGTGCAGTTAGTACATGATTTGTACAGACAGGGTCAAACATTGAGGTCGAGAGGGTCATGGGACCCATTATTTTATTGATGGATTGGATTTATGAGAGGTTTCCTATGTTTTGACTTATACAAACAATGTTAGTAGTAGCATCGGATGCCTCAAGAGTACTTCGGTGGACGTAGGGTGGGGTGAGAGTACTTCAAGCATTATGGGCTCGGCCATTAGCACACATAAGTTTGTATGATGTCATATGGTATCCCTATATAGGGAATGTGGATCAATGGCCGGATTGCCTAAGATTGGAGTACTTGGAGGCCATCACCGAGGTGATAGGTTATTATTTGTATTGGGTGGAGACCCACTCGGTGAGAAGGATTTGAGGAAGCTTATGTGACTAGTGCCCGTAGTGGTACTATAATTACCATCCTACGAGACATCACCATGCTTAGAGAGGCCCCAAGAGGAGAGGTGAGGGTACAGCATAGAGCCCCGTAGGTTACTGGTAGCAAGAGACACGGTCAAAGGTAGCACATGTATGGTGGGGATGTTTGGGGTACACCACGAGATCATAGAAATTAGTAGTTTGGAGGAGGGATCGATGGAGGATCTACCAATATAGGTTCACATGGTGGAGGTGTAGAAATAGCTAGTCTTAGCACTCGATGGGGTGTAGCGGGACAACCAACAACATGGGTGAGGGATTATAATATGCACCATCTAGGATAAGGTTAATTGACGCTCATTGGGGTCTAGATGGTCATGCACCTGAGATAGATGCCCGGACCACGGTGCGGAGGGGGCATGATATTGGTGCCCCAAGATAGGTGCGCACAATATATAGGAGCCAAACATATTCATGATCACAAGGGGGATCGAGGAGATGGTGAGACCATCATGGAGAGGCCTGAGTACCTAGGTATATATAACGTTATCTTATTTAGATGGTTCTTGAGAAATAGTTCTTGTGTGATACATGTATTATAAGTAAAATGTTTCGTTGCATGTGGTTTTACAAAGTGGACGATGGAGGAGTGACACTCCCTTATATAGATTTCACATCATGATAAACCTGGATCTTTTACTAGATGTCCAAGTTATTATAGTGATGATCAATCTAGTGGCACCATCGATAGGAGACTCAATGGGTTCCTTCCATCTAATTAGAGAGGCATATAGTACCTTGTAGAGTTATAGGTACGTGTAGGTATTAGAGCCACAAGTAACATAGATGTGACATTGCAGAGTTTATTATAGGCATAGGAAGCCTTAGTACAGGATCATGATGCCCGCTTGTCGAGATCACATGAGGGAGGACGAGGCACGGTTGGCGAGAGCACGAGGAGAGGCCTCAAAGCCCAATCTAGGGTGGAGTCTCTAGCTTACACATCCAGAGCTACCAGCATAATCCCATCATCCCAAAACATCCAGAGACCCCCATAGGGGGTGAGGGTACTTGATCCTTGGTGTAGATGGACCATATCTATGTATTTTTTTTTTTATTTTTTTTTTTATAAAATTTATTTGATACATGCATGTGTGTGTGTGTGTTTGTGTGTGTGTGTGAGTGATAATATGGTAATTTTGTTCATTAGATGTTTCTAGTGTATAATTTACTTTACTTATCACATTATTTTTTTTACATGTATGTGATGATAATCATGGTACTTATGAATAATGATAATGTCATTGGATAGGTAAAACCATCCGGAGGAGGGAATCAGTAGGATAACCCAACCCATGTGATATGAAGAAGTCAAGGGGTGGAAAATGATTATGACATTGTATGATGTCGGATAAATGAATTGAAATAAGGTCATAAGCCTAAAAATGGATTCACTTTATATCGTGGAGATATAATGGAAAAGACAAAGCACATAAATCCAAGATAGGCGAATCAAGACTGCAACACTCTAATGGTAGGAGGAGCCATGGCGTAAGGGATGATAGATATAAGCGGGGTAGTAGGATCAAGTGAGGGTGAAGCATGATATAAAGAAATGTGTGAGAAACCAAGTGCGGTGAGAGCCCAAGTGAAGGTAAGATCTCTAGCTAAAGAAAGAAAGAATGTGTAGTCAAGTTACTATAGATAGTTAGCCATGAGGGTTAAAAGGTCATAAGGTGTCAACAATGATGTTTTCAATCTGGTGTAAGATGTGATCTCTAGCTTGAGACATTAGGGCCTCTATGGCATGGTGTGTAATAGTGACTTGCTGATGAGATTTATATTTTTTGGAAAATAAGGTGTCATTGATCTGATCCTCTAGTCAGGTGAGAAAGTTCGCCGAATATCATCCATATTGGGATGAAGATTAGGGTGAGGTGGTAGCCCATAAGTAGGTTTTGATATAGTTGGTTGAGGGGAAGGTAGTTGTTTCTAAGAGGAGTCAATTGTACACTTACCATTATGGGAAGAGAACTCGTGAACCTAATGCTTATTATGCATAACCCAAATGTGAACGTCATTATGTCCGCAATACCGGTGATGAAAACAAAATAAGGGAGCTAAAGCGAAAGGTTGTGTAACCTTCCTACTTTGGGCTCATTCTACCTCAACTTCAAGCTTCTTCATGTGTCATCGATAATCTCTACATTATGAAACATCGTCTCTTAGGGCCTTGTGTCATGAGTAATATGCTTGATCATAGGAGGCTGAGGTACCATAAGGGAAAGAAGTACGGAGGGAAGTCTCACAGGATGTGGATGCCTAATGAGAAGAGGTGGGGAATGTGTCGATGTAATGGGAGAAGATGACACCAATGGAGAAATTTGTAGCTTAGTCATTAAGGCACAATAGATGGGTTCATCACCCATGAGGTCATTGGCTTTGTAGTTAAAACAAGCGACACAATCAGCTATTTTCAAAAGAAGGGAAGATGGGTCGATTAGATGGATGGTAGAGTATAGAGGTGTAGTATGTGGTAAAGAGGTTGCTGGAGTGATCTAACACTCGGGCACTATATGGATAGGATAAGGATCAACCATACTCGAGGATCCTCTTATATGAGGATGAAATTTATGTCGTGAGCATGTTGGGTACAAAGGATATTTTGGTAACACAAGACTTCCCTATCATGAATCTGGGCATACCTATCCAAGTGGGGATCATTTAAAGCATAAATTTCATTGTAGTTTAATGTGGACTACACAAGATTCGACTACACTCTCTAATCGAGACCACATTATCTAATGAAGGTTGTGGTGTATGTGAGATGATAATGGGAACTAAGGGAACCTTCTTGCAATAACGGGGCCATAATGAAGGAGGTAGTTGGGATATGATAATCTTGGGAAGATTGTAATTATTAATTCTATGTGTGATATTATAGGGCTTATCATCATTAGACTCTAAGATATTGGGCTAGTCTTCATTAGACGCCCAACCAATTAGTGGTGACCAGAATTATCGCAAAGAGAATCTATAGGGTATTTGAAGGGTTGATATTATTGGAAGGGGATGGAAGATAAATCATCTAGTGTTGGGAGTTTATATGTCCCCTTTTGTTGGAGTTTTTCATAGTTCCAAGGATTAGGATCCCCTTGAATCTTATAGATATCTCCTTGGTGAGAAAATTTTACACATTGACAAGTGGAGCAAGAAACTACACACATGCGATGATTCTAAGGCCTCCCTAGGAGGATATTATAAGATAGGGAAATTTGAATACCATGACTTTAACTTAGACAATTCTAGGAGGAATAGTAATAGGTAACCAGATACACCCCATGGAAGGTATTTTTCGATGGTCATATCATTAACAAGTGGTGCGTGTATATTTTAAGTTATCTATGGAGTAGTCAAGGGCCTTAACAAAATCTAATGAGGTGACACATGTGTTGTATCCTTCATCAATGAGAGCACATTTGACTATAGTGTGGAAATTATGAACTGAGATGAAAAGAGGTGGATCATATACACGAAGAAAAATATTTTCAGGGATGATGGAGGCTATAGGGAAGTGAATTCAAGAGTGATAATTCATGCCCAACTTGGTATGAAAGAGAGATATTTTCATTGACATCGGATGCTTTCCTATGAGTCATGCAATGTGGCACTCTACCCTAAAGTGGGAGAAAAGGGGATGTTCATGTCAAATAATACTATCATGAAATGCTCACAGTGGCGAAGTGACATACACGAGTTCCGAAAAAAAGGACTTGGCTAGGAATTTGGGAAATTTCTTCAAGAGGATCCCACTTGTCATGGCTGAGTTTTGTAATAGCTCAAGGGTAATGGGAGTCCTAAGAAATAGATCTAGAAGAAGCGCGTATAGTTAGAGATACTTCAAAAACTAGTTTTTACTCAATTTGTACACCATCGACATGGAAGTTTCACTTTCATAGGGTCTAATGGTGTCCGTAGTTAGGGGATAACTCTAGGAACCATCGACCATGTATGATATTTTCATAGGGATTGATGACATTTGGAGGAGGGAAATTTCTACCTTAGGGAGCCCGATTTTGAGGTACATAAGGTTATATAAATTTGTGAGTTCGAGTCTAGAAATATGCAAGGTATTTAGGCTCTACATAAGCTATGACATGCCTCACATAATTAGTGGCATTCATATTTTCGGGAGGATAGTGCGTGTCAACTACATTAGTTATAACATGTTCTTGTTTTTATAACTCTCGTCGGTATTATGGTTGTTGGCATGTGGTCCTATTTGTTTTTTTATTGATGAAAAACCACATTAATGAAAAATTGGATGTTGTAAAAGGGTCACTTGATGATGTACATGATCTTGACATGATGATTGAGATCTGTTTGTGTTGGTACTTGTGAGATTCAATAAGGATTGTTTTCTCTTGCAAGCCTATTCAGTGCACAGGTGATGTTGAATGGAGGTTGGAGATTTTTGGATACTTGGGAAGTATGTTGACATGATTCATAATAGGTTTGGAGGGTTTTTAGCACTCACGGTAGTGGCATGATGCAGATATAGTTATTTGGCTATGTCACGGTGCTCATTTGGAGCAGACCATGGTTGTTTGGAGGTGTGAAAGTTTGTTTTGGAGCTATATGAGATCGTGGAAGATTAAATTCAAGTATATAATGATGTATCAGGTATGTTTTGGTTATTTTTATGTTTTTTATGATGATTTATTGCATTCTTTCAATTGACCCTAGCTTTTCCAAGGTGAGGAACATGCATGTAAACAAAGGTAAGTCTTAATGACTGGAGATATTGAGGTATGATATTGACATTATGATGATTTTATATGTTATTTTGATTTGTTTTGGTGATTTGAGATAAATTTCAGGTTGCTATGATGTGAATTTTGCAAGATATGATAGTTTATGTGAGATAGGGTCAAGAACAAGTGAAAATCCATCTCGAATTTGAACTTTTAATGCTCGTTGTGAATTGTGTGATTTGCATGGGACCTTTTGGCTTTTAGGGATTTTTATATGGTTATTTTATAAGGTTTCACAAAAATAATCAAGTCATTTTATCTTCATGTTTTTATGAACGAATGTTAAGAAGATAAAGTGGTCTAAAACCCTAGTTAAACCCTACTAGGAGAAGTCTGCAAAAAAAGAGGTACAGTGACCTAGTTTTGATTGATTCATAAAAGTTGATTATTTTATATTATAGGGGAATATTTTATATTTCCATAAATGTATGGTTGAGGTCATGGTGATGAGTGGGCCCTACTCAAACAAGTCAATTTCTAAAAAGAAGGTTTTGGGACAAGGTTGTCCAAAAGAGGTATGTCTTGAATTGATTTTGTGGAATTTATGTGAGCTGATCTTGATTTTCATGGAGGTTTTAGGAAATTTTCATGTATTTACATGGTCATTTGAGGCCCATTTAGGTTGACTGGTCAAAGGGCAGTTTTGAGGCCTCAAAAAGTAAGGTTCAGTAAAATGGCTATATCTTGAGCTATAGGTGGATTTTGAAGATGATTAAAGTTGTGTTGGAAATATGATTCAGAGATATTTCTATTTATATGGTTTTTAACCTATTTATTAGGTCACATGATATGGTTTCCAGTCCATTCTTTGGACAAGAAGGTATGTGCCGAGTACGGGAAAGGATGTGTTTAGGTGCAAGTTTAGAGTTGTTTGAAGCATGAGATGGATTGGTTCATGTTTGCTATTACCTATAATGTGAAAAGGGGATAATTTTTATCTAATTAATCCATTTTTGTGTCTTAAATTTTTATAGAAATTATTATATATCTAACCTTTGGAAACATATTTTATGGCAGGTTGATTTGGTGAAGACAAAAGTGACTGTGGTTGAACATGAGTTTGATTCAAGGATTATAACTTGTTTATAATTTTTCTAAAGGTTCTACAATTTCCATAAATTGGTTACATGGTATGGTTTGTACATTTTGAAGTGATTTTTTGGTGTAATGAAGTTTCTAGGGTGCTTAAGTGTGTAGGAAACAACTTTTTCATATTTACAAAGTGTATTGGGCCCATTAAATGAAATAATTTGATTGGTTGAGATAAATTGTGACCATTTATGAATGTTAAATGATATTTTAATCATGTTTAATGAATTATGGGTCATGAATATGTATGGTTTTGATGTAAGGGCATTTTTAAGATTGTGCCCATGGGGTTTTGAGCCATTTTTGGCACATGTAATGAGGTTTTTAGCTAGGCCGACCTACTTGGGTCACTTGTGACTATTGTAATTCAAATTTTGGATGTTTCCTTGATGTATGGTTTGATCCAAAGGAGGAAAAAAATTGTTCTTATGTTTGAAATTATAAGGAGCTTATAAAAGCATGTTTTGGGTGCTTTTGCAAGCTAGTGGTGTGTGTGCAAGGTGAGCGACCTAGGTGTGAATTTTTTTAAGGAGTTGGAGCATTATTTGAGGATTAAACAAGTGTGTTCTATGTCTATAAAAATCATATAACATTTTTTCAAGGTTTGGAATATTTTAGAAGTGATTGAAGACCTAAGGTTTGATTGAAGAATGGTCACCTAAGGTTTGATTGAAGAAGTGTGAGTTGAATAAGAGGTATCCATCAGTTGTGGTAGAAAAAAAAATAGATATTTTAACATCATAAGGTGGTTGATTTGGTTTTTGATCATCTTGGGGGGTTTTATCCTCCTTGTGGAGTTGGTGCTTCACAAAATTAGGGGTTAGTGCTCCTTGTAGGGTTGGTGCTCTACTAAACTAGGGGTTGGTACTCCTTATGGGGTTGGTGCCTCAATAAATTCATAAATATATCAATATAATATTTTGTTTCAATGGGTTTTCTTCCCCTTGATGGTTTCCCACTTATATCTTGTGTTCATGTGTTGATTCTATGTTTCATGGTTTCTTACATCTTTGATATTTTATGGTGTGCACACATTAAGTATTGGTTAAGTGGATTTTTGGTTGAATGGTTATGATTTTTTGAATATTCAGATCTGAAATATAATTTGAAATATTGTAAGGACTGATTCACCCCCTCTCAATCCATTATTCTTCTAACAATGGTTAGGCATGGGATTAGAGAATACTTTTAGCTTCTCATTAGCTTCGTTAATTGCTTTGTGATGATATTTTTGTTGTGTCGCATAATGGGATTTGACCACTTCAGTCAAAAATTCTCGAGTGATGGTGTCATGGTTAAATTAGGATCCTAGGAATAATTTTTTGGTAGTCACGCATAGTTCTGAGAGTTTTCATGGGATTGACCCTAGTTAGCATGTCACCAAAAAACTTTTTTCATCATGTCATTAAGGAATATGTCAAGAAGGATCTAAGATTACAATAAGCATTAGGTAAGTGATGTTTCAACTCTTCATTTCTCCATGTTTGATGATAGTGAGGATGATTTTTTTAGTTTGTTGGTCAATGTTGAAAATAGTCCTATTCGAAGAAGCAACAAGAGGAAGAGTATCAGAGACTCCATCATTTTTTTGCGCTCTTGTTCTTAGAACGTTGAAGGATTTGGACTTGTTTATTAGTTTATGTCTTAGGAGGAAATTTCTCAAAATCTCTCATGAGGTAATCCTTCTTTTAGCTTGTTCAAAATATTCTTTTAGAGAGGTGGGAGAAAATGACCTCACCTTGTATTGAAGGCAAGGTTCAAGAGCTCATAGGAAAATTTGGAAGAGGCTATCATTAGGCATGTTATGTTCAACTTATGTAGACAGGGTCTTCCAACATTTGATGAAGGCTTGTGTTGATTCATTTTCATATTGTTGATAGTTGATGAAGGCATTAATGTTATTCTCAAGTAGGTCATGATATTGAAATTCATTCACTAAGGTTGTCACCAAGGACTCTAGCTCAACTATGGAGTTAGGAGGTAAGGTATGATACCAATCCAAAGCATCTCTAGTAAGGGTTTTAGCTAAGATCTTGGTGGTAGCGTATAAATTGGTTCTGATCCATTCTTTATAAATATTTTCAAAGGCCTTAATGTGAAGGGAAGGATCAGTGGACCCATCATAAGAGATGGAAGGAACAATACCCCCAATATCCATGCTAGCAATGTAAGGTGCTAGAGGCTCTTGTTGGACTACTCTTAGGACTTTTTATGGATAGGGGGTTGGGTGATGGGAACCCCATTATGATTTTTGGTAAAGGAGGGGGTGTGGTGCCCAAGATCCCATTGTAGAGTGATTAATTAGTCAAGTCATGTTAGCTTACATTTGAAGGAATTGAGCCATAGTGTCGGATTGTTGTTAATCCATCCTATCAATGAGTTGGAGAATAAGTTTGGTAGGTTCCGAATGGTATTTATTCTTATATGAACCTACTTCGAGACCTTTTCCCTTTCCTACCCTATTTTTGAGTTGTTGAGAGATAAATTCAAGGAGACATTTACCAATCATTTCTTGATTCATCCTTGTATTGAGGAAATTGTACGAGGAATTTTTGAATCTCAAGGAGGATGATCAAAAGTGTTGTCATTTTTATTTTCCTCTTCTTCATCCTCAAATGGTTCATTACGGTGGGTGGGGGTTTCTTTCGAGGACTCATGTGACACAACAATTTATGCAAAATGAGAATTCAACTTCGAGGATGAAAGGTTTTGTGTAACATCCACTTTTTATTACTTAGAAAGAAGGGGAAAAAATTACATAATGTTCTTTGTTATAAATTAATATAATTCAGAACACACATTCCATTGCCAATCCATCTCATAATAGAAAACCATATGTAGTTGTAATGACTCAATGAAACATCGATCTCTCATTCCATGACTTAGTATTATACCAATCTCTCATGTTAATTTTTTCAAGTATATACTATGTATACTTGGTTATTTTACCTATTAATGGTCACTCAAGTGTTCTGTCTAAGAATTCTATCGAATATATGTTACCAATATTCATTTGAAATCCCAAACCTTAGACTAGCTAACATAAGACAAATGACAATTAGCTTGAATACTTTGGCCAAAGTTTTAAACATGTTTACTATGTTTACCATGTTTACATTCCAAGACGGCATACTCATCGAAATGAATATGTCTTTCACCACACTCGTATTGTTATCTATATTGGTCTTCCTTGACTATTGTCAACCAAACCTGAGTCAAAGTTTCACACTAAATAGGGGTAGCTCACATACACTAGTGAGGAAGACTACTCGTGGTGACTAATGATAAATAGACATACTCAATCGAATTTCATCAATTGGGTGTGTTTAGTTACCCTAAGTCAACATGAGTTGACCACTACACTAGTCCACGTGTCTATCTCTATTTAGAGTAGAACCATGAACCTAATTTCCACTTATGTCAATCGAGTTAATTGAACTAAGTGGGGTGTTGAAGCATAGTTGGCTACATCACAGTATCCTCGTAATGACTCCTGTCATTATGAGGGTACTCTATTGCAACCCCTATATTATAACAACCTACTAATTTCCTTCAACTAAACTAACATACTTAAGAACATTAGATTATTAACCCATCAATTTATTATCTTATTTAATTTATCATTAAACAATGCACCTAAAGGTTCACTAAGTATGATTGATCCAAAGAAGGATTCGAAATGTACTTTCACACCAATTGAAGGTATGCTAGATAAAATTTGCATTCATGCATATGAACATTTTAATCTTAAACCATTATTTCCATTTATCGATAAATTTGAATTCGATATCAAGTAAGTAAGATCATTAAGTTTTCTTACTACAGTTTATCATTGTAAACAATCTTGATTGAAATATTATACATTAGACTTAGTGATATCATATTATCAAAATCCATCTTGTTAATTATTTTAAGCTTTTCCCTTTCCATTTATTGTTTACATATAAAGAGCATACAACCCATCATCCTTTCTGATTTAAACTTAATCACTTAACAAGATAACATACATAGTTCGTTTTAATGATAAAAGGAAGTATCCTTTTATTCATAATTAAGGACTATTGTCCTATTTAAGAAATCAGAAAACATAAGGTTTAGTTTCGTAAAAGAATGCCACATTCATCTATATAAAACTATCCTTATTCCCTTTTTCCGAATGAGTATCTATCATTCATAATCATCATAGTTATACCATTTCCCAAATGAAATGAATCGGAAGTATATATATACAATTCCTTATACAAGCATTATTCTATACCTTAGAATCCATTAAGCCATGTATGTCAATTTTTAAGTATATCAATAAAATCCCATCATGCATGTTAATAATTAGGAATATTAAACAAATCTAAGTCATATAAGACCTTAGAATAAATCAAAAATCAACAACCCTTCACAACAATTCATTAATCAAAAGAGAGAGATCACTTTACTCCCAACTTAATTAATATTCCATAAGTTTATAAGAAACATCTTTCATCATTACAAAACAAATTTTAATACATCTTAAGTTTTTCCAACAAGTTCATTTCGAGATAATTTCAATACATAAAGCATCTGAATGAAGGAAATGATTTCATTAATAAAACAAATGCAGCTTTTTATAAGTCTTTCTCCTTTCACTTTTCACGAAGTCCATCTACAAAATTGTTAGCATGAGTTAGTTCACAAGAACTAAGCATGATAAGCACTATAACGTTAAAACAATACACTTTTATCTAACTGTTTTGTAAAAGGAACCATGCTATTTATGAAAAGGTTCCAAGTACCCAATAATAAGGTCAATAAGAAAGACTTCCCCAAAAGTCACAAAATCAGATATAGAGAAGAGTCACTAATATCTATTTAAGTTTCATTTCCCATAAAAGAAGCTAAGTAATCCATCATAAATTAATTCCATCTAAATCACAGTAATGATAATCATTTTAGCATGATAACATTCCAAAATGCAACCAAATAAGGAAAGAATTAATTAAAGACATAATCTTCCCTCATCGGTTCTAATTTAATTCACCAAGCAAATTTCCACAATAACACAGTCATATATAAATCAATCAATCGAAAAAAATTGATCTAAAACATAATGACTTGACAAGAACAAAATGTTGTTCCTATAACAATCAATTTCATATCAACTACTAATAAGGTTTGATATAAAAACATGAATGATCCAACATGGACAACAAACCTTCCTAACAACCCAGCTCTCAAAATCCCTACCTTTATTCTAAGAGGATAACTTCAAGAAAAGAACCAACTTGATAATACAAATTATAATCATTGTATATCATACAGGAGATTGGCTCAAGCCTTCACAAGACAAAAACACACATGATACAAAGTTCCAGAAGGATCTACCATCCACAAGTTGAGTTCAATACTTATTTGAACAAAACATAACCATCACAACCATGCATCTCAAAAAAATCAATAATTGAATGCTCATTATCTCCCACATACAAGCTAAAGGAGAATGAAATCAGAACAGGTTTCAAGAACAAAAACGCAGAGTACGGTCTTACCTAGAAAAGACCAAGATCCAAGTTTTAAGAAATGAAAACTTCCTTATCATTGATCACACAGAACTTGCACCTTCCAACATATTTGGATGAAATCTAAATATGAGAAAGAGATTGCATTCAAACATTTAAACTATCCCAAAGATGCGAGAACAGTCTCAATGAGACTTTTCAAAGAATCAAAAACATGCATGCATCACACCAAGAAGCCATGATGATACAAACCACAAGAATCTCAAAGATGAAAAGAAAGCGCTACCAAATCACAATACCCAAACATGACGCTTGAATCTTAACCATTCCTCACAAAATAAAATAACTAAATATGATGAACCCAGTTTGAGAGTATAACAACCCAAGGTCCTTTCAAAATAAACCAAGTTCTAAAAACTTAAGCCAACCATTGAGAAGGGTAAACAGGAACAAAAATCAAAGCCCACAAAAGAGAGGGAGATAGAGTATTACCATTCCATGTTTCTCATACAAGACCACCCGAGAAGGGTAAATACAACAATGATACAAACTAAAATTTGTAGAGACAAATACTCCATCCTTCACCAATACAACATGCACTTGCAGTGCTCAAAAACAACCTTCGAGAATACCCAGTATGGGTCAAAAAATATCTCAATAAAATAACAAAAGATCAAAGGTCGGTTACCAACTTAAGCCAAATGAAGGGTTAAGAACTGAAACAAGAATCCCAACAAGCATTCAAGAATGAGTCGACCAACAATAAATGATAATACAACCAAAACATATTACCATTAACTGAAACAAAAGTTCCATTACATGCCCCTCTTTATTATGGTGAACAAATTCAACCCAAATAACATTAATCAAAACCCAATTTCATAATAAGTTGGGAGTTCCAAAGTTCAAGAGATTTCCACATAATCCCTACAAAATCGTTTAAACGCTACAAGGATACAAAATGAGGAGACATATGTATATCAAAAAAAAGAATCTCCATGAAATTTCATACCCAATTTTCCAATAAAGAAACACATCTATTTTCTAACTTTATTTGAAACCCAGATTCAGTAAAACACTATCATTCCACAGAAATATTCATATCCAAAGAAACCATATCCAAAAGAAACACACAGAAGAAAAAGAAGCAAACAATCACACAAGAAAATATTCTCAGAGACGTTTTCATGAAGAGCGAGTTATTTTTATGAAAACATTTAAATAAAAGCAATAATATTAAAGAGATAGAGCCTATCATTCCTGGTAGTGCTCCTACCTTCTCTTCCTTATTTAAATCCTTCAAGAAAAACTTCTACAGAAATATTTCCAACAAAAATGCCAAACAAGTCTTCTGAAACTTTTCCCATTTTCTTCTTATAGTTTCCACGACCAAATTTTTCCATCATTTCCGCCATGTAAGGGTGAATTCAAACATGCAACAAAATCGAACTGAGAGCTCACAAAATGAAAATACCACATGTAGAGCCAAGAAGCTTAAAAAATCTGAATGCACAATGAAACCAAACCATTTATTTTTCCTCCAACCCATTCTACTATTCCCGGATGGTTTTTCACTTGGGTCGAGGTTCATAAATGCCAATAGGATTGATAGTGTCCCTCCCAAAACTCTTGCCATGCCTTATCTCTTGTTAGTTACAACTAACAGTTTAAAAACTTCCTCAAATCTAATTTAGTAGTTGACAACTCAGCATCTCCCACTACCTTCTTGCCTTAGCCAAAATTGGCGACAAAATATTTATTAAATGCCTCATTTAAACCTTGCAATGCATTTGGAATGGTGCCACCGCCATCCAAATTCACTTGTTAACATAGCCAACCATATTTCCCTAGGTTAGGTCGATTTCCATTAGGTTAGGTTCCCTAACATTAGTTTACATACCATAGCTTAGGACCTTAGGCATAGTTCCAAATAGCTTAGGATTAATTAGTGTCCAACTTAGGATAGTTCCCCATTATCCTATTTAGGATTTAATCAACATATAAATATAATCACCTTAGCATAGGTTTAGGATAGGATAAGTTAATCAAAAACACTTAGATTAATTAGGTCCTAATTAATCAAAGAACATTACCTCTCGTAGTTCATAAAAACGATGAATCAGATCACCTTGAAGGGTGAAATCAAAAGATGCTATAGGACGCCCTGTGACCCCAATGCAAGCCTAGGTGCATAAATCATATATTCTAACCGACTCGATCAAGATGATCAAAACATCAAAAATCCTAAACATGCCTTGGATCATTGCAATTGATCCAAGGTGTGATTAATCTTGTACTTTGCAATCATCGATGAAAAACAAGTTCAATATTACAAACTAGGAAATGAACAATTTAGACTGAATTTATTTCCTTCATCCATATGCAGAATACATTAAAAGGTTCAGCATAAAAAGTATATGAAATACTTCATTAATAAATTTAGAATTGTCATGGTATGACGTTATCCATTTTTAGAAGATAAATCATATCATCTACAACAACATGATTAATCAGTTTTAAAGAGTACACCATCTTTAAAATGAAAAATCACCTATCAACATTCTTACTTCGATTTCAGAATTGATCAAAGATAACACCATGGTAGAGGCATTACATTTTGAGAAATGTCTACACAACAAAATTAGAAGCCCTCGGGCCCGGATACTCTATGATAAAGTGATGATCCAGCTGAGAGAAATTCCTAAAGGGTGGCTTATGATGGAATTATCCATGTAAGAAAAGTTAAATAGGGACCAATGGTGTCAGGAGACATATTTGTAGAAAAATAAAGAATTGGTCGTGCAAGGAAATTTACACAAAAGGGCGAAGGTATCTAGAGTAAAGTATGTTGAAATGGTTAAGATCACCACTGGGTGATGGAATTTTTGTAGACTAGTTTTTAGAATTTTTTATACTTTTGGTTATTTTCAATGAGGTCAAGATTGGATATGGATGTTTTTAATGAGATGTGCTCAATCAAGAAGTCTGTAGGATTCACTTCAAGTTCACCGAGAGATGTATGGAAAACTAATGTTGGTTTGAGAAAATAGCTAAGTACTAGCCATGCGTACGAGTTTGAAGTTACATGCCAAGGCATGTGGGTGATAAGAGAAATCAAAAATATGATAATCCGTGAAGGTGCACATAACACAATATGATATGTCGGCGTACAAGGTTGTGCATATGCATGAAGACATCCAAAAGTTGACCAACTTTTGAAGAAGGGCTAAAAATATACAAAATTAAGATGATGTGGTGCACAAGAAAGCACTAAAAATAGGATAAAGCACTTGTAGATGAAGCCAACGGTGGAATTTGGATGTATTTTAATTATAGGATTAAATCATGATTAAAACAAGCTATTTATAGCTTGATCTATTGTTAATAACGAGTTGGAAAAAACATGCGAGAATAAATATAGCACACCTATTATTAGAATTAATGCATGTAAATGATGAAGGGAAAGTCCCCACCTTGTATAAATAGGTGATTCACTATTGTAATAGTGAGTATTTTTATGTGATTTGATGTTATAGTCACGTATGTGAGCATGCATAGTCCAGCACTTGAATGTAATAAATTATGATGTAATTAGCATACTTATTGATATGCCCTTAACCTATTGCTTGTATTACGATATGAGCAGCCAACTTGTGGCTTACCATATCATTTTACTATATTATTTATAGTTTCTCATACTTAGTAGGTTTTCCTTTGTGATGGATATAACATATGAATAGTATATAGAGGGGATTGTAGGTAGTAGTTGATCATCATTTGAGCATTTGAGTCTTATTATATGGTTTAGAGGTTGCCCCCTCGAAGTGGCGAAGCTATTCTAACTACATATTGAGATAATTTATCTGTAATAGCATGTTCTTTGGTGGTCTATTTATGCTCATAATCTGAATTATACCAGTAATTTCATTACAAGTGGTAGCAGAGCTGCGATTTGGGCCAAAATTAGGGGAAAAACCCTAATTTTTTATTTATAATATATCTTTTGAACTAGAAATAATTTTTCCAAAAACTTTTACCACAATTGAGAATAATTTCAAGTAAGATTACCTAAAAAATTCAGACTTTTTAAATTTATTTTGCAAAATTTATTGCAAATTTAGGGTTTTTAATAAAATTGCTCCCTAGGCTAAAATTTGTGGAATTTTTCCAAGTTATTTAAATTTTTGGAAAGCCCTAAAAAAATATTGGTACTATATTCTTTGTGTTTGTTCCTATTTGACAAAATTTATATCAAAAACCTAAACCCTAGGTTTGAAATCATGGCGGGGCCTTCCATAAGAGCCAAAAAGAATCCGATCACTCCGGGTAAAACCCCAGATAAAGATGGGGTAGTGATAGAAGAGTTGGAGTCATAAGGGGTAAATAAATATTCCTCAGCACTAGGGTTTACCTCAGTTGATCATAAGGTGAGCCAACTTGAGTATGAACTACAAAATGTACAATCTGAGATGGCATGTAAAGGAGACATAGACCAAATCAATCAGTGGTTGGATGATATCATGTAACATATAAAGGGTAAAAAGTATGTCCCAAATCATTCCCAACTCAACCAAGGAGGATCTTCAATTCAGAATAATGGGAAAAATAACCATGTTGGATCACTTTTCCAGCCCAATCAGAATCCAACTTATTCGCAACCACAGAACATGATGTTGAAAGTGGAGATGCACAAATTTGATGGGAAGGATCCACTAAATTGGATAAATCAAATGGATAACTTCTTTGAGTTACATCAAACCCCATCAAGAAAAAAGGTGACCTTGGCATCCTTGTATCTTGAACTAGACCAATTCATCTAGTATCGATGGTTATGTGCTTAGAGGAAGAAGAGTGGTCTCAAAGTGTCACTTGGATATTTTTTACTGAGTTACAATTTCACTATAGTTCCAGTGTTTGAGATACCTACTTTATTCAATTGGAAAAGTTAATACAAATAGGATTATTCAAAGATTATGTGCATTAATTCCATAACATGTCCTTAAGGGTGGAAAATATTACAGAAGAGAAATTGAATGACTTGTTTCTTGGGGGTTTTAAGGACCACATTGAGCATGAGGTACGTATGTTTAATCCACTCAATATTTTTGATTCTATTATCATGGCATGTAGAGCAGAGGAAAAAATTCTTTGTAGTAGGAGGCAGCCTTTCACTAACACTAGAGACCATAGTACCCCTTCCCCATCATTCACTCGGCCAATTAGACTAACTCCTCAAAAAGGAAGAAAAAAGAGAAAAATGATTATGTTTTAATTGTGAAAAAAAATATGGACTGGGACACAAATGTGTTGAGAAGAAGTTGTTCTATATTGAAGGAGGAAATGAGGATGAAGAGGAAGCTGAAATTATAGGAGAAGTTGAGGAACCAGTAGAAGATGAAGTAGAGGATCACCAACCTACAATTTCTTGCCATGTGTTGTTAGGTATTAGTACTCAAACACTCAAGGTTATTGGCTATCTCAAAAAATATAAGGTGATGGTGTTGATTGACTCAGGGAGTACTCATAACTTCATAAATAGTAAGTTATTTACCTGCCTCAATTGTTTTATTTACCCATCTCTAGAAATGCAAGTTATGATTATGGATGGTAGGACAATCAAGTGCACTAGAAAGTGTCATAGTATCAAGCTTTCCATGGGAGACTACATGTTAGACTTGCCTATGTTTTCTATTTCTATGAGAGGGGCAAATATTGTTTTGGGTTTCCAATGGCTCACAACCTTGAGTACTATAGAAATGAATTTCCAAGAATTGTTCATGTGATTTCATTCAGAAGGAAGGAAAATAAAATTGAAAGGGATGGTAGCTAAGTCTCCATAGATTATTAGCTCTCATCAGATGTAGAAGGTTCTCAGAAAAGGAGTAGATGGATTTGTAGCAAAGTTATTTTCCATAGAGGTACAAAATACAGAGTCTTCAATGCCACCTAATCTTTAGAAGATTGTTGATGCTCACTCATCTATTTTTTATGCAATTCCAAAGGGACTACCACCAGTTAGGGATCATGATCATGTCATTCGATTGATTCTAAGGAGCCAACCACCTAACATCAGACCATATAGATACCCATATTCCCATAAAAGTGAGATCGAGAAAATGGTGCAGGAAATGTTGAAGGAAGGTATCATCAGGCATATCTAGTGCGCATATTCTTCACTAGTGGTCATGATACATAAGAGGATGAAACATGGAGGATGTGTCCAGATTACCGAGAACTCAAAAAACTACACCATCAAAGATAAGTTTCATATTCCAGTAATTTATGATTTACTTGATGAATTACATGTTGCTATTTATTTCACAAAATTAGATCTTCGTTCGGGGTACCATAAAATTAGAATAAGAGAGGAAGATATTCATAAAATGGCTTTTAGGACTCATGAGGGCCATTATGAGTTTTTGGTAATTCCTTTTGGTCTTACAAATTCTCCCTCAACATTTCAAAGCTTGATGAACATTGTTTTTAGGCCATTTTTAAGGAAATTTGTATTAGTTTTCTTTGATGACATATTGATTTATAGTAAGACATGGGAAGAACACTTGTAACATGTAAATAAAGTGTTGGAATTTTTGGAGAAACATAATCTCTATACAAATCCATCCAAATTTTCTTTTCTTTATATACAAGAGGTAGAGTACTTGGGTCACATTATATCTCATGAAGGTGTAAAATTTGATCCTCAAAAGATCAAAACTATGGTGGAATGGCCAAGATGGCCAAGGCCCAAAACTCTCAAAAATCTTCGAGGGTTACTAGGACTAACAAGGTACTACAAAATATTTGTGAGGGGATATGGTAGAATTGCAACTCCACTCACTGCATTGCTAAAGAAGGTTGCCTTGCATTGGACAAACACAACCACTAAATCCTTTGAGCTATTAAAGGAAGCCATGTGCACCATCCTATTTTTGGTTACTCCCGGCTTCTCAAATACCATCATTATTGAATGTGACACTTCAATATTAGGATTGGGAGAAATTCTAATGCAAGAAGGAAGAGAAATTACATTTGAGAGTCACCAATTTAAAGGAAAGGATCTGCTCAAACATTTGTATGAGAAAAAATGATGGTTATTCTTCATGCGGTCAAGCAATGGAGGCCCTATCTAATGGGTAGACACTTTAAGGTAAAAATTGATCATGATAGTCTTAAATACTTTTTGGAGAAAAGGTTATCATCGAGGAACAAAAAAGTGGGTAACAAAAATGTTTGGTTATGATTTTGAAATCATATACAAAAAGGGTAAATAAAATGTAGTAGTTGATGCGTTATCTAGAAGGGATACATCCGCAGATGCCTTACTATGTGCAATGTCCATATTGAAGGCCGATTGGGTGGATGAAGCAAGATTGGAATGGGAGCAAGACAAGGATACACAATCTCTAATATAGAATATCAAGCAAGGATCTATAACATCTAACAAATTTGAGTGGAAAGGTAATGCCCTATGGTACAAGGACAGGTTATTCTTGTGTAAAGATTTTGAGTTGAAGCATAAGATTCTTACAGAGCTACATGCATCACCTATTAGAGGACACTCTGGGTTTTGAAGACATATCATAGAATAAAAAAGAGAATTATTTTGGGAAGGACTTAAGGGGGATGTACAAAAGTTTGTATCAGAGTGTTTGGTGTGCCAACAGAAAAAAGGTGAAACCATTAAGACATCAGGTCTATTGTAACCATTCAATTCCTAGCTAGAGATGGGAGGATGTCTCCATGGATTTCATCATAAGATTGCCTTGTTTAGAGGTTAAGAATGTTATTTTGGTGATTTTGGATAGGCTCATAAAATATGCCCATTTTTTTCCTTGTCACATCCATTTACAATCAAGATCTGATCACAACTTTTTTTTGGAGACAGTTCAAAGGCTACATGGAACCCCAAAGATAATTGTAAGTGATCGTGATCCTATTTTCACAAGTAATTTTTGGACAGAATTATTTACATGTTTGGGTACTCAGCTAGCTCATAGTTCATCTTACCATCCTCAAACTAATGGGCAAATAGAAGTGGTCAACAAATTCTTAGAGGGGTATCTACGTTGTTTTGTATCAGATAAGCAAGAACGGTGGGTTAAATGGCTACCACTTGTAGAATGGTGGTATAACACATATTTTCATACCTCTTCTCAAATGACCCCATTTTTAGCATTATATGGTTACCATCCACCATCTATCACTTCTTCCTTGAGGGTGCAAACTAAGGTCAGAGATGTTGAGGAACACATTCAACATCAACAACAAGTTTTGGCTGGTTTGAAGGAGAATTTGGCATTGGCACAAAATAGGATGAAACAACAAGCAAATCAACACCATAGTGAAAGACATTTTGAAATTGGTGACTGGGTTTTTATACGTCTACAGACCTTACAAAGATTTCCTGAAGCAACAAAAAATGACAACAAACTTGCTCCTAAATATTATGGTCCTTATCAGGTTCTACAAAAAATTGGAAGTGTTGCTTATAAACTAGAGTTGCCTCAATCTTCACGCATACACCCAATATTCCATGTTTCCTACCTAAAGAAGGTTATTGGAAATAAATTTACAACCTAGACAGAGCTACCAGAACTTGATGAGGAAGGAAGAATCATTTTGAAGCTATAGAAGATTCACGTAAACACATACTATGAAGCTAAGAACCGAGAGACATTAAGGAATATCTGATCAAGTGGAAGAATCTAAGAATAGAAAATGTGACTCGGGAGGATGAAGGTTTTATGCAACAACATCTAGGATTATTCATGGTTGAGGACAATGTTGGTTTTAAGGGAAGGGTATGTTACGCCCTTAACCTATTGCTTGTATTAGGATATGAGTAGTCGACTTGTGGCTTACCATATCATTTTACTATACTATTTATACTTTCTCATGCTTAGTAGGTCAGCCTTTGTGATGGCCATAACATATGAATAGTATATAGAGGATTGTAGGTTGTAGTTGATCATCATTTGAGGATTTGAGTCTTATTGTATAGTTTGGAGGTTGCCCCCTCGAAGTGGCAAAGCTATTCTAACTGCATATTGAGATAATTTATCTACAATATTGTGTTCTTTGGTGTTCTATTTATGCTCATAATATGAATTATACAAGTAATTTCATTACACTTGTTATGTAATCAATTATTTTTTGCAATGGGTAATTGTGTATTGATAGCTAAGGTGACTACATCCGAGTATGGTATATTTACAATTCAAGTGTTATTGGTTATTATATATGATGATTAAAATATGATGTATCTTCTTGAATGAATGGTTAAAATTATGATGATTATGAAAATGCATGTTTAGCCAACCTAATAAGAAAACAAAGGAATGACCTAGAGGTTGTGTGTGCTTAGGGTGAGATTCCGAGTTTTCTGGATGAAATACCAACACGCATAGCTAGGTGTTGGTAAATAATAAGACTACATTTTGGTTCCATTTTCGGGGCCTCTTTTCAAATTGTTTAATCGGATGTTGCATACACATGGCATTCCAACTATCTTTAGAGAACATTGAGATCTAGGTGTATCATGGCCGGGATACATTTTGTCATAGGTATAGCCTTTGGACATAATTTTAAAGCTCACAAGTGGGTGGAAGACAACCTGTATGATTACATGTATGATAGGTTCTTCATTTTCTTCCTAGTATAATTTTACGTGTGGTTGGAAACGTACGTGTAAAACAGGGTGTATGTCTTGGAAGAAAGTAATTGTAGAGCCGGAAAACTATCAAGTGCTTATTGATTTAGATGAACCTTGGACAATAGTTGTAGATCGTTGGTGGGAAGGTGTGATATATAATTATAATTTGGAGTACACAATTTTGACATATTTGTGCCCTAAGGAAGCTAAAAGAAATTCTTACGTGAACCCAGGGGATCCTACATACGTGTGCTACCTTTAGCAATAAATATCTTGATGATTGAACTTAGAATGGAGAACTTAAAAATGACATGCTAAAACCCCGTCATGTATAGGGGTAGGAGACGAGTTTGGGAAGGATTTCGGTGGCACGAGCGGAAGAAAGAGAAAGGAAAGAGAGCCAACTCAAATATAATGATGCACAACATAGGGTAGTTGAGGAAACACAGAGATAGACAAGAATGGTGGTGATGGAAGTGATGAAGACCTTACGAAGGCAAGGTACCACAGGATCATTTCTTCTCTACATTGGGAAAACACAAGCGAGGATATCCCCTTCGGCATCGATGAGAAGAGAGTCTCGACGAGATAATGAGAACCATCGACACACATCTTACCCTCTTAAACACCTAGCCCTTGTGCAAGGTACTTGGAATCTAAAATTTGTTGTGGAAGATCATCATATCGAAGGTGAGATAGAAGGCAATAGAGGCTTGTCGCGTTGGGTAGGAGATACAGGTAGGCATATATTGGTATCATCTTAGGAAGCACATCACTTTAAGAATGCACATATGGCAACACATCAAGCACTTTGTGTTTGGACATAATTTGTTTGGGACCTATTTGGAAGCAATACCCTTAGTAGTGTTATAGGATAGAAAATTAGTGTACAGTTTAGCACAATTGTTAAGATGCAAGGAAGTTCATCTATAGGAACCCAAATCATGATGGGAGGCTCAGGGGAATCCACCATGCGGAGGTAATCCTAGTGGAGGAATAGGTTTAGGATTTGGCCCCACTCTAGGACAAAGGCCACAACAGCTAATACAACAACCTCAAAGAACCATAATAGTAAACACCTCAAATCTTATATGAAATGTTTCTTCACTTGCCAGAGTATAGAGGTGTGGAAGATGCAACTAAACATGTGTATAAGTGTGAGTTATTGTGGTAAGCTAACGGAATAATAACTCCTAACAGGAAGGCAAGTCAATTTTCCACCAAACTTTAAGGGTGTGCACACGTTAGTATAAAAATATGATCCCTCGTCAAGCTTGATTGATTACGATGCATTATGCACTATCTTTTTAACTAAGTTTCATACACGAGTTTGAGCAACAAAGCATTATTACAATTTAGGATATCAATAAAGGATTTTTCGAGAGTGTTTGGGAATATGACGTGTGTTTTAAGACTTTGTTGTCTAATTTTTCCTATGATATCCATCATATTCAACATGTGTAATGGTTTGTAGGAGGATTATTGACACCTTTTTGGAGAGCACTTTCACATAAGACATTCACTGATCTGCACAAAGCCTTAGAAGAAACATTGTGCACTAAAGTAGTTGGAAGTGTTGACATAGGGATAAGTCATTTCCTTAAAGCTCATATTGCAGAGATGGCCTCTTAGATGGAAAATATTTATGTTAATTCATCTTATGAGACACGTAATGGGTTATGGTGTACTAATTTTGAGTTTGATGGACATATTAAGGATAGTTTCCCATGTAAGAGTGTGTGTGCATTATTGACATCTTGTGATATTTTTCATAAGAATCATGATGTCCATAATTATCCACTTTTATAGTGCGTGACAAAGAAGAATGTATTTATGTATTGTAAGATATGTTATGTGCACACCCATGACACTACTGACTATCATTTGATTGACCATATTCACGAGTCATGTGAAACAGGGTTATGTCAGACCAATGTGGAAAGTATCTCACATGAGCGAAAAGGCAAAAGACAATGAAAGGTGTAAAAATGAAATTGAAGGCTTGAGAGATGGATTCGAAGCGAGAGGATGTGGTGATCACATAAGGTTTTTGTGTGGTACATTATAAGTTTAGATCACCTAATCATTACCAACGTGAGTTTTATAAGAGTCAATTATGCGTATATTATGGTGAGGTGCACAAGGTGGAAGATTATCCAGACTTGTATGCACATATGTGTAAAAACAACAAGAAGGAAAAAGGCACGGATATAATTAAGATGGAGCAAATGAAGTATGAGCAATGGGAACCTAAGAAGGTTGAGAAAGAGCTTCAACCTATACTAATAACTACGCGTACAAAAGTGGTGCGTGCATGAGTACATCAAATCATAACCACTCATTAGAGGGAATAAGTGGTACATGTTAAGTATCCCTACGTGACTCAATAGAAAGAGGTTTATCAAGAGCCTATGGGATTCATTCGAGAGTTGCGGGGAGAGATAATGTGTGATGGGTGTTGACCTTCCTCGAATGATATTGACGATCTTAAAGAAGTGTGTAGAATTTTGAAGCAAGAGAACATCATCTCCTTGCTTTGAGAGAATGGTTATGAGACAAGGTTTTGTGTGCAAATATTACACCAAATCCTTCATGCAAATTTACCACCGCAAGACCACAAATATGATAAAAATATCACACTAGATGCAATGATCAATGGATGGTTGGTGAGTAATATCCTAATTGACACTTTGGCACAAAATTTAATGTTCTCACCTTGGATTCTGTGAACCAGATGGGGATGCCACCACTGCATCCATATTTAAATTAGTTGTATATGGCTAATAAGACAAGGTTCATGCCCATTGGAGTGTTAAAATATGCTTCAATCATTATTCAAAGAGCCAAATTCACAAATAATTTTGAAGTGTTAGAGCTGGTTCAGGTAGATAACTTCCCACCATTTCTTGGAAGACCTTAGTGCTGTGTGAATAATGTTGATTTGCACTTTAACAAAAGATATATTAGTTTTGAGAACAAAGACAAGCTGGTTGTGATTCATCTGGATGATACAGAGGTTGTGCCTTATATAGAGCCTTTGAATGAAGAAGACCTCAACATAATCTATGCACATACAGTGTGTGACCCTAAAAATTGGAACCATCAAAAGAAGGTGTACTTCACCGGGATGATGCATATACTATTAGTGATAAAACTAGTGTGGCCTCGATAATTGGGCCCATAGAAAATTTGATATGGTAGGTTGTGAGTTCAAGGAAGAGTTTCCATGATGTTTAGGCTGCACATGATTAGTTTTTGGGTAAGGATAAATTACCAAGGTACACTGGAGAAGAGAAACATGACTATTTTCTGCACATGATGGAAGACCAGTGGAAAAACGAGGGAGACAGATGAAACATGATTATCTACACATTCAGCAGGGATAGTAGTGCGCTAGTGGGCGAAATATAGAGACAATATTTTGGGATGGTGTGAGATCAAGGTAGTCTTTTTACTAGGTTTGAAAGGAATAATCTCTCTTCATTAATGTAGGATTACGATGGAAAGACCCTTGCTTTAGTACATATTCACAATTGTGAGAGACATTGGGCACAAGGACAAGAAGCTATACCACCCTCTCTTTGGGTACATAAGTTTTACTCCACTTTGTGAGGTTGTGTATGTGTTTGGTATATGCATGTTGAGATAAATCAAGAGACAACAAGTTGGCACAACGTAACTGAAGGTCTTATTCACACCTTTGATTATTTTTCTACTAATCCTCTAGTTCATGAAGCCTTATAGATCATGAGGTCTATCATGTTGGGGGATAACATAAAGGATGAGGATTTCATGGTCCAACTTCATGGAGAATCTAATGATGAGGCGCACGAGGACTTGGTAGAAAGCGTAGACACGAAATCATGCACATACTACTATTTTACTATGCCGCCAAGTATGTTGTTATATGTATAGATATTGCAAGAAAAGTATTCCCTGGTGACAAACTTCCTATTCCATATGATTACTTTGATCATTTATATTGTTTTTATCTCTCACATCTATCACTTTTACACCCAATTCTAGTTAGGTCACATGGATCCTTGTTTTTCATTCTTCTCACATTTTTATCGGTTGTCTCGGGACACCTTGGCGCTTGTGCTTAGACACTAACACCTAGGTGTTCATGTCCTCTTTGTTCTTATTCACTTTTTTTACTTTCGTGGTCAACCTTTTCAGTTTTCTTACTCATATCTCGAGGTCCTAGTTGGCATTTTATGTCTTTAGTGTCAAAATTCAAATAATAAATCCATATATAAACACAACATACATACCATTATAAGGGTGGGAAATTCTAAAGGGCAAGCATATCTACATATTATCAAAGGGACTGCATTTTTGGCTTATTACTCTACATACACTACATAAGAAGGGGAAGTTTCTAAATTCCATCCCACACATTTGCATTTTATCTAGCTATAGCCCACTATCTTGGTTTCATTGGCATGAGGGCAACCTAAAGACACGATTTCACACACAAACACATAAAACTACATGGATTCTAAGATGTAATGTAGTGCTCGGTCGTAAGTTCACTTTGTTAAGTGACCATCGGGGTCAATCCAACTCCCCATTTTCATATTTCTTTTTAGGATTTGATGTAGATTGTATGTTTTGCATGATATCATTAGTTTTATAGGTTATAAGTTAATTCAGAGAACATCCATCAATATACAGGTGAAAAACTATGAAGGATAGTGAAACCCTAGTGACATAGGAAAAATTAGGTTCTGACTCTCTACACAGTCACATGTTCCCTACAGAAGGTCTCTAGCACTTAGGTGCCCTTGCCCAAGACTAGGTGCCCATGTACTTCTCATTCTGCAAGCTCCGTGATTTATAACGAGTATTTTTGACATTCTTCCCAACTTTTTCATTAGTTTCTCTAGTTCATACATACTTTGGGATAAGAGAAAATCATATTAGTGACCTAACTCTCTCATTTTTTACACAATTATATCTTTAGAGTGATTAGCCTTTGTATTTTTGTTGTATATCACGGTGACTTTGAAATTAGATTTAATATTCAGATTTTATTAAATCATTTGGTGAACCCCTCTCTTAGAACTAATTTCCTAGGATCCACTAAACCCTCATGGCTAAAAATAGATCTTCCTCTCCTAGAAAGCTATGCATCATGATAGTTTCAATCCTATCCTTGATGATGTTGTTGAGGCTGAACTTCTTGATCTTTATTGCAATTCTTGATTTGATGACAATGTTCAAAGATTTCTTACTACTAATGAACCTAAAGTTATTACTATTTTTGTAACTCTACTCTAAGAATTGCTTCATCGTATTAAAAATTTTACGTATGTACTCCTTGTTATTCCATAGTTACCAAGACTACTTCACCTTCTTCTATTTCTGATATAGCACTTGATGATGCTCTTATAGATTATATGCTTGGTCTTGATTATGTTATTGTAGATAAACATAATGTAATTTCCAATGATGAAAATGTACATGCACGTGATGATACTAGTCGGGTTGAGTGTAAAGTTTAATTTTGTGTTTCGCTACTTTTGAAATTCTTGAAACTACTTAAAAGATGTATCTTCTGATAATTTTCCTCTTACTTCTCTATATGTTGATGATTATCTTGATGAAATACTTGCATGTGAAAAAAATTATATTGATGTTGATTATACTTCGAACATGAACATGTTAGTGAGGATGTTACTTCTCTTAAGACTGTTGAATGTGAATTTTCCACTCCACTTTCTTCTACTTCTAAGGTTGTCTCTAATGGAATTCATGATGATTCTACCACTCCTCCTAGTTCACCTATTATGGTTTCTTCCTATTCTACTACTATCATTTCTATTAATATCCCATGTTCTTCTCCTCCTCTTTCCTCTTCTTCTTCTCTAGATGATATTCATGTTGCTTCTTCTATTCCTACTAGTATACCTCCTCTTATTTCTTATGCATCTACATCTAGCATGCCCATAACATCTTCATCTTCCACTTCTTCTTCTCATGTTCCCATGATCACTCATAATGGAAAGTTGCAACCTCTCAATGTTCCTCTCACATCTTCTACAATTCCTTCACATGACATTTTATCACCCATTCCTATTGTTGTCTAGTTGCAATCTCAAGTTCAATCTCTTACTCTTGAAAGAAAATTCTGATTTTCTTCTATTGATAATAAATCTCTTCCTAACTAGAAAATTTGAAGAACAGACCGTCACACTGGAGAAAATAAAAATGTATAAGCTGGAGGAACATGTTATCTTTGGGGTGCCTAGAGAAGGACAGGGGCGCCGTGGGCATGTAGACCTATTTTTGGCTGCTTGAGTCTATGGAAATTCTCAAAAAACCTCCTTTGAGGTGTTTCAAGGTGTTCTCATTTAGTCACCTTTGATCACTCGAGGTTGCACCAAGATCGTCGAGGTCACTTTAAACCCGCAAAACCCTCAAATAGACATCAAATCCTAAAAAAATAAATATGCAAAATAAGGGGTTGGATTATCCTCAGATGTCACAATGGTGAACTTATGAATAAATGTTGTACTACATCTTGGACATAATATAGTTATCTTTTTGTGTGTACGAAATTGTGCCCTAGGTTGCTCTTGTGCCAATTGCACTTGGATAGCAAGCAAGTAGCTAGATGTAGAATGTAGTAAATATGTGCATGGAATAGAATGAACTTCCCTCCTATGAAGTGTGATGTATAAAACTGACCCTTGTTTCTCTTGTGATAGAGCTAGATAGATGTTAATGAGCTCGTATATTCCTTGATGGATGCAACCTTAGGTGGTGATAGATAGTTCTTAGTGTTTGGTCCTTTATTATGATCACATAACTTTATATTTATAAGATTCCTTTGCTTGAATTTCATAATTAACCCCAAAAATTCCAACTACAAAAACATAAGATGCTCAAATGGCTAGAAAGGACCCAAAAAGTGTAAGTAAATTACAAAGGGGACAAGAGCTCCCAAAGGGACGAGGGCACCTAAGCACAGCATCTGGTGGGCGCTAGTGTCCAAGATGATAAATTCTAAAGACTAAAAATGTAGGTTGAGCAAGTGAGGGTGTAAGACCAAAAGTGCAATAGAAAGTAAATCAAGGTGGTCAAAGACATGGGTTAATTAGTAATTTTGTTGCTTAGGAATCATATGAATTGTAATATGTGATCGGGACTAGATAATTACCTAAAGTGTGTGATTTTGTGTCAACATTTGCCCCCACTTTATGATGGTGAGTGGAAATCTCAATAACATAAAGTAGATAGATATTTGTATCTAATAACCATATAGATCAATGCAATAAAGTGTACCGAGGGACTAGACAAAGTGTAGAATGATAAAAATGTGAAGTGTGTAATTTTTCAAGTGACCTCATGCCAATGAAATAGAAGAAGTGTAGAGAGAACTATCGATGTCATCCTCCAACCTTTAACCGATTCACGATGTGTAGAACACCACTGTAGATGGTGTGTATAAATGCATGTGTTAAGGACTATTTTCCCTGTAAAATTCATTTTGTATGCATTCGTAGATTATGTTGAACTATCAATCGTTGTGTAAGTGTCCCCTAATCCCAAGTATCTAAGAAAGGATGTTGTATTTCCCGGTTTTGAGGCATCCACAAAAGGTCATCATGCTAAGGACCCAAGTCATATTTTGAGCCCTTTCTAAAACTAAAAACTATCTTCATGACGTATCGTTTTGTGTATAACGTTATATGGGGTGATTGATTCACCCAAATGATGCCCCCTCATTTGGGGTGCATGTGACATTGTTGAAGGAGTATGTAGCCCAAAGGAGGACCAACCACTGTACTAAAATTGTTCCCTATAGGGGGGAAGGGAATGTGCTTGGTAGAAACCAAGGCATGCACAAACAAGTGGCTAGGAAAAAGTGTTAGTACAAGCAAAGACAAACACTCATGTAAAAGATGAAATGTAATCTACACGACAATGTATAAGCTAAGATGCAAGCAAGAAGATAATGTAGACTGCAAAAAGTGGGTTACAAACATGGGACATCACTCACGATGTCACAAGACAATCAATTCCATAATGGCCGCAAGTAATTACAGGAACAAGTAATACATAGGGAAAATCCCGTAAACAATGATAAGCAAAGGCAAACAAGCAATGTAATAAACATCCATGAAAGAAACTATTCTTATAAACAAATGTTGCACATGAAGCACTCGTTAGCATGTTAGAAAAATAAAAAGTATGTCAAAGCATGTATAAGCCAATAATGTAAAGTGCTAAGTAGTAAAATGAAACAATAAGCACCTGTAGTATACAAAAGAGGATGCCTCAAGAGCCTCTATGGGACTGGTACTAGGTATTGCGCCAAGCATCCATGTTGTGTGTATAGATATATAAAATCTATGATCAAAACTAGAAATTAAGTGAATGCACATGTGTGTATGAAAATATAATGACATACAAGATATCTATCTAACATGTGTAACAATATAAACATGTAAAGCGTGTAAATGCAACCAAGATATGTAGTATGTTATGGATGAGACATAATAGAATGTAGTGTGAATGATATGAGCATTGTTCCCCCAAGTGGATGTGTATTTATAAAATTAGGTTCATTTGTTTATGCCCCATCAATAGTAAATAATGAACCATAAATGAGAGTTCGTCATCGGGAAATGGTTTGAGTGATGTGTTGTATGTAGAAAATAGTGATGGTTGTGGAATTGTAATGTATTGATAATATTGTATGTGACTTAGGGAATGAGTGTTATGGGATGATTTAGCCTAAAGTGTATATTATTAGAGGGTGAATAAGATGCTACTACACGTGATGATGTAGCACAAGGATTATATCATGAAAGATAAGAAGCGTTATGATGGTAGAAAACGTGATGATGTAGCAGAAAATGTATATCACAAGATGTATGGATAAGATGCTAGTAAGTGGTGATGATTTAGCATAAATCTCATATCACAAAATTGAAATATAAGATTCTAGAAATGGGTGATGATTTAGCCTAAGAGTGTATATCATGCAATATGTGTTAAGAAGGTGGTGGCTAAAAATGTCACATAGTGTGATTAAAAGTGTTGATTGATTGATTGTGAAGATTAAAGTGTAGAATGATGTAGGTGTGATGATGTGAGGTTCACTTTTGATTTGGACCCTCAGCAGTCAAGTATGAACCATTGGACTAGAGTGTGTTGTCGGGTAGTAAGTGCAGCGTGTATAAGTAGGTGGGTAAGATGCGTAATATGTGTAGTAAGTGTGGTGGTGAGAAAATGTCGTAGGTATGTGACATGTAAAACATGTAATGTATGATGAAAAATGTGTGGTGTGTAATGTAAGATGTGTAGATCATAAAAATGTATAATAATGTAGTGTGTAGAATGTGTGCAATGTATGGGTGTATAAAGCACAGAGTGAGGATGATGCATAGTAGATGGAAGATGAGGATAATGTATATGTACAAAAGTGCATGATGTGTGAAGATGTGTAATGTGTAGTGTCTATCATTGTATAGTGTGTGAGGTTCATGTGTATAATATGCCCTCAACAGTCAAGTGTGAACCATAGCACAAGAGTGTGTCATAGGGAAATGTCGATATGAGGGTGTGTGAAGATGTATATGCTAAAATTGAGGTGTGAAATGATGTGAATATGAGACACATATTGATGTTAGGGGGAGGAATGATAGTGATTCCCCCAGTATGTGTTGATGAATGATCTATTCAATAAAAGTAAAGGATGAAGGTCCTCTACCGGATGTTTGAAGTAATGAAGGCATTTTACTATGCTCTAAGAGTGATTGTATATCGAGATAGATGGTGTGCATCTAAGTAAATTCTATATGCATTTGATTGATAAGTGTATGGTGGGAATCTTGGCGTAACAAAATGTGTAGGTGATGGAGACCTATATGAAGCAGAACATGGCAATGATGGACACCTACGTGGAATAAAATGAGGTGGTGACGTGTGTCTAGATGTATGAGTTTTCCTAGTGAGGGATCTAGACTAGTATATTGGACAATTAGAGCGATGAGACCGCATAGGTAGGTGTTGTGAAGTAGGTGAGCTAAGAGCATATTTCTCTTTAGGTGCTAGAGGTTATGGCGCACTAGATGGACTAGGTGATGCATTGGCAATTGTGAGAGGAGATTGTGACCATGGAGGAGATGGAGGCACACCATTGATAGAAATGACTTGATTATTGTGAATGAATTTTAGATGCAAATGATTCATGGAGATGATAGACTTAGTATTGTGAATCCAATCAAGGCCCAATATCATGTCACATACATCAATTGCTTGTCCTATAAAGAAGGAAAACAGCATAGTAAGGGTACCTACTGTAGCGTGAAACTTAACAACACCATAAGAATTGTTCGTCGGATATGAAATTTTTGAAAGTAGATAGCCAGTAGAAGCAAGAAGTGGAATAGAACACGCGTTAATGGGCCATGATGGATCAACCTTAGTGTTATTGATAGGGATAGATCGATAGAGGCACTAATGTCTAAGTGATTAGAATAAAATGCCACATGATAGTCATGGTCAAAGAAAGAAATGATTAGGGGAGTCATTTATGTAAGAGAAACTAACATATCAAGAACCCCCGATATAAGAGGAGGCACTACACGATATATATGATTAGCCAAGCAAATGATATGTATGTTTTCTTGTCATGTTTGGAAGTGAATTATTGAGATTATTGACCTTGTGATTTTTGTTGACATGTGTTGAAGTTACAGGCTCTAGAAGTTCAATTTTATTATTATTAATTATATTTTGAATGAGGTTACAAAGTTTGAAACAATGATCTGTAGAATGCCCGATGCATTGATGATAGCTGCAATGAAATTTTTCGTCATAATTATGACCTTTTGGACCAAAGGGGTCTAATTGGAATGGAGGATGAAGCATGATGATATTACTTTCAAAAATTTGTGGAATCATAATATGTGGAAGAACAATTAATTGTGTGTATGTACATTGAGGTGGTTGCGATTGAAGCTCTTTGGTGGTTGATACTACATTGAAAATGAATTTTGTGTCAGTCGGCTTGGTTATAGATGGTTTGAATGTTGACTTATTTTGAAAACATGTAGAAGGTGATGCTTGTTCCTGATATTTAAGCCTACCTATAGATAAGTGTTTGATTTCATGAATCTTGAAATTATGGCATAGTTGATCGAATGAAAGAGATGTTTCAACGAGAACACTCTCCTAGAGAAGTGCTAATAGACTTTGAATGAATAATTCCTGAAGCTTAGAGTCTACAAGAACATTTGACATCTTAGCTAAGTGGTTTTTGTATCACAAAATGTAATTTGTTAAATGTTCATTAGATCCTTGTTTAATTTGGGAGAGTTTAGCATAGGAGATCTTAGAGCCGATGTTGATAGAAAAGTGAGTGATAAAAGCATCATCTAGATGCATGAAAGATGTTACCAAGTGGACAGGTAGGTCATAGAACCAATGCATTGCATAATCATGGAGACTATGGGGGAATATTTTAGCCAAGAGGATATGATCATCCAAAAAATCTAGACAAGCCACATGGAAGACTAAGATATTGTCTTATGGATCACCATGCCCATTAAAGATTGGAATCTTAGGAGTGACAAAATTATGAGGAAGTGAGCAATCAAAGATAGTGGGTATGAATGGAGTGTGTAATAATAAAGTGGAATCAAAATATGGAGATGCACGAGAAGTAGCTTTTGTAATTGATGAATTTGTGCTTAGAGGTCTTGATAGAGGGAGGCTAAATATTGAGTGCCAATGGAAGAGACTTACCACATGTGAGAAAAAAGAGGCAGAATGAAGTGATTAGTGGGAGTAGGAATAGAAACAAGGATGGTAGAAATAGGTGGCATAGTAGAAGCAAGTGGTTGAGTGAGTGCAATGGAAGTAGTGATGGTAGCAAAAAGCAAGCAAGCTCTGTGAGATTGGTGGCCTCTTCACAAGTAGCATGTAAGAGCAAGTCTATATCTTGAGGATCCTCATAAATATGATCATTAAGGGATTTAAGTTGGTATTCAGTAAATTCCTCATAAGATTAGGCCATAGTGATGATATTATGAGGGTTTTAAATGGAAAGGGGATTCAAAGATTGGGTTCACCAAAATGATTAAGCTAAATATGTAAATAAGTGAGCATAATCTGAATTCAATATTACATAAATGAATAATAATTAAGTACCATAATAAATATTCAAGAAACAAAGAAATAAATAATGAAAACTTGTAAACCCTAATTTTAAAGAGAGGGTAAAAATCCTTAGCTATTTCGCAAAGTTATGGAGATCGCATAGAGTTGGAAAACTAGAAAATGCAAAGCACAAACCATCGCATGATTTGGAGCACATAAAAATGTAGAAATAGAGGAACAAAGCTAAACCGGAGCATCGGAGAGGGACAGGGCGCATGTGGGAACCCTATACCTAGTTTTGGGAACCTTGGTCTACGGAAATTCTCCTTAAACTTCCTTTAAGGTGTCCTAATGTGTTTTCCTTTATTCAACTTTGATCACTCGAGGTCGCACCAAGATTGCCAAGGTCGTTGTAAACATACAATGAAGAATGAACCTGTAAAACCCTCAAATAGACATCAAATCCTAAAAAAATAAAGATGCAAAATGAGGGGTCAGACTATCCTCAGCTATCATAATGGTGAACTTATGACTAAGCGATGCACTACATCTCAGACCCAATGCAATTTTGTGTGTGTGTGGAATTGTGCCCTAGGTTACTCTTGTATTAGTCACACTTGGATAGTGAGCAAGTAGCTAGATGTACAATTTATTAAATTTTTGCATGGAATAGAATGAACTTCCCTCCTAAGAAGTGTGATATAGAAAACCATCCCATGTGTTCCATGTGATGGAGCTAGATCGATGCAATGGAGCTCTTAGATGCCTTGATGGATGCAACCTTAGGTGGTGATAGATAGTGCTTAGTGTTTGGTCCCTTATTATGATCACATAAATTTATATTTATATGATTCCTTCACTTGAATTTCATAATTAACCCCAAAAAGTTTGAGTACCAAAAATATAAGATGCTCAAATGGCTAGAAAGGACCCAAAATTGTAAGTAAAGTACAAAGAGGACATGAGTGTCTAGAGGGGATGAGGGCATCCGGTGTTGGCATCTTAGATGGGCGCTGGTGTCCAGGATGACAAATGTTAAAGACTAAAAATGAAGATCGAGCAAGTGAGGGTGTAAGACCAAAAAAAGATAATACAAAGTATCAAGACTAGATAATTACTAAAAGTGTGTGATTATGTGTCTACAATGCGTCTGATACAAATGTATCAAGATGTGCATGATGCATGTAAAAGAATAGATTTGATGTGTTTAAGATGAAAGATAGTTTATGATGCTAGAAGAGGTGGGGAAATTACAAGGCCCCCAAGTGTATGGTGATGAGGGTGTTATTTGATGAATGATTTTTGACAATACGTGATAAGAGACTGTGTTGTATGCATGAATAATGATTTATGGTGATAAATATATGTATGTATGAATGAGTATTTAATAGATATATATAATGCATGGATGGAATGGGTTCTTATTTTAATAAATCCTTTAAAATTCATGTAAGAACCATAATAACACAAGTGTGTCATTAGGAAATGACGATACGAGGCATGTATCAAAATGTATATATTGTATGTGATAGACTAGATGTGAAGTGATGGGAAAATAAGACATTTTTTGATGTTAGAAAGGGGGAAAGAAGTGCGATCCCCAAGTATGTAAATATTAGTTTGATCAAGTAATGTCATCTAAGAGGTCATCATTGTCATGATCAAAACCAAATGGTGAAGCATCTAAAACTTGATAGGTGATAGTGTCGGGTTGATCAAGTAAGGAGCCATTGAGACGTAAATTATACATGCCCATAGCATATTCCTCATCAGTAAAAGGAGGTAATGGACACCCATGTGCATACCAGTGAGTGATATTTGGTGAATATCCAAGAAATGAGTCATTATAAATGAAAACATGACCAAACAAAGCATGGGAAATGATATATCAAGTATGATCAGGATCTAACATGCCCCCAATGTAATCAATCCAAGATTGTCCAAGTGTAAGTGGAGAAGTGTGGGGAGAACATGCAAGAAATACTATGAGATAAAAGACTCAAAGACCATAAGCAATGATAATGTGAACAAATCCATGATACAGATGATGATCATGAGGTGGAGGAAAGATGTCGTCAACTGTAAATCCTAGTCGAGTCAACCCATCATGTGTGCATATAGTATTTGAGAAAGTAGGGTCAAATGGAATGTGTTCCCAATAAGATTCATTCATGAAAAATGTGCATGTAAATGGAGGTCATACTAATGAAGGTGACACATGAGAAGGTGTAGGAGGTGGAGTGATGTCCGATGTTGGGACAGCCCCTGATAAAGAATCATAGCAGTAGTAGAAGTAGGAGGAGGTGTGCTACAAATGAGACATCATCTAGCATGAAAATAGCACCTTCAAGCGGTGGAAAATGAGGTGAAGTATCCATAGGTTGTGGTTCATCAATAGTATTAGTTCTTGGAGTAGGAAGTGTAGTATTGGGATCATGGTCACAATATTTGAATGGGTGATAATCATGAGGAACTATATACTCTATGCCCTCATGTATGAATTTGACAAGGAACCACTTGCATGGCATGAAGCCATGGCCTACCAAGTAAATAGTTATATGAAACTAGAAAGTCAATGACAAAGAAAACTATATTAATATTTTTTGGTCCAATGGTGATAGGTAGAGTAATGTGACCTAGGCATGGATGAATAGAGCCATCATATGCATGAAGAGAAAGACATGATGGACTAACATTAGCAGCAAAAAGACCAATATTTTCAAGGAATGACATAGGAAAAGATTGAGTTCAGATCCATTATCGATTAGAGTGCATTTGACACCCACATTATAAATGTGAATCATGATGTGCAAAGGTGGATCATTGTCAAAAATAGTAAGATCAGCATTAGGATTATAAAAAAGAAATATGATGAGAAAATGCATTAACAAATGTTTGATATACTGTATCTAGATGAATATTAGTAGGAATGCGAGTGGTAGCTAGGAGAGTTTTGATTTTATCTCTTAATTTAGGATTGATGGGAAAAAATCATTAATAGAGATACTCGTGATGAAGAGACCCTAGAAAGATAGGAGCAATGGAAGGATGAGGATCCTAAGAGCATTCAAATTGAGTTCAGATTCACCAAAATGATTAAGCTAAATATGGAAATATATGCCTAATCTGATTGTTATTATAGCAGTAAATAAATAAACAATTAAGTACGAAATTAACCCAAACAAACTAAGCCAAAATATATGAAACCCTAAGTGCAAAGAAGAGGTAACATGACTTAGTTGTTTTGTAGTGAAACATGGACTATGCAAAAGTATTGAATGGATGAAAATAAAGGGAGGAACCTCACACATAGTCTCAAAAAAGTGTGTGAGCTAACAATTTTCCGGATCGGGGTGCTTGGAGAGGGATAGGGGCGCTATGGGTGCCATAGACCTATTTTTGGGTGCCTATGTCTACGAAATGCTCATAAAACCTCCTTTGATTGGTTGTGAGGTATTCATTTTTGTTCACCTTTGGTCATTATGAGGTCGTACAATGATCGCCAAAGTCACTAGAAACCTGCAATGAAATAATGACCTACAAAACCCTCAAAGAGACATCAAATCCTAAAAATGAAATATGCATAATTAGGGGTCATATTGTCCTAGGTTGTAACAATGATGATCTTACAAATTAGCATTACACTACATCTCATACCCAATGTAGTTTTATGTGTGTGTGTGCAGAATTGTGTCTTAGGTGGCTCTTATGCATGTCGCACTTGATAGCGAGAAAGTAGCTAGATGTAAAGAAATGTAAAAGATGTGTGCATGGAATAGAATGAAATATCATCCTATAAAGTGTATGTAGAATAACCAGCCCTTGTGTTCCATGGATGGTGCTAGATGGATGCAATGAAGCTCTTGGATGCTTGATGGATGCAACCATAGGTGTTTATAGCTAATTTTTAGTGCTCAATCCTTTATTATGATCATATATCTTTATATTTATCTGATTCCCTTGCTTGAATTTCATAATTAACCTGAAAATTTCAAATACCAAAAATATAAGATTCACAAATTGCTAGAAAGGACCCAAAATATCTGAACAAAGTATACTAAGGTTGGGAGCACCTAGAGGGGATGAGGACACTGACGTTGGCGTCATAACCGGGTTTTGGTGTTCGGGATGATAAATGACTAGGTGTAAAAAGGTATATGGAGCAAGTAAGGGTGCAAGACCACAAGTGGCAATAGAAAGAAATGAAGGGTGGCCAAGGACATGGGTTAATTATTAATTTTCTTACTTGGGTATCATATGAATAGTAGTATGTGATCGGGAATAAATATATACACAAAGAGTGTGATTTTGTGTCTACAAAATAGCAAGGAAGTTTCTAAATTCCATCCCACACATTTACATTTTATCTAGTGTTGGCGAAAAAATTTGTCAGGTGGACAAACTTGTGGATTTCTTGCCAATGCTCGGGAATCTAAGCCCCTCTACTTAACCATTGTAGCTACCATATATGCATATACGAGTTAAGGTGGGTTTTCTGGTGGCCTTGTGGTCAAGGATCCGGTAGGGGCACTCCACTTGCTAGGGAAGACTTTTTCTAAAGAGTGGGAAAGGGGAGTGAGAAAAGAGGTAGGAGAACTAATGTTGTAGGTAGAAAATCATATTCCTGCACACACTAGTTATAAACTTCAACACATGCATTCATGAGAAGAAACAACTCTATAAATAACAACAAGACCAAATAGAATTTATTGATCGCAAAGTATCAAGAAACCCCTTAGTCAAAGAAAGCTAGAAACTCCTTCTTCTTGTATTGATTTCTTAAACCAAAGTTGTACATAGTGTGGGAATGGAAGAAATTTGAGAGTGGAGGAAAGTAGAATAAAATGGCTATCTCCTTTGCTTTCTCTAAGTACAATGCACTCTTGAGTTTACAAGATCAATTGCCAACCTTTTGAAATGGGAATGGCTTTACAATTTATAGAGTGAGATATGACTCTTCATCTTCCCCCCAATGCCTTTTCATATGTCCTTACACAACTCTAGGAAACTTTTAAGTCCCTTTTTATAACATAAAGGTGACTTATTACATTAGGAACATTAATACATATGAAAAAGTGCAATCCCAATGCAAAATTAGAACATTGAGAAGAGAGAGAAAGTTGGGGGAAGAGAGAGAGAGAGAGAGAGAAGAAGAAGAGATGTCATTCTGATGAAATCCATTGATCCTTGTTGATTGAAAATCAAGTGCAGTGAGACTTTGAATCTTTGAACTCCTTGCACCCTGAGAAACTCCTTCAAATCAGCTCGTGAATGCTTGCCAAGTTGAATGAACTGTTCCACTGATGACGCAACTCCCAGCCTACGTATGATATACCTATGACCCAAAATATGTAGTGAGTGTTGAAAAACATTATCCAATTCCCTAAGATGATCATCCCTCTATGTCCCATTGTGCCAAACTTTCCCTTTGAGAACAACCTGCTATTTTTAGAATATGAGCCCATGCTCTACTATTTTGGGACATATCACATGTCTTTCTCCAGTTTCACCTTCTGAACCTTCTACCATATTCCAACCTCCTCTTCCCAAGATATTTCTATTTTTAGCACATTTCTATTTTTAGTAGGTTGCAATTTGGGGACCTACTATTTTGGAAGAAGTCGTTTTCTGTCTTACTTTCCATTTTACCCTTTTTGATTGTCTTGAGTGATCAAACTTGTAATTCAGTGGGGCTCACCATTTATAGCATGTGAGGAAGTATAACATATGTTATTTTTAGTAAATGGTGAAAACAACCTTTGTTTGCATGACAAGAACAACTATTTTGGATTCGTCTCTTCATCATGAACTCATGCTCCAATTTTCATCATGATTCGCTTTCCAGAAAGCTTAGAAATTAAAAATAAAAATTTATTCCTGGTAAGAGCTTGGGTATGGAGCTACTAGGGCATAATACTGATAAAAATCAATCCTTCATATCTTGAGAAACTGGCAACTTCATCGTGCAAAAACTAGTTTGAAAGAAACTAGATTTTTTGGAGACCCTTCCCTCTGAATTTCAGAGGATTTCTCTGCTAGATCTTCGGGAATTTGAAGATTTATTCGAAGAGGGAATAATGTTGATAAAAACATAGCCCTCAATATCCATGAAAATAGGGACTTCATGGCGTGAAAACTAGTTCACATGAAACTAGATTTTTCACGATCATCCCCTTCAATTTTCGTGTGATTTCACCCATTAAAACCTTGAGAATGAAGAGGTAGCTCGCTACCTTTTCGTAGATGTTCTTCATGTGATAGGGAAAAATGTGAATAAAAAAATAGCCCTCCATATCCCTAAAAATAGGGACTTCATGGCACGAAAACTAGTTCACGTGAAACTAGATTTTTCAACGATCATTCCCTCAATTTTTGTGCGATTTCACCCACTAGAACCCTGAGAAGTGGAGAGGTAACTCGCTGATTTTTTCCACTACTATATCATGGCAGCCATTAATGGAGCTTGAAATTTACAGGTATGGTTTTTTCTCCATTCATGATGAAATCAACTCCATTGCCATAGATTTTACTTCTTGTCTTACTAGTGAAATTTCCTTTCAATCCGGTTGTCGGTTTGATGGGAATTTGAACTTTGTTCTTCGTGGAGCCGGAAGTGAAATTTCTTCACTGTGATCATTTATTTCTATAAAATGGGAGGTTTGAATATGATTTTTAATGGCCTTCAAGAGATAATAACTCAGCAACAGACTGGTTTGTCAATTTGTGCACCGGTTTGGAAGATTTCTTCAAATTTTGATTTCATGGCAATGGGGATTTCCACTATTCTTCTTCTTTGTTCTTCATTTCTTCTTCTTATTTCGATGAAATATTATTCTGAGACCTATGTATCACCATGGGGTAGAGTATTTCATTTTTTGGTGAATTTGGTTTGAGCTTTGGCAATGGTGGAGTGGTGGACTAAGGTGTTCTCTGCAACTTTCTTCTGGCAATGGAGAAGCAGTAAGAAATAGCTAGGAGTTAGAAAATTTTCAAATTTTGGAGTTGGATTTGGGCACATTTTTTTCCTTTTTTTCCTTGACATCCCTCACCTCAAAGGGACATGAGGGACATCAATTTCCACAATGAACAAGATGGCGACACGTGGCATTAATCTGACAGAGGGAATGAGTGCTCCAAAACCAGCTTTAAAGCACTAAAGGGCTGGAAGCGGGTCACATGGGTGACCAAAAGTTTATCCTAGAGGACTAGGTGAATTTTTCAAGGTTTTATGTCCCTGACCATTGATTTTCATGAGGGACATCAAATTCCATGGCAGTCCTAGAGCTGACATGTGGCAAAGATCGACGGTAGGGATTTGAGCTCCAAATTGCACTCAGGGCTTGAACTAGCAATCTTGATGGTCGCATGGGGTTCCAGAGGTCACATGGGGCTAGGAAAATTTTTCCAAGGTTGATTTACCTGACCCTCAGGGACTTTGGGGACATAAAATCCCACCAGGATCCTGGAGCTGACACGTGTCCTCCCAAAATTTGGCTAAGTCCTGAACTTGCTCCAAGAGGACAACTTGTGACGATGATAACTTGAGCTCCCGATGGAATTTTTCGAAAAAAATTTATATGATCCTGACTGTAAATTTCCTTTTGAATCCAATGGTGTGGGTATAATGTCTTGATTATTCCATTTGATCCCTGAAAAAGTGGATTTTTTATTTGGTACTCCACATGTGCCTGAGAAAAACTACCTACAGACCTATTGCACCAAGGTGTTGTGAAAGATCTATTACCATCATGTAGGGATTGGAATTACATTTCCAAATATATTTTTTTAGCTCCTAAATCCATCTAGAGCTCCCGAAATCACCCTCTGAAGCTCCAGCAACTTATTTTGGCATGTGCACTGCCTAGGCCCTGTGGATCCCCAACCTTGATGAAACTACCCCAACTACTCCAAATATTCCCTGAACCTTCCAAAATAACCTTCATGATGTTCCTAGGAATTTTAATTTCTTCCATGTCCATTTTTTCTTTTTGATTTACTCCATGGGGTTGCTCCAATCCTAGGAAGGCCAGTGATAGCCCTTCCGTGACTGCCCTAGAAATTTGCATTTTCAATGAACTCCTAAAATAACCTAGGGGACTGATTTGACTTTCCTAAATCACCTAGGGGATGAGATAACATTTTCCGGGAGTCATTAGATTGACTTGGTGGACTTGGTGTCCTTGGGAATGATAGAACATGAAAAATTTTACACAGGGGTATAGTTGTCGTGCTTGGAAATTGTCAATTTCCTTGTTACACATTTGCATGAAAATAGTTGGCTCTAGCTTGGGGACATGACATGGACTGAGTGCAGAAAATACATGACATGGAGAATCCAGAATCTCAATTTTAAACCATATAAATCATTGACCAGTTCCTTATCCATTGGGCCCTACAGAGTCATGTACAACTTACAAGAGAGAGAGAGAGAGAGGAGGAAACACACAAAACAAGGAAAAAGGGAAACACACAATGCACACAGAAAGGAAAGACACATGATAGAAAGGGAAACACACCTAACAATCACCTATGGTATAAGGTAGGGGACAACCCACTTTCACTAAAGCACTTTTCATTCCTCACTGAGTTACCCTTGAGTGGGAAACACTGAGTGATGTTGTTCTGTGAAGCCATTGACTGGTTCGAGAAAGTAACCTCCTTTCCTTAATTGTTTATAAAATTTAAGTGCTTCCATGATTATCTTTGTACTTTGTAGGAGTGATTCCATGTGAGCCTCTTGATGCTCAGGTCTTTACTTGGAAATTTCATTGCCTTCATGTTCTTTGAAATCAATTTCATAGTGTCGGTTGCCTTCCGTGTTTATCCATATAGCTGATTCTCCATTAAGCATCTCATCACCCCAAAGCTGATTTTCATTCAAATTTCTTGAATATTCTGAGTTACTTTCTTTCCTAGGTCTATGCTCATTGACATATTCTCCATGAGAAACATTAGATTCATCCTTTATCTCTACTCCATTGTGAGGCATTTGAGTACTGACAGGAGGATCGGAGGAAAACTCATACTTGTCTTGTATGTCCATGGCATGAGTGAAGAGATCAAGAATCATCTTGGGGTCTTCCACAACTTCTACTACATCTAATATTTCTTGCACGGAGTTATGCTTCATTGTTTCTTAACTCATCTTTGTACACCTTTGAAGAATGCAGCTCAAGGAAACTATCTAGAGGGATTACCTCATCATTTTGGGAATCGTTGCACTCTACCAATCCTTCATCAAAAAGAGCTTCATCTTCAGAGGTCTTGAAACTCCTTGCTTTAATTTCTTCGTCATGGAAAGAGTCTTCATCTTCAAATGGGAAATAAAATATCTCCATTTTGTTATTGCATCCATCAACCATTAGCTCAAGAGTGACATCATATTTTTCATCTTTCCTTATCTCAATATGACCAACCTTCACATTGGTTAAGGATTCCAAATCAGCTTCATGCTTATCTTGCATATTCATGGCTTACATCAGGAGTTCAAGACCGAACTTGGGGTCCTTTGTTTCTTCCATGGCTCTCAGTAGTTCTTGTACAGAGATTTCTTTCAAGCCTTTCACGGGCTCATCACAAGATGATTTTGTCTCTCCATATATGGCCTAACTGAGATCATCTTCATCCCCAAATGGGAATGAGAATAACTCCTCATCTTGGATAAGCATATAAGATGATTTTTCTTCTTGAAAATCATCAAGAACCATCTCCTCTTCCTCATGGTTTGCATCATCTGGTAATTCAAGGATTCCCTCTTGTAACTTGAATCTCCTCAATGCTTCTTCAAAATCCAAATCTCTCTGGGAAGGCATGTTTGGACCTATCAAGATGGGAATATCATCTTCTTCCTTGGTTTCCACAAAGTGATTCATCTACCTACTATTTTGGTACAAGATGTTAGCTTTAGGGCTTCATAATTTCATACCGTATACCTCATCTTATTCTCGGGAAGAAATTTCTCCATGTCTCCCTTCACTGGTATGGTTTTAGATGACCAATTCATCTAAATTTTCCCTCCCAAGTCTTGGTAGAAACTTCTACTCAATAACATTCAAATGAGGTTAGGATGGTCTGCTACCAAAATCATTGTTGAAACTTTATTTTCTTGAAATTTGGTGAGCCACCTATGGATCTTTGACCTTCCCAACAAGTGGGACCTCTTTTCACTCTAAATAATAATAAGATCCACTTTGGGTGGAATCATGGTAAGTTTGAGAGCCTTGGCAATCTTCAAAGGCATCACATTTTCTGATGCACCATAATCTATTATGCAATTTTTCAGTAGATTTTCTCCAACAAGAAAGGAGACATGCAGAAAGGATCGACCTTGTCAGTCTTGGATGCACTTAAGGAAATAATGTTTGTGAGGGAGGTATAGGTGATTTTGGAAAGCATGCCTTTGGAACTAGATGTTACAGCATTAGGTGTTAAGAATACCACTCCTGATATATCAGATGAACCTCTCAAATTGTTTAGGATGAGTCCACAAATATTTAGTTTCAGTAATTTGGACTTTGGCTTTTTTCACATATTCTATGAAATCAAAAGGAGAAGATACATGTGAAGGTGATGAAGGGACTACTTTTAGATTTAGGATAGGTTTGGAAATAGAGTAGATTTTTGGGGAATGGAGGGTATTTTGAAAGGTACAGTAGGATATTTCAAAGTACTAGATTTTACATAGGCAAATTTAGATTTAGACTTAGAAGAGGCATCGAAAGAATTACTTGGGATTACAGGGAGCCTTCTTACTTGCTACAGGATCAGGCTTCAACAATGTAGACTCCATGGAGGGTGGGAGTGGAGATCCTTGACTAATTATTTTGTTTTGCGGAGTCACCATAGGAGGATCTTTAGTCTTCTTTTTCTCTACAAAGCAATGGAAGGAGATGTTCCTTTCTTATACTGAGAATGAGTGAATAATGCACATGAGAAACTAGGTGCATCTTCTTTGTCTTCTTCATCACCTCTAAAATACTCACAGAATCTATTTTTTTATTGTTCTCAAACTCATCACTTTCTAGGAAATCACCACCTTCACTTTCTGGTTCAAGCTCCTCTTCATTTTCCTTACTCCTAAAATTTTCATTGATAGGTGGGGCCTCCAAGGCAAGCCTTTGGGGTGCTCCTACAATCTGATTTTCATTGCTTCTTTGAGAAGAAACTCATTCAAAAATTTCCCTCCTCAATGACGCCATTTCATTTTCCATTTTCTGCATTAAAGGATTGGTTCTTTCATCTCTAGGACATTGAGCTTTACCCTTTGAGGGATTCTTGATCTTTCTAGATAGGATGAGATCATCATCAAGTTCAATGGCCAATCTTTTTGCTTCTACAATATCCCTCGGTTGAACTCTTTGTAGGAGAAATCCTACCTCCGGTGATTGAGCATTGATGAAGAATAATCTCTTGACATTATTTTCAGATGGTGAATCCTCTTCAGGTATCTTGTGAAGCAATCATTCGAAATGAGCCACAAAGTCTCTCATAGTTTCACCTTCTCCTTTTCTTAATTTGAGCCAACTGCACCAAGAGGTCCTAATAGTCTTCAGTTGATTTAAATCTTTCCTTGAAGGTAGTCTTGATGTCATTCCAACAAGTGATGGATCTGGTAGGTAGGAGGTAGAACCATTATGTTGCTTTTTCTTGGAGAGATTCCATGAACAATCTTATGAAACATCTTCATGTTCAACTCCAAGAATCCCGCATGATGTGGTGAAAGATGATTTTTTCTTAGGGTGTTGTGTGCCATCACCTTTGAACTTTGGAAAGTTCTTGCGGGAACTTGTTGGTAGATCATGAAGAGGGGTTCAAGAGCAAGTGGGCATGTATTTCTTCCCCATGGAACAATGGGTTGGGGTCTTTCTACTTCATCTTCCATTGTTGTTTCTACTTGTTTCATCTTTGCTTCTACAAATTCTTCTTCTTTTAGGAACTCAATGCTCAAGGGTGATTGAAAAATGAGAGAATTTGAAGGGGGAGTATCAACATGAGTTTGGATAGGATTGTCAGGTGAACTGCTTGAAGAGCCAGATGGAGAGGATGCTTGAGAGAAGTATGGATTATCTCTAATTCATTCTCACTAATTTTGCAAAGCCTTGAAATTGGTATCAACAACACCTCTCAACCTGGTGTATCTTCCTTTAGCCAGCTTTTGGAATTCTTGAAGTGGGAATATGAAAAGACACTATGGAATATGAAAGGTCATGTGCAGAAATTGATAGTGTATCTTTCAAAGCAATGGCTTTTCATGAACTTTTTTTGGTTTTTTCAATATTTCATTTTTGTATTTTTGGACCTTGCGGTCATATTTTGGGTGTAGATGCTGCTAAATCTACCCCACGATGGGGTAAAAATTGTTGGTGAGAAAAAAATTTAGGTGAAAAAACTTGTGAATTTCTTACCAATGCTCTAGGAATCTAAGTCCCTCTACTTAACCAATGCATCGTACTATATTCATGCACGAGTAAATGTGTGTTTTCCTAGTGGCCTTGTGGCTAGGGATCCAATAGGGGCACTCCACACTAACCCTATGGACAAACATAGCAATCTCTTGCTAGGGAAGAATTTTCTACGAATAGTGGTAAAGGGGAATGAGAAAAGTGATAGGAGAACTAATGTTGTAGGTATAAAATCATATTCCTACACACACTAGTTAGAAACTTCAACACATGCATTCATGAGAAGAAACAACTCTATAAATAACAACAAGACCAAATAGAATTTATTGATCACAAAGTATCAAGAAACCCCTTAGTTAAAGAAAGCTAGAAACTCCTTCTTCTTGTATTGATTGCTTAAACCAAAGTTGTACATAGTGTGGGAATGGAAGAAATTTGAGAGTGGAGGAAAGTAGAATAAAATGGCTATCTCCTTTACTTTCTCTAAGTACAATGCACTCTTGAGTTTACAAGATCAATTGCCAACCTTTTGAAATGGGAATGGATTTACAATTTATGGAGTGAGATATGACTCTTCATCTTCCCCAATGCCTTTTCATATGTCCTTGCACAACTTAAAAAATTTCAACTTACTAGGAAACTTTTAAGTCCCTTTTTATAACATAAAGGTGACTTATTACATTAGGAACATTAATACATATGAAAAAGTGCAATCTCAATGCAAATTTAGAACATTGAGAAGAGAGAGAAAGTTGGGGGAAGAGGAGAGAGAAAGAGTGAGAGAAGAAGAAGAGGATATGTCATTCCTGATGAAATCCATTGATCCTTGTTGATTGAAAACTCAAGTGCAGTGAGACTCTAAATCTTCAAACTCCTTGCACCCTGAGAAACTCCTTCAAATCAACTTGTGAATGTTTGCCAAGTTGAATGAATTGTTCCACTGATGACCACAACTCCCAGCTGTGTATGATATACCTATGACCCAAAATATGTAGTGAGTGTCAAAAAACATTATCCAGTTCCTTGAGATGATCATCCCTCTATGTCTCATTGTGCCAAACTTGCCCTTTGAGAATAACCTGCTATTTTTAGAATATGAGCCCATGCTCTACTATTCTAGGACATATCACCTGTCTTTCTCCAGTTTCACCTTATGAACCTTCTACCATATTCCAACCTCCTCTGTTCCCAAGATATTTCTATTTTTAGCACATTTCTATTTTTATCGGAGTTCAATTTGGGGACCTGTTATTTTGGGAAGAAGTCGTTTTCTATCTTACTTTCTATTTTACCCCTTTTCTAATTGTCTTGAGTGATCAAACTTGTAATTAAATGGGGCTAGACATTTATAGCATGTGATTAATTATAACATATAATATTTTTAGTAAATGGTTAAAAAAACCTCTATTTGCGATGGGAACAACTATTTTGGATTCGTCTCTTTGTCATGAACTCGTGCTCCAATTTTCATCATGATTCACTTTCCAGAAAGCTCAAAAATGAAAAATGAAAATTTATGCCTAGTAAGAGCTTTGGGTATGGAGCTACTAGGGAAGAATACTAATAAAAAATCATTCCTTCATATCTTGAGAAACTGGCAACTTCATCGTGTAAAAACTAGTTTGAGAGAAACTAGATTTTTAGAGACCCTTCCCTCTGAATTTTGGAGGGTTTCACCTGTCGGCTCTTCGGGAATTTGAATATTTCTTCAAAGAGGGAAGAATGTTGATAAAAAACACATCCATCCATATCCCTAAAAATAGGGACTTCATATCATGAAAAATACTTCACGCGAAATGAAATTTTCAACGATCATCCCCTCCATTCTTTACGATTTCACCCATTGGAACCTTGAGAATTGAAGAGGTAGCTCAGTACCTTTTTTGCATATGTTCTTTATGTGTCAAGGAATAAAGTTGAAATAAAATATCGCTCCATATCCCTAAAAAATAGGAAATTCATGATGTGAAAACTATTTCACGCGAAACTAGATTTTTCAAGGATCATTCCCTCCAATTTTCGTGCGATTTCACCCACTGGAACCCTAAGGAGTGGAGAAGTAGCTCGCTAATTTTTTCCACTAGTGTGTCATGGTAACCATTAATGGAGATTAAAATTTATAGGTCTGGTTTTTTTCTCCATTCAAAATGACATCAACTGCATTGCGATAGGTTTTTGCTTCTTGTCTTATTAGTGAAATTTCCTTTCGATCGGGTTGGTTTGACAGAATTTGAACTTTGTTCTTTGTGGAGTGGAAGTGAAATGTATTCCTGTGAGCATTCCTTGTTACAAATGGGATGTTTTAATATGATTTTTAATGTCCTTCAAGAGATAAGAACTTAGCAATAGATGATTTTTTAATTTGTGCACCAGTTTGGAAGATTTCTTCAAATTTTGATTTCATGGCAATGGGGATTTCTAATGTTCTTCTTCTTTGTTCTTTGTTTCTTCTTCTTATTTCGATGAAATATTCTTCTGAGACCTGTGTATCACCATGGGGTAGAGTATTTCATTGCTGTGGTGAAGCTGGTTTGAGCTTTGATAATGGTGGAGTGGTGGACTAAGGTGTTCTCTGCAACTTTCTTCTGGCAATGGAGAAGATGTAGTTAGAAAGAAGAAATTTAGAAGTTTGAAAAATTTAAAATTTGGATTTGGATTTGGGCGCATTTTTTTGTCCCTAACATCCCTCACCTCAAAAGGACATGAGGGACATCAATTTCCATGATGATCAAGATGGTGACACATGGCATTGATCTGACGGTAGGGAATGAGTGCTCCAAAACCAACTTTAAAGCACCGAGGGGCTGGAAGTGGGTCACATGGGTGAACAAAAATCTCTCCTATAAGGCTAGGTATATTTTCAAGGTTTGATGTCCCTGACCTATGAGGGATGTGAGGGACATCAAATTCCATGGTGGTCCTAGAGCTAACATGTGGCAGAGATCCGACGGTAGGGGATTTGAGCTCCAAATTACACTCGGGGGATGAACTGGAAATCCTGATGGTCACATGGGATTCTAGATGTCACATGGGGATGGGTTCATTTTTATAAGGTTGATGTACCTGACCCTTAGAGCGTCGGGGATATAATATCCCACCGAGGCTCCTAGAGCTGACATGTGTCCTCCCAAAATTTTGCTAAGTCTTGAACTTGATCTAAGAGGACAACTTGCGATGATGATAACTTGAGCTCCCAATGGACTTTTTTGGAAAAAAATTATATGATCATAACTTGAAATTGACTTTTGAAGCCAATGGTGGGGGTCTCGTGTCTTTATAATTCTATTTGATCCCTGAAAAATTGGATTTTTGATTTGGTACTCCACATGTGCCTAAGAAAAAATGCTTGCATGCCTATTACTCCAAGGTGCTTATGAAAGATATGATTTCTCCATCATGTAGGGATTATAATTCCCTTTGAAAATTTATTTTTTATATCCTAACTCCATCCAAAGCTCCTGGAATCAACATCGAAGCTTTGTAGCTTATTTTGGCATATGCACTACCTAGGCCTATGGATCCCCAACCTTGATGAAATTGCCCCAACTACTCCAAGTCTTCCCTAAACCTTCCAAAATAACCTTCATGATGTTCTTAGGACTTTTAATTTCTTCCACATCCATTTTTTCTTTTATGATCCGCTCCATGGGGTTGCTCCGAGTCCTAGGAAGGCCAGTGATAACCCTTCCCGTGACTGCCTAAAATTTGCATTTTCAATGAACTCCTAAAATCACCTAGGGGACTGATTTGACTTTCCTAAATCACCTAGGGGATGAGATAATGTTGGTTGGGGGTCACTGGACTGATTGGGTGGACTTGGTGTGCCTGGGAATGATAGAACATGAAAATTTTGGCACATGGGTATAGTTGTCATGCTTGGAAATTGTCAATTTCCTATTGCACATTACACGAAAACATCTAGCTATAGCCCGCTATCTTTGTGTCATTGGTGCGATGAAAAGCTAAGGACATGATTTCACACACAAGCGCATAGGACTACATGGAGTTGTAGATGTAGTGCAATGCTCGGTCGTAAGCTAACCCCTGTTAAGTGATTGTCGGGGTTAGTCGACTCCCCATTCACATCTTTATTTTTAGGATTTGATGTAATTTGGTGGTTTTGTAGGATATCATATTTGTGTAGGTTATAAGTGAAATCGGTGATCATTCATCCCACGATATACATGTGACAAATTGTAAAGGATAGAAAAACCCTAGTGACACAGGAAATATCGAGTTCTAACTCTGCGCATAGTAATAGATTCTGCAGAAGGTCTCTAGCACCAGGATCCCTTGTCCCATCCCACACGCCTATGTCAAACTTAGTCCAAAATCTCTAGGATTTATATCAAGAATTTTCAACATTCTTTGACCTAGTCATCAATTTTTATAGTTCATACATACTTTGGGATAAGAATAAATTAGATAAGTGCCCTATCTCTCTCATTTTCTTACATGGTTATATCTTTAGAGTGCTTATTCTTTGTACTTTGTTGTATATCATAGTAACTCTAAAATTAGATTTAATATTGAGATTTTATTCAATCAAAAATAGAAGAAACACAGTTAGGATGTGCGTGGAAAGAGAAAGAAAAAGGAAATATGGTGTACCTCATAGATGATGAGGAAGTTGAAGACTTCTAAACTAAGCATACATAGGGTGTGTGGAAAGTGATGGATTATGTAGATGAGCAAATGTGCACATACCACGTACCCTTGAAAACTAAGAAGGTGAATATAAGAAGCGAGGATGCTCCTAAGGAGGTGATCGTTTGTGATTATTGGTTTGAATCTGAAGTTGTGAAGATTATTGAGTTGTTGCATAACTTCCAGGATCTATTCCCAAGGGGTTCATGAATCTAAAGTTGGACATTCATCTTTGGGAGAGATAAAAATTAAGTTGAAATATGGCGCGCGCCCGGTTCAAAAGAGGCCTTATAGAATGAATCCTAATTTGTGTTTTAAAGTGGAGGAGATAGATAAGATGCTCAAGTTAGGTATTATTGAGCCTATTGAATACTCTGAATGGATCATCCCCATAGTGATTAGCATTAAGAAATATGGTTGGATAAGAATCTATGTGGACTTTAGGGTTCTCATTACTAATTGTGCCATAGATCCTTTTTGAAATATATTCCTTTACAAATGGATTATCTGGATACCATCAAGTGAGAATTGTACATGAAGATCAGGACAAGACCACCTTTGTAACTAAATGGGGAATTTTTACATCTACTATTATGCCCTTTGGATTAAATAATTCCTCAAGCCAGTATTCTTGTGCATGGTTGTTCAAGCATTTCAAGATTTTATTCACAAGTTTTGCAGGTATACTCGGATGATTGGACCGTGTATGGGTTAGTGAAAGATCATTATGATAACATGATATTGATGTTTGAGAGATGCAAGAAGCTTATCATCTTTTCAAATATTAAGAAGTGTATATTTACCACCCCTTTTGGCACTTTTCTTAAGGATATTATTTGCAAAGAAGGAATTTGGTAGACCCAACTAAGATTATAGCCATTTTAGGATTGGAAGAACTAACAAATTAGAGTGAAGTGCACGGTTTCATGAGGCACACTGGATACTATAGAAAATTCATTAAGGTTTATGCCAAGATCACTACACCCTTAGAAGAATTGCTTAAGACTAGAGGAAATTTTTATTGGTGTGACACACAATAATGGGCCTTTAAGACCTTGAAGGAGAAACTAACAATTGCACTTATCTTACATTTCCTTTATTGGAATAAGCCTTGCCATGTACATGTAGATGCCTTTGGCATGGCCATTGGTGCGATCTTAGGGAAACCAGAAAGGGAAATCTAGATCATCTCATATGCTTTGCAAGTAGGAAATTAACACCAATTGAGTTAAATTATACAAAGACAAAGTGTGAAGCATTATCCATGATCTATGTGCTTCACAAGTTCAAATAGTACTTATTTACCACATGGTTTATCTTTTGTACAGATCACATGGTATTGAATTACTTGGTCAATAATCCAATCTTACAGGGGTGCATCTATCAATGGATCCTTTTGTGTCAAGAGTTTAATTTTACAGTCATAGTAAATCCAGGAAAAATTATTTGGGACCTGATCACTTATCAAGAATTAACTGTGGAGAGGACATGCAGAGTATAAAATATACTATGTCATATGCATAGTTGTTTAGATTAAACCACGTGTCATCATACTTAGAGGACATTGAAGTGTTATTGCACACTGGATTAGCACCTAAGGGTATGAAGACTTTGGGAAAGAAGCACCTTGTTATCCATGTGGCACCTTATCGACTCATTAGATGAGACCTATATAAGATGGTAAGAGATGAGGTCTTACATAGATGTGTGTTTTAGAGCATGAGTGCAAAGCTATCATGGATGAAGCTCATAGTGGGATAGTTAGTGGAAACTATGTGGGAGAAGCAACAACACCCAAGATCTTATTAGTTGGCCTATGATGGGAAACATTATAAAATGATAATAAAGCATTTGTCAAGACTTGCAATCATTTTGAGAGGATGGGAAATCCTAGAAATAAGGATGAGATGTTGTTAAGGCCCATAAAGCAAGTATGAGATCCATTTTTAAAATGGTAAATTTATTTTGTAGGACCTATTGCACCACTTGTGCGCGGGATGGGGTGCACTATATTATCACATGTGCTAACTACTTAACAAAGTGGGTAGAGATTGTGCCTACAAAGTATTTTATGGTGGCAATATTCATATGGGAGAACATCGTAAGTAGGTATAGATGTCCACTAAGCCTTACAAGTGATAGAGGGACTTATTTTTTTAATGATACTATTAGAATTCTAATAGTAGAGTTTATGATGGCACACCATAAGACTACACCCTTTCACCCACATGAAAATGGAACTACGAAGCTTTTGACAAGATTTTGGGATAAACATTGATGAAGATATGTGATGTTGGAATGAAATCTTTGGAGGAAAAGGTATCATCAATGCTTTGGGAATACATGACAACTTATAAAAGGTTGAATAAGGCCACATCTTTTCAATTAGTGTTTGGCACAGAGGTATTTTTTCCCATAGAATTCATGTTACCCTCCCTATATATTGTGCATGCAGGAGGTTTGGATTATAAACATGTAGTTGATGAGCACATTTACAAGCTAATGTAGTTGGATGAGGATGCGTTATTGCGTGTTGAAGTCAAAAGACAGAGAAAATAAGACACAAGTCCTAGCATGATAGGCATATTAAGAATAAGTCTTTTGTATTTGGAGGGATGGTACTTCTCTATGATTCAAAGTTTGTGCACTATACCGGGAAGTTGAAATTTCACTAGTTAGGACCTTTTGTAGTAACAAATATATTGGAATCGAGTGCATGTCGATTCAAGCGTTGGATGGCACCATGTTTCCTAGTTACTTCAATGGGAGTAGGTTGAAGCCCTACTATAAATAAGCTTTTTGTGTTTGTAATAAGGTATTATTTCCACTTAGAGTAGATTTCCCTTTTTTATGTTTTGTTGTGTTTTGTTTTAGTGTAATAAGTGTGTTTGCACACACGGGATCTAATTAATATCTTGTAAGTTGATGCGCGAGAGGACCGCACATACTTTTAGTGTGGGGTGAAATAAGTGTAAGTGCACACAAGAGAGACTATGTGATGTTAGTACGTCTAATGGAGTTAGTTTAGGGGTGTACATTGGTATGAGGAAGGTGCATGCTAAAGGAATGTATTGGAGCACATGAAAATGTGAAAGAAGGGTGCTTAATGGATGTGTATTATGAATGCGTGAAAGCACCTAGAGAAGTGGTGTAGGTTCTTAAGGATGATGGTGCTTAGAAGTAATTTCTCGATTTGGAGACCATAAGGGAGAAGGGTCACGTAGTGTAATGTGAGGGAGACAGCAATAGGTTAAACTACTTGGTAAGTAGCGCAAAGGAAGATTAATTTTGGTGCAAGTAGATGTGTGCAAGAAATATTTTAGCCTAGGAAGTAGTAGCACACCAAAAGGTTATGGCTACCACGTGCAAAAGAAAGTAGGAAAAACATAGGAAAATGAAAAAATGCTTTCAAATCAAAAAGTAGTGCTAGATGGGGAGAAATAAATGTAAAAAATTGGAAACACTATAAATAGTACACATGTAAGCTCATTCTTACCTTGCATTTGAGTGATTGAAGAGTGAAAGTAAAAAGAGCTAGTGTGAAGATCGAACCAAAGAATTAAGACAAACTACAGCAACCATGAGTGTGAGAGCTCCTTCGATGGAAGTGAAAGCATGGAGGAAAGGTGTGTGACAAGAAAAATCAAAGGATAGAGTTCAAGCTAGGGTTTATAAAAGTGTAGATTCACAAAGCTCAAGGTTGCATAATTAGGGCACGAGGTTGTGGAAAAACAACTAGAGCACGAAGAGAAGGGATTTAAGCAAGATAAATGAGTGATTGAGAAGCTAAACACTCAACACTAAGGCATCAAAATTTAGTAGGTATAGTTAGCACCTAGGACACAATATTTCGTTGGAATTGAAGTTAACCAAGTTATAAATTGAAACAATGGGACCAAAGAAGAAACCCATGATCAAACAATCACCCAAGGGTAAGAAGATAGTTGTTGATGATGTAATACCCACCTGAGGTTATAATAGGGCAGCCATGGGTATCTCAGCTTATAAAATGTAAAATCAGTTATTACAATCATCACATGGAGGCCCATGAGGGAGAGATAAGGAAGGATGTCATGAAATAATTGGCACAAAGGACATCAGAAGGGTAGTTGGTGATTGATGATACAATGAAAAAGAACTTGGAGAGAACTGGAGTTTTATAATTATATAAATTAACATCATTTGGAAAGCCAAAGTGCCTCTACCGGTGGCTCATGTCACGGGTTTATTAGGACTTCTTCCATTTTTAGGAAGGAGAATGTGCATCACCACGTAATTGATTGAAAGATTCACCGGTTTGCGTAGCTCGGAAGTTGAAATCGGGAAAGACTTAGAAGATGATGAGGTGGTATAGGCCAGTGCCACAAATTTCAACTATCAATGGGGAAATTGTGTATTTGATATCACAAGCATCATTGACCCGGCATAACATGATTGTAACACCTTATTAGTTATAAGTTGGATGCATTTGAAAGATGGTCACGAGTGAATAGGAAGTGGCCACATGTTGTGCATAAGATGGTGCAGAAAACCCTTTGTAACATTGCACTTTTCATTCTTTGAAGGGATAGTTGAAGAAGAAAGGGTCTAAGTGAGTAAAGGTGAGAAAATATCTTGGGGTGCTATCTTACTTTTGATAGTATTTTGGGAGATAGGGGTACTAAATAAACCAAAAGATAAAAATTAGATCTACCCATTAGATAAAAAGTCTCCTGAGGTGAAGTTTGTTAAGTTCATGTGTGTGAGCAATAACAAACTCTTAGCCAAGTACTTTTAGGCATCTGTCAATAGAATAAAGGATGTTTGCAAGTTTATCTTCAATTTAGATAGTGTTGACTTTGACTATCATATGTTGCACATAACGTATGTTTATCCATCTAGTTCAAAGCATACGTAGAGACGGTAGATTCGGACAACATGGACATAACTCCTTCATTTATCGTAGTGGGTCGTGGTACATACAAGGTATACATATATACGAGGCCCAAATTGAAAAATGAGAAGTTCATGGATGTGTGATATCTCCACCTACCTGGAACCACCAAAGAAGAAAGATATGGTGGGCACTAAGATAATGTGCTAGGAAAATCCTCCTCAATAAGAAGAAGATGATGAGGAAGAGATGAAGGATGACAAGGAGGAATAGGAAGAATTCAACACCACACTAGATCAAATTAGTAGGAAGAGAATGCAATAGTAACACAAACGAGGGAAGTAAGGGCACAAGCACTTTAGGCATGCCCAAGGGTTCACTTATGATCACCCCAAAAAAACCAATTCCAATTAAGAATTAAAAAATTCATCAAGGAATAAGAACTTGAGTTTTGCTCACATTGAGGAGAGTGAGGATAAAGATAAGGTAGCTTAGGAGATGAGAGCATTAGAAGGAGAAAGCGCATGGAAATATACCAATGTATAAGGAAGAGACAATGTATGATGACCATTTAGTCCATGATGAGGAGAAGATGTAAAATTCACACAAGGAGGATGAAGAAGAAGAATAGGGTGATGAGGATCAACCATGCGGGAAGACTAAGACATTTACGGAGGTGATGGAAGTAGCACGTGGTATATTTTGCAAGAGATTCCCAAGAAGAAGAAGAGAGGCAACAGGAGAAAAAGTAAATAACCCTCACACCTCCCAGGATGAGCTATATATATGACCCGTCTAAAGTAATAAGAGCATGATTTTAGAGTACAATGTAGAAAAAGGACCTTTTCGGATGGGAATTGATTGATCAATTTGGAGCCTACTCACGGACAAAGAAGATATTGTCTTGGACTATGCAAACACACATGGAGGAGCCCCCATTTGAGATAAATTAGAATTCATACTCCAAAATGTGCTTGAAGAAATATTTGAGTGTAGTCCCCATGACCACTAACCCCACAGAACAAACGAGATGAACAAGTATGCGGTCATGTTTGAATAATATGTCAACTGAATTTGCACCCCATAATTTGGACAAGGGATCCACAATAAGGGTTTTGTTAGAGGATAAGAAGGATAAGGAGCAATATCTTCAATATCTCATAGAGAAGTTGAGAGAAGAGAAGAATAAAATGGTAGATGTGTATGACAAGGCAACGTAAATAGTGAATAATATAACGAGCACGTGGCGAATTAGTTAGACTTGCCTAAGAAGTTTATCCTACATAACTACATTACTTAGAGGATTTTGTTGGAATGCTTCTAGAGAGGAAAGATTGTTCGGGGTCTTCAAAGGAGGAATTGGCCACACAGAGGGAAAATAGTAAGGATGTCATGGCATAGAAGATTGGAGAATATGGTGTTTTGATCACATAGATAAAGGTGGCCACGAAGAAGGAAGAATGCACATTTGAAAATTTTCAAAAAATTTATCCCATTTTAGAGCACACACCACAAAGGAAGAGGTAGATATGAAGCGGGCGCAGCTATAATGAAAGACAACAAGGTGAATGCGATAATATCATGGACAAGGTCACCGAGAAGAAGGAATTTATAAAATCCTTGAATCTTACACTTGAGGAAAGGCTCAAGTAAATCCATCCAGTGATACTTTGAAAAAGAATGCTCTAAAAGATATGAGTGCGAGACTTAGATGTAGTAGTAAAAGAGATGAAAGAGAAAGATGATGAGATGGTGGTTGAGTAGATATCTGGTATTGTTGAGGCAGCGCCAGACAAGGTAATTACGGAGCTTAATCATTGGAAGGAGTTAGATAATATAATACAGAGGGAATTTCCTCAAATCCTTCCACCACCAGAGGCCTAAGTATAGGTGCGCAAGCATATGCCAGTCTCTCATTCTTTATTCATTAGGTAAATGCCCTCCCATTCATTCATTCTTTATTCTTTCTTTATTTTTTAATAAATATTCTTTCATACAAATATTTCGACAAAGGACAATATCCCTAGAGTGGGGTAATGTTGGTATGAGAAAATGGCTAAGTACTAGCCATATGCAAGAGTTGGAATTTGTGCACGAGAGGCATGCAATAAGAAGAGAAATGATAAACATGGAAATGCATGGAGGTGTGCACAACACAATATAACAGTCAACACGTAAGGTTATGTGCATACATACGGGACATCCGGGACTTAGCTAATTTTTGAAGAAGGGCTAAAATAGACAAAACCAAGATGACTTGGTGCACAAGCAAGGACTAAAAATAGGATAAAGCACATGTGGATGAAGAAAAAAGTGACACTTGGAGGAAGTCTAATTATAGGATTAAATCATGATTAAAACAAGTTATTTATAGCTTGATCTTTTAGACACAAAATCACTCACTTTGGGTAATTATCTAGTCACGATTACATACTACTAGAATCATAAGATTCCTAAGTAAGAAAATTACTTATTAACCCATGTCTTTGGCCACCTTTCTTTGCTTCTCTTTCTTTTACACCTTTACTTTCTCGTTTGCCTTTTCATACTCCAACTTTTATCATCCTAGACACTAGCACCTAGTCAGTACGTGTTGGTTGGAAAATTTGTACATCAAGACAAGCAACAATTCAAGGAACAATGATCCCTCCTCTTTATGGGAGAGATTCCCTTAATCAACACACACACACACAAGAAAAAAGTACTTATTCACAAATATACAAACTATAAATATTTTAATAAGGATTTTGATGCATTAAATGTCTCCATGATCAATTAATTACAATACATAAGAGGGACGGGAATGGGAGTTTTTTGAACAATAATAGTTTAATGAATAATCTTGACAAATGGGAATGCAAAGTTTACCCGATGCACCTTTCAAGAATATTTATATTCTTCTCACTTCTATAAGATTATTCACTAAAGAAAGCAACAGTTTGGGTGTATAGATTGTAGAATGACACCTTACTAATGCATGCATGAGGTTTTAAGAATCATATGAATTTCCATATACTCAAATAAATCATAAAGCATAGATGTTTCACACACAAATTTATTTACACTACATCTAATGAATTGAACACAAAGTTTCCTATTTGAATATATCAAAGACACATATGTAGATTAAAGAATAGAACAGGAAGAACACATGAAACAAGAGGAAAGAACTTTTTCTCGTATTTATCAAATAGTTATGTGAATCTACATTACAATCATCAAAATCCAACCCCTTTCAATGATACAAAAGTGTGGTATATAGCCACAACGGTGGTTCAACCGAAGTCTCTTCAGTTTCCCTTTCTTTTAATTAAGCATTATCACTTAACGAAATGTATTACAACATTTAATCTGCCTTAATTACAAATTACATTTTCATCGTTAATAAAGTCAAATTTGAAATGTGTTAATTAAAAGAAAGGGCCTAAGAACTAGATGGAGGAACATCTTAAGTTGATGATTAGTCTTCATTTTGAGAACTTGATTCCTGAATTTCACGAGTGCTCCAGTGATCTCCATGCCCTTTGGAATGGTTGTGTTTGAAATGAGATTCTTCTAGCTATCTGAAGTTTTCTCCATCTCTTTACCAATGTCTTTGTTCTGTATCAAACTTTTGGTGACTTCATGACCACATTGTGCAACTCGGTGACCTCCTTCATATTTTCTTTAGATACAGTTTTGGCCTTGAGCAGGTCCTCTTTGATCAATGCTTGAATTTTTCCTTGACTTCTTCCATTGTAACCTTCTATGTTTAATTTTCTTTGATCATGTGGCACTTGAGAGCGAGAAAGTCTGCTATACTACGATTTGAAATCCTCCCCTTCTATGACTTTCTCTTGAGATTTGTAATTTCCTCTTCAAGAACCTTGACTTTCCATTCAACTGCAAAGACCCATTTCCTAGAAAGGTTGTTCTTAGGATCATCAAAAACCTTATGAGTAAGAATAATCTTCTCATCAGTTGAACTCGTGATCCTAAGATCTCAAACACACTCAAGCCAAACTTTTAAATCCTTTTCAGCTCATATGATTACTGTGTCAAATTGGCTTTGAGCCAAGGAGATGTTACCATATGTTTTGTAGGCTTCCTCTATGAAATTAATTTCGGATAGCAATGTTCCTTCCATCATAGCCTCAATGGATTTCTCGTATGAAGCATGCTTATGAAGGTCCTTTATAGCTCGTACTTCTTCAATGGATGGGACAATGGGAGGGGGTAAAGAATTCAAAGAAGAGGATCAAGATCCTTTTTGTTAGAAATGAATGGTTTTATAAACTTTAAAAGGGCATGTACTTGTTCCTCAAGTTTTTCTTGTTTACTTTCCCTTCTCAACTATCTCAATGACTTTGGATACTATTTCTTTTAGATTATGAACCTCAATCTTGGTAGAGGACCATCACTCACCCATCATTCAATAATCTTCCTTTGGACACCATGAAAAATTGTCCGCATAGTCACTCACCATCACTCAATAATAACTCAATAGTCCTCTAGGGAGGGTGAGTGATGGTTGTCCAAGGTTCTCTCTTACTTTGGATACCTCGAACAATCTACCCAATAGTACCCAAGATTATGTAGATGGTTTAATGGTTATTTCTACATTTTGTGCATCCAAGGTTGTCCTATAGGTGTAATTTCCCAAAGTGATTGGGAATTGAATACCTATAATTTTCTTGTCTCTACATGTTCTATGCAACATATCAAGTTGCCTACAAACCTCCACTAGAACCAACTTTTCATTACAAAACATGGGGAGTTTATTAGGTGCACCTTCAAATCTGGACAATCTAATGTATGTAAATCTTGTGAATTGAATGAGCCAGTGCCATATGTTGCAATTAATTGTTTAGCCCGAGAGGATATCCTTTTAGTGTGTTTCCTTCTAGAAGTCTTATAATATACATTATGAAGGCATCATTTACCCTTCTAAAATGATGTTTTTGTTTTCAAAAACCAATTGAGGGTAGTACTCATATGTGGTCCCATTCTTCTTATCATCTACCGGAGAAAGCCCTAGCTAGACCCTATATGTAGCAATTGTGTACATCAAATATGAGGTCATGTAGAAAGATGTGTTCTACATCGTGCATTGACCAATTGCTCACTGAGGTTTTCATAGATTATTTCCCCCAATTTAAATTTTGATTCCCATCATAAATAATATTTATATAGGGGCACATCCAAAACTAAAATTCATTTGTGATAGGGAGACCCATCAATCTGGATAACAAAGTGACAATGTCAGACAAATATTCCTTAAAATCTGACTTGTACATGATTTTGGGTAACTTTGAAGCTCCTCTCTTCTATGTCTTGAGCCATGAATTGGATATCATTGTTTTGTACCTCTCTTTATCCTACTCATAGAGACCTTGTGCTTGTGTCGTGGTTCGAGTGTTAGCATCTTCAACCACAAGAATCTTGAAGGAAGCATTTATGCAACTTATATCCAGTTTAGCTATCACCTGACCTTGAGGATCCCTAATCTCTTTGGTTTCTAGGTCAAAGCAAGAATCACAAGCTAAGATGGTGTCTACACACCTTTGTATGGAGAGGTGAAAGCCAACTACATATGATAGGCCATTGTACTTAATGCATTGGGTCGGGTGAGTGGGATTTGCTTTGAAAATATGGGCCCAAAATCATTCAAGTCTATATGGCTAACATCATTGTCTCCAATGTTGGGTACTAAGGTTTCAAGGGAAGACAAATGCTCGTAGCCCCCATAATGGTACTTCATGGTGACTAGAAAAGCACAGAATCTCAGGGAAGAAGGGATTTAATGGATTACCAAATTGAATCTAATGATAGGGCACATGGATTAAAATTGAAATGATTACATTCTAGAGATGCTCATAATATTCTACCTTAGTTTTGGGAATAATGGAGTTGCCTACACAATTACAAAGTGTACCTTAAATTTTTTAATTTGAACCCGGGAATGTCCAAGCTACGACTAAAAAATAGGTTCATAGAATGAGAGAGATAAAGAGTTCAGGAAAAAACACTTTAACTTTGAGGTGAAAGTGAGAACTTCATTTACCTTTTATAATTGCTCATTTAGAAATGATTCAGTTAAGTGCAATAAATGAGACTTTTAATGCATTGCGGGGAGCGGGGTAGCTAATGGAACATTTCTACTTCATATTGTGGATATAGCAGGGGTATGGAGAATTGGAGTTCCATGAGAATAGGTTCATGAGGGATGCAAAGCTTGAACTACTTGTAATACATTAAAGGCTTTTGGAATGCGGATAAATCGGGTATGTCAAAAGGCGAGGGCCCAAAGGTACAAGGGTCACGGGGTCCTGGATGTCCATAGCTCCACAATACAAAGGGGAATTAGAAAATTTTGGGACAAGATTTGTGTGCCAAGGGATTGTGTAGGAATGTGAGGTGTGGGAACACAACCTCGGGAGGAATAGGGCTAAACATTCCTAAAAAGTCAAAATCTCTGTAATGCAAAGGAGTACGAAGGTCGTACAAGTGCAGTGCGGGAACAAATATTTGCAAAGCACCAAGGTATGGGTAGAACAATGCTTAGAGAACCACAAAGCCTATAAAGAAAAGGACTAAATAACTTTGTGGAAAAATTGAGGATGCGGGAATGAAAATTCCAAGGGAACAAGTACCAATTATTCCTCTGGGGCCCCATGCAATTTCGTAATACAAAGAATTTGACCTCAAAGACTTTCGAATACTCAAAAATTACTAAGTATGGAGATATTTTTCACTTCAAAAGACTTCACAAAGGCAAAAAAAGGTTCAAAATAGTCACTTTGACAAAAATTTCAAAAATTACACAAATTTTGGATAGGTGACAACAATTGGCTCTTTCTGAGGATTAGACTAACTTGATGCTTTTATGGAGACAAGGCAGGACAAAGAACACCAAAATTTCTAGTTTAAAGGACAAATATCTTATCCATTAGGTAATATACATAGAACAAGACAACACGAGAAGACATAACAACAAACACACAAGACACAAGGATAAACCAAAAACAAGAACCACACAAAACTATTTACAAGACTATGTATAAAAGATTGTTGTTTGCTTCAAGATTGGAACAATTTTAAGTATTTCCCACTATATGGTAATGGGAGTGAATTCCTATCCATATAGATTAAGTAATATGAGTTCTCAATAGCAAAGTGTCTAATTTTGAAAGGACCAAGCCAGAGTTAATCAAACTTACCATGGTTACCTCGAGGCTCTCTCCTTTTGTCCCAGAGGAGGACAATGTCTCCTACTTGGAAGTCCCTATGTCTAGATTTCTTGTGAAATAACTACTTCAATTTTTGTTGGTGTGCAGTAATACTAACAACCACCTATAATTTGTCCTTATCCAACTTCTGCAGGTACATTACTCTCTTTCTCATGGAACTAGTGAAGTTCTCATCCTCAATGGATTTCATCAATCATGTAATACAGAAATTCCACATCCTTTGGTAGCTAAACTTTTTCCCGTATACTAATTGAAATGGGCACTCTCTTTGGTGTGATCATGTCTACCCAAAGAGCATCATAAATATTTTTTGCCAATTCCTCTGTGAATCATCTACAAACTTTATAATAATTGTCACTAGATTTTTAGTAGTTGATTGAAACTTACTCGTTCCCTTGTGGATAATTGTCGAATAATGTGCAAGGAGATTTCATAGCCATAGAGAAATCAAACAACTAATGAGAGGAAAAAAGTGAGTCATTATATGTGACAATCTTGTTTGGAACTCCAAATCGACCAAAAAAATTCTTTAATGAAATCACACACTACTTTAGAAGTGGTTATTTTTTGGAATGGCTTCCACCCACTTTTTGAAGTAGTTAGTGGTTGTCAAGACATGTGTGTGTCCTACACTTAAAGTAGGATTAAGGGTACATATAAAATCCAGTCCCTATTGTTGAAAGGGCTCTTCAATTACCACTAGTTTGAGAGGAAAAGTGGCCAGTTTGGGTGTGCCCACAAAGGTTTGACATGATTCACATTTTGTGATCCATTTGGTAGCATCTTTGAAGAGGGTTGGACAATAATACCCTACTCGGAGAATCTTATGAGTTGTTACAGAAGAATAAAAATGACCTCCACATGCTTGATCATGGAAAGCCCTAAGCAACCTTTTTCTACTCCTTATCTACACATCTAAGAAATATTCCATCAATTCCCCTCTTAAACAATGAATTGTCCCAGAGTACATATTGTTTAGATCATAACTTAACAGATCTCTTTTCTTTGGCACTCAAATGTGCTAGGAATTATTCATAAGTGAGGAAATGAGCAATATTTATATACCATTCATCTGTTAAACTAAGGAAAATTACGGTTAGGATACTAGACTTCTTCCTCGGATGATGCACTCTTGGTACAATTGGCAAGCAACTCATAGAGGCCTTTACCCTAAACAAGCTTGTTCAATTTGATATCAAGATCATATTATTGAACCTTTGTCACCCGATTTGCCTCATTTTGACCCAAATTATTGCTTTGTGAGGATTGACTTGACAGTTGTATCAGGAACAAACACAATAGAATGAGATTTTAGGATATAGAACTAGAACTTCTTCACTACTTTTACTACTACAAAAGCATGTTTCTCCATTTGTGTATATTTTATCTCATGAGCCTTCAAGACATAACTCATGAAGGCTATAGGTAGTTCACATCCTTTGGGGTTCTTTTGCACCAGTATAGCTACCAAGGTATGCTAAGAAGAATAACAATAAACAATGAAATCCTTTTCAAAGTCACAATAAGAAAGGACAAGAGTGTTGGCAATAGCCTTCTTGATATTTTCAAAATCTTTCTTTCCTTCGTTAGTCCAACAAAAGGATTTTTTTCTTTCATCATTTGAGTTGTACTCCTAGTCAACTATACAAAATCAGGAATAAACCTCCTTAGGAAATTGATTTTCCCAAAGAAAGAGTACACACCTTTCTTACTTGTTGGAAGGGGAATCTTCTAGATGGCTTGAACTCGCTCGTGTCAATTGATGCAGCCTAGAATTCACCAATAAAATCCCAAGCACATTGGCACATCACTCAGCCTAGACCGAGTGCTCACCCAAAGCACGCAAAGGTACTAGGCCCCTCTTTAGGGTTGTTGTTGCAAGATGTTAGCATGATGAAGACTTAAAGCATTCATATCTATGACTAATATATCATTCTACAAGTACATATTCAGATCTAGATCTAGAGAATAATAGACTTAAGAGATAACCATGATGAAATCAAGCATGCATGAACCAATTATACTTAGGATTTGACACTCTGATTCAACCAACACATTCCATTGCATTAAACATGATAAATACACAGAAGCTTATTACAATAGATAATACCATAGTCTATGCACGCATCAGATTTGGTAACATAACCTCACAATAACTCAGTTCTCACATGCCACCCTATGCCACACAATTCTTTTCATATTTATAAGGGTGGGGAATTGCCCTTCACCACTTATCTAATCCCAAAATAGGTTGCATGCTATTATTAGCCACGCGTCATTACAATAATAGCCACACATGCAAGTGTGCTAATAATAGACTTATTTTAGTTAACTGCTAATAGTAAATCTATTCTCATCTTGTATCCATGCAAAGTGCTTCATATCCGATCCTCAAAAATATCCATTGCATGTCGCATAAGTCTTTAATCGGTTTGTGTTCTCTGCACGCCATCTTCCAAAAATAGATCCTCATCATGCAAATTGCTAAGTCACGAATATGCCTCTGTCCTCGGCCACGTGATTCCTTCTTGATCCTTCCACACTTTTGAATGTACTCTGCTCTCTCACTTGAACCTTTTGTATGTTCTTTTCTAAGTGTCATACTTTAACTAACCAACACCAATCTTAACTTCATCCTTCGAAATAATGTGCCCAAGAAATTTACCCTCTGTAACGCCAAAGATGGATTTCTTTGGGTTTAATGATATGCCATGATCTCTACATCTTTGGAGTACTACTTCTAGGTGCTGAAAATGATCTTCCCTTTTCTTGCATAAGACAGTCAAGTCATCAAGATAGATCATTATGCACTTCCCTTTCAATTCACCGAAAGCCATATCCATTGCTCTTTGGAAAGTGACACCTGCATTTACAAGACCAAATGGCATCCTTCTATAGGAAAAGGTGCCCTAGGGATTTTTGAAGGTTGTTTTGTGTTGATCTTGAACATCCACCTCAATCTGATTATAGCTTGAGAATCCATCAAGCATGGATAACATTTCTAAGCCAGTGACAACTTACAAGATTTGATCCATCATGGGGAGAGGATAGTTATCTTTGAGAGAAGCCTGATTGAGATTCTTGAAGTCTATGTAGATGTGTATTTCACCACTCTTATTTCTTACGGGTACAATATTTTCCACCTAGGCTGAATGATGAATGGGAAAAATTATTCAAGCATTCAGCAACTTCTAAATTTCCTGATAAATTTTACCGTAATCTTATCGTGTATTGTCTCTTTTTGTCATAATGGTTTGATACCTAGCTTGAGGGATATAGTGTTGCATCTCCCTTGGTTTGAAGGTTTTCATATCATCATATGAATAAGCCAATACATCTACATATTTATTCAAGTAATATGACCATTTTCTTTCTTTCTTCCTAATCACAACACTTACCAATGTTAACAAATTTGGGCTCCTCTTCACTCCCTATATTAATCTTTTCATGTTCAGTTGATTGTTAGGCCTCTTGTGATACCTTTCCCTTGATATACCGGTCATGCATGTAAAAACAATATTCCAAGCTCACTATACCTTTATGTATCTTGTTTACTTTTAGCTTTATGTAGCCATCTCTATCAAATTCCTCTTTAACTCCTTCTTCAGACACTAAGGGTGAAACAAACTCACGATAATCAGCCTCACTTCCTTCAAAATACAGCTGATTAAAATTGTCTTTAAGTTCTAGGAAGTAAATTGACCGCTGCTCATCATTAAAAACTTGTCAGTTGTTTACATTATCTGGAACATTAGGCCTATGTATCACTTCAATTATAAATTTATCCTGAGAAAATTCTAGATGAGGAATAAGCAACGACCCAAAGACTATTAGAGCATCTACCCTTATATTCTCCTCTCTTGTACAATGTTGATAGAAAATTCCTCCAACAATTCAATTGAATCCCATACCAAGTTTATATAGTGCTTGATCTTTTGTTTTATACCTAGAAAGTCCCTCTAAGTCGCTTAACAATTATCTCAAAGCATCCCCATGATTACAAAGGTTTTGATCCCCATTTCCTTTACTATTGTTAGGCTAAGAAACCTCATATTTGGTAGTATTATTTGTGTTTTCAAATTGAAGCTTGTAAGAGAATGGGTGAGACTTAAATTCGGGAGAATTTAGAAAAACACCAACTCCAAAACTAGTTGAAGAACATATGCCATCAAACCTCGGGATCCAAATACCATTGCAATCATTAACCACCACCTTAGGATACTTAGCTTCATCTCCAAACATGACCATATAGTTTCCATGACCAATGTCTTCATATATGATTTGTGCTTTGGGATCATTAGTCTTTTGCACAATATATTCTACTTGTATTTTTGGCAATAATTTCTTCATCTATCGGTTGGTGGGGTAAGGGCATGAGACCATTCCATTTGAATTTCTCCTCCCACTTCTCTACAAAAATTCCTACTCAAAAGAATGCCATATGATGATGGAATGTCTACTACCAAAATTGTGGCTTTGACTCTCTTTTAATGAAAAGCAACAAAATCTACTTGGGCATCCTTGATCCTCCCAACGAGAGGCACCTCCCTAGTTTCCATGGAATAGCATAAGCCAAAGTTTCAGGTCAGTGTGAGGCCAAGGGCATGGGAAACTTTGGTAGGCATTACGTTATGAGATGCCCCTAAGTCAATGACATAATTATTGAGCTTGTGACCCACTATAAGCAATGTGACATAGAAAGGCTCAATTTTTTCAAAGGTGGAAGGTGTGGAGGCCATTAAATTTTGTGGGGAAGAGGAGTTAGGAGTAGGTAAAAGTCCTTTGGAAGTTTTGGAGGATTGATTGGGTTGGGATTTGATAAATTTGACCACTTGGGAAAAGGCTTCAGGATGGGTTTGATAGAACTCAGCCTCTAACATTTAAATCTTGGTATTTTTGAGGTGGTCAATAATATCAAAGGATCCAAAATTAGACAGAGCTTCAAGGTTTGACATAGAAGATGACTTGGACTTATCCACCTTTGCATCCAAGGGTGTTTTGGATACATTGGTACTATGATTGTTTACCTTAGAAATAGAGGAGGAACTAGAAGGAGCATTAGGTGAAGAAGTGGCACTTACATTTTTGGTAACGAGTGGTAGGAGTAGGGGCTCCTCTCCTTATAACCACCGGGATGGAGATTGGAACTTCCTTCATTTTCTCCTTCTTTGTTGGTTGTACCACCTCCTTATTCTTGTTTAACTACCCTCTTTTCATGACCATGTAAGACTCGTTATTCATAGCACTACTACTTCATCATAGTCATTGTCATCTTCTTCAACTCCTTGGTAGTAAGAAAATTGACTTGGGATTCATCTACATCTACCTTAACCTCTTCAAGTTCTTCTTCTAGTTCCTCCACTTCTTATGTTTCCACTTCATCATCGGGCTCCTGGACTTCACGGAGTTATATTAACCAGGACTTTGATAGGGGAGCTTCAATTTCTAGCTTAGGTTGGGTGGGAGGAAGAAGATTTCGAGGCTAAAAGTTTCTTCTCGGGATATCTTTATAAGGTGAATTTTGGGCCAATTTATATTTAATGGAAATCATACCATTTTCCACTTTTGGACTAATGCACTCTGAATTGGCTATCCCAAAAGCGAAGTTTTAGCTTTGGGTGGTTCTTTTCTCAATTTCCCTAACATTATCAAGTCTTCTTTTACACTAATGGTTAAATGTTGATCAGCATCAAGAGTTGCAAGATTATCTCTCCTTAGTGGATAACTCACTTCCAAAAATTGAGCATTCAAGAAGAAACATTTTTGAATTTGGTCAACAAGGCAAGTTGTTGCTAGAATTTTATTTACCGAGTGTTGAACCTTACAAAGAGCTCGTGCATAGGCTCATATGGCTCTTTTTTAATCTCGGATATATGTGCGAAAAGAATACACATCCTCAAAGCAGGCTTGAATCTATTTTCAAATTGAGTCTTCATATTATCTCCTAGTAATAACACCGGTGGGAGGTAATAGAACCATTTAGTAGCATTTTCTTGCAAGATTTCAACAAAGAGCTTGACCGAGATGTCCTCATGCTCAACTCCAAGTACTCCACGGGAAAAAATGAAGGAATCAATATGCTCATCGGGGTGCACTTTTCCATCACCCTTAAATTTGGGGGAGTTCTTCCTATTCCCCTTTGGAAAATCATGTAAAGGTTGAGGAAGAGCCAAAGGCCCACCCGTTGACCCAAAGCGCAGAGGTGCAAAGCAACCATTCTAGGAAAAGCAGTTTGCATTGGAACTATAACACTGCTAATGACAAAGTGTGAGCACTTTGGGACTTACTTGAGGTGAGGATCGACGTCTGCTGGGAAGATGAACCGACTATGTTCTTTGTATGGAGGAGTGTTGGTAGATCTTTGAATTCTACTTCTTCTTTCTAGAGTTGGTTGAAATCCTTGTTTCTCTAATAATGAGAAAATAAAGATCTTTGATACCCTAGTCGCTTCTCCCTCATGTATATCTCCTCTTCGTTAGTGTTGAAATCATTGGTTCTCCTGAAGGATATTTTAGTGGGGAATCACAATACGTGCCCCATGGTGGGCACCAAAAAATTGTTGGTTGGTAAATTTATACATCAAGTCAAGAAAGCTTGATTCGGGGGACGGTAGTCCCTCCTCTTTATGGGAGGCTTTCCCTTATTCAACACACACATAAGTAATTAACTATTTATTCACAAATATACAAACTATTAATATTTGAATGAGGATTTTGATGCATTAAATGTCTCCATGATCGATTAATTTCAATATAGAAGAGGGAAAGGAATAGGAGTTTTCAGAAGAACAATAGTTTAATGAATAAGACTGGAAAATGGGAACACAAAGTTTACCCTATTCACCTATCAAGAATATTTATATTCTTCTTACTTCTACAAGATTATTCATTGAATAAAGCAACATGTTTGGGTGTATAGATTGCATAATGACACCTTACTAATGCTTGCATGAGGTTTTAAGAATCATATGAATTTTCATATACTCAAATAACTCATAAAACATAGATGTTTTCAGACACAAAGTTATTTGCACTACATCTAATGAATTGAACACAAAGTTTCCTATTTGAATATATCAAAGACACATATGTAGATTAAAGAATAGAACAGGAAGAACACAAGAAACAAGAGGGAATAAATTCTTTTGTATTGATCAAATAGTTATGTGCATCTACATTCCAAGCATAAAAATCTAACCCCTTTCAATGATACAAAAGTGCCTTATATAGCCACAAGGGCGGTTACAACCGAAGTCTCTTCAGTCTCCTTTCTTTTAATTAAGCATTATCACTTAATTAAATGTATTACAACATTTAATTGACCTTAATTACAAATTACATTTTCATCAATAATAAATTCAACTTTGAAATATATTAATTAAAAGAAAGGGCCTATGAACTAGATGGAGGAACATTTGAAGTTGATGTTGTTGAAGTCTTCACTTTGAGAATCTGATTCCTAAATTTCACGAGTGCTCCAACAATCTCCATGCCCTTAGGAATGGTTGTGTTTGCAATGACATTCTTCCAACTATCCAAAGTGTTCTCCATCTCTTTACCAATCTCCCATTCTATATCATACTTTTGGTGACTTCCATGACCACATTGTGCAGCTCAGTGATCTCCTCCATCTTTTCTTTGGATACAATTTTAGTCTTGAGCAAGTCCTCTTTGATCAATGCCTTGAATTTTTCCTTGAATTCTTCCATTAGAACTTTCTCTGTTGAATTGTCTTTGATCATGTGGCACTTGAGAGTAAGCATGTCTGTTATAATCTATGATTTGAAAGCCTCTCCCTTTTGTGACTTGCTCTTGAGTTCGTAATTGCCTCTTCAAGAACCTTGAATTTCCATTCAACTGCAAAGACCCATTTCCTAGAAAGGTTGTTCTTAGGATCATCAAAAACCTTATGAGGAAGAAGAATCTTCTCATATGTTGAACTCATGATCCTAAGATCTTGGACACACTCCAGCCAAAGTTTTAGCTCCTATGAGTATTGTGTCAAATTGGCTTTGAGACAAGGAGATGTTATCATATATTTTGTAGGCTTCCTCTATGAAATTCAATCTAGATAGTAATGTTCCTTCCACCATGGCCTCAATGGCTTTCTCATAGGAAGCATACTTATGAAGGTCCTTTATAGCTTGTACTTCTTCATCAGATAGGACAATGGGAGGGGGAAATGAAGTCAAAGGAGTAGGATCAAGTACCTTTTCACTAGAGATGAATGATTTGATGAAGTTTGAGAGGGCATGTACTTGTTCCTCAAGTTGTTCTTGTGTTACTTTCCCTTCTTTACTCTCTCAATGACTTTGGATATTGTTTCTTTTAAATTATGAACCTCACTCTTGAGAGTGGATTCACCTAATGGAATCCTTATCAACTCTAGGTCAACCAAAGTCAAATCTTTCTCATCCTTTTTGTCTTTGGTTTAGTAACTTCCAGATATTGTTGGCCCTTTGAGTCAGATACTAACCTTGAAGTGGTCTTGGCCTCTTTGGGAGCTAGGGTTGTGCTAAGAAGAGCAACTACAACATCAAATCATGGGGCAATGATCTAGAAAGTTGTTTTTCTTTTCATACTCTCAATCATGGGTTTAACCCATGTGAAATATTCACTTGATGGTGGAGCAGTAGACTGCGTATCGAAAGTAAACACATTCAAGGAACTAAGAGTTTGGGCAAGTAAAGACTTCCAAAGTAGGTGTACCAATGCTTGAAGAAGACACTTCCTTAGGTGGTGACTGAGGCTTGAGGGTACTTACTGTTTCAACATTTGTTTTTTTAAGTTAAGCTTTATCTCCTTCACCCTCTGCTATCTCAAAGACTACGACCTTCACAGTTTCTCTCCCCATGTTCTTCTTTAGCTTTCCCTTCCTCCTCCGAGATATCAACAATTTATTCAATCACTTGAAAATTCTTTGTGGCTCTAGGAGAGAGGGACTTCTTACCTTATTTAATTATAACTTATGTCTTCTCAGTTCTTTTAGCATTCTCCTTCTTTGAATATACTTTAGTTGTATACTCCACATGCGGAGAGGGGATAGAGTAGACTAATCCGGTACTCCTCTTTGTGAGGCATAAAATCTCTTGTGAGACAATGATGCCCCTTGAGAAGAGGATTGAGTCATACGTGCCATGTATGTTTTCATCTTCTTATCAAACCAAACCTTGGTTCTCACCATAACTAGGTTTTTAATCTCTTGAAGATCATCCTTTTCTTTCTAAAACTAATTGATGGTGAAGGGGTATATGCCGAATATTTTTCATGTATTCGGGAGAATAAAACTCCTCATCATCGTCAAGAAAGTCCTCAGTTAAGTTGAAAGTCCCAAAATATTTGATCTGTTGTAAGGAAAATAGACCATTTTTTCTTATTTTTACTTCATTTAATCATCCGAACAATGCTCAATAGTCCTCTAGGGAAGGTGAGTGATGGAAACCCATTCTGAGGTTATTAGAGATGAAGCCTTTGATATCAAAGCATGACCTTTTGTGAAAATTATAGAACTTGGATGTTACAATGGTTCTCTCTACATTTTGTGCACCTAAGGTTGTCCTACGGGTGTAATTTCCCAAAGTGATTGGGAATTGAATACCTATAATTTTCATGCCTCCACAGGTTTCGTGCAACATATCCAGTTGCCTACAAACCTCCACTAGCACGAAATTTTCATTGTAGAACATGGGGATTTTATTATGTGCACCTTAAAATTCGGCCAATCTGATGTATGTAAATCTTGTGAATTTAATAAACTAGTTTCCATATGTTGTAATTAATTGTTTGGATTTAGAGGATATCCTCTCAGTTGTGTTTCCTTCTAGAATTCTAACAATATACATTATGAAGGCATTATTTACCATTTTGAAATGATTTTTTCTATTTCAAAAACTAATTAAGGGTAGTACTCATATGCTAGCCCATTCTTCTTATCATCTAGAGGAGAAATCCTAACTGGACCCTATATGTAGCAATTTTGTACATCATATAGGAGGTCATGTAGAAATACTTGCTTTGACATGTATTGACCAATTTCTCACCGTGGTTTTCACAAATTATTTCCCCCCCAATTCAAATTTTGCGTCCCTTCACAAATACTATTCATATAGGTGAACATCCAAAACTAAAATTCATTTCTGATAGGGAGACCCATCAATTTTGATAACAAAGTGACAATGTCAAACAATTATTCCTTGAAATATGACATGTACATGATTTATGGTAACTTTGAGGCTCCTCTAAATTGCATCTTGAGCCATGACTTGGCTATCATTTTTTTATACCTCTCTTTATCCTTGTCATAGAGACCTTGTGTTTGTGCCTTGGTCAGAGTGTTAGCATCTTCAACCACGGGAATCTTGAAGGAAACATTCATGCAACTTACATCCAATTTGGCTATTACTTGACCTTAAGGATCCCTAATCTCTTTGGTGTGCGGGTTAGAGCAATAAGCACAAGCTAATGATGTGTCTCGAGAACTATACGAAGAGGAAAAACCAGCTACATGTGCTAGACCACTATCCTTAATGCATTGTGACGGGAGTAGGATTTTTTGTGAAAATATGGGCCCAAAAGTCATTTAAGTCTATATGGAGAACATCGTTGTCTCCAATGTTGGGTATTGAGGTTTCAAGGGAAGAAAAATGCTCGTAGCCCCCATAATGGTACTTCATGGTATTTGGAAAAACACAAAATCTCTAGGAAGAAGGGATTTAATGGATTACCGAGATGACTCCAATGATAGGGCACAAGTATGAAAACTAAAACAATTATAGTCTAGAGATGCTCAAAATAGCCTACCTTATTTTTGGGAATAATGGTGTTTTCTACACGATTACGGTGTACCTTGAATTTTTGAATTTGAACCAAGAATGCTCATGCTATGGCTAAAAATAGGTTCACAAAATGAGAGAGATACGAGTTCGGGAAAACACTTTAAGCGTAAGGTGAAAGTGAGAATTTTGTTTACCTTTTATAGTTGCCCATTTAAAATGAGTTTGTTAAGTGCAATAAATGAGGCTTTTAATGCATCACGAGGAACAAGGTATCTTTTGAAACATTCCATCTTCATATTGTGGATATAGCGGGGTGAAAAGAATTAGAGGCTCATAGGAATAGGGTCATGAGGGACGTGAAGCTCCAAAATTCCCACAATACACTTAAGGATTTTAGAATGTGGATGAATCGGGTATGCGGAGGCGAGGGCCCAAAGGTATAAGGGTCACGAGGTCTCTAGATGTTCATGGCTCTGCAATACAAAGGGCACTTAGAAAAAATTTGGACAAGCTTTGTGGGCCAAGGGATTACGCTGGGAACGCAAGCTCGGGAGGAACAAGGTGATGTAACCTATAATTCACCGCAAATAACTCAGGCCTATTAGTACATCGCTCATCTTGAATCGAGTGCCCACTCAAAGGACGCAAGGGTACTAGGTCTCTCTTTAGAGTTTCTTGTCTAGAACATTAGCATGATTACATATGTATATATCTAGATTTATAATATTTAGTCAAGTAAATTACTGGTGCATGAATCAGATCTAGATCTAAACCATATGAAAGATTGACTAAACAATGATTATAATGAGATTTACCATGCAAGAACCATATTCAGTCACATCTAATACCAATATCTAGCCAATATGATCCATTATATTAAATATTGTAAAACACGAAGCTTCATACATCAAGACATAGTCTCCATAGTCATGTGCGCTAGCAAATCCATAACATAACTCTACAATAATTAGGACTATCTAAACCGTGCAAATCAATACATATATATAGGGGTGGGGACTTTCCCTTCACCACCCATGCACCTTCCAAAAATAGGCTACATGTTAATAATAGTCATGCACCTTTACAAGAGAATACAAAACATGCAAGTTTTCTAACAATAGACTTCCTATAGTTAACTCCGAGTAGAAATCCTATTATTAGATCGAAACCTATGTATAGTGCTCGAATGGCTGCACATCCCAAAATAGCCATGCATGATCTCGTAAGTCTCCACATCATTGTGTTCTTAGCACTCTATCTTCAAAAACAACCTTAATAATAAAACGGCTAAGTTCGATCCTAGGCGTTTCAATCATTCTATACTATTGCGGGCCCTACATTTGCACACCCAACACTTAGGCTATTTTTGTCAGCCTAACATTACCCAAAACTAAAATGGATTTCTACCTCGTAATGGGTAATCCCATCTTATCTCCCCAAAAGAATAGTGAGTGAAAGAATGAATACATATGTCCAAAAATAATAGATTAGCAGTGTTATCAAAATCAGGCTAAGTGGTATCTTTCTTCTCTTCTGATGGAATTAACTCTAGATACTCACCCTATACTTCTACTTTGAATGCATACCAATCATTTAACACCGCATTTGTTTTATACGGGATGTCTACAACCACACCATCCAACTCATCAAACGTCATCTTACCACCTTTATTTTGTAAAATCCTTCGTATATTGGCCATACTGGAGATCATCCCTTCCATTACATCCATATTTTTGGCTATGAGCTTCCCGATGTCCTTTATTTGATCCATGTGTTGTTTCTTGGTAGCATCAAGTACGTCGCGCTTAGCCTCTACCAATGTAATTTGTTATGTATGCCGAAGTGTTTCATTCTTCACCCCTGTAGGACTTCATTTTCTTCTGCCCTTGTCCTTGTTTACACCATGCTATTAGGAACTACACACATGGCTAACACCAAATCTACCTTCTTCATCTCATCCTTCAAGGCTTGTAGAATAGCCTCATAGCTGGATATTTTCCTTACAACTGTAGCCTTGGCCCTTTCCACCTCTTCTGTAGCATCCTTAGGTCTCGGCTGGCACACTGGTTCTTCTTCTAAAAGCAACTTTACCGTAGTGTACAAGTAGTGAAGGTCAATTGAGAAATTCTATGGAACCTTTTCCGGAACTCCTACCACTTCTTTGTGATCTCATTGGCAACTGTGAGTGCATGTCGTCACCATTTATGGGTCCATCCAATTCTAACCATACAACTACTTATTGGGTAAGGTACTCTGAAAGTGGGCATGAATGATTTTAGCTTGTCATCAACATAGCCCAAGTTTTGGGTCCTTACCACCTCTTCTTCCCCATGCTGACTTGGGTGCTCTTCAATATTTTCCTAAATAGACGTGCCTTCATCTTGCTACACTTCACCACTTACGTTTCGCTATATCTTTGCATCGTCCACATTTTGTTCTACTAATTCCCCTCATTTTCTCCTTCTTTATGTGTGGGAACATTATGATCTCTGTATCTTCCCGGCACTACTTTCTTCTCCATCCAGTCACTAATCTTGGGCACTTATGTTTTGTAGTTCCCACTAGGCTTTGTCAATCTGCAGGGTGCTTGAAGTCTTCAACTCTTCCTCACACTTATCACTTCTCACAAGGTAACAATGACGTTACAAATGTTGGCTTTATAACAATTTTAAAAAATATCCTTCATTAATTTCTCCATCTACCACCATACACGGCATTAATTCCGCTTTCGTGCTTCCCCATGTTTTGTGCTTCTTTATTTTGCACATCAAACTTTCACGCGCCTCAATCATAACCTTTTGGCGCACCTACTACCTTTCCATCACAAATGTCCTCTACCCATGCTTCCTTGTGCCAAATTACTTATCCAATGTGACTCATCCCATGTAGTCTCCAATGTTGCAGCCTCCTTTGCGTTATACTGAGTGCCCATCTCCTTATGCGTGGTCTCAATTTTGAGCAATCTTCTTGAAGTTTTCTTATTTTGAAAGCCTGTCCTTTTTATGGTCACCTGATATTTTGTTTCTCTTATATACCAGTCAATCATTTTGTATCCACTCCACACTAAGGGCATGCATGGTCCTCTGTGTATGTAAAATACTTCAATAGTAATCAGCTTCTAGCACGCAAGCATGCTTATGACACAAAACACTAAACTAAATTGACAAAACATAGAAACGATGAAAGAAACACATATAAAGGAAATGAATTAATGGAAACCTAATTTAAGTGGCAATATTGCCTTATTACAAACACAAAGAAGGATTATTTATAATAGGGCTTTAGCCTACTCCCATTGAAGTAACCAAGAAATTGTGTTCCATCCAAGACCTCTAACTAGCAAGCGCTGAATCAAGTATATGAGTGATTACATACGGTCCCAACCAATGCACTTTTAGCTTTCCAGGATGGCGCAAAAACTTTGAATCATATAGAAGTACCATTTTCCCAACCTCAAGCTTCTTGTCCTTGATGTGCCTATCATGTCATGCCTTTTCCTAGTTTTTCTTGCTTCTGACTCCATCTTGCTATGGCGTGCCTTTCATCTAGTTGCATCAATTTGTCAATCCATTCTTCCAATGCTTGCTCATCAGCCAAACCTCCTGTGCACATAATACGAAAAAAAGGTAACATGAATTCCATGGGGAGAATTGCCTCTATGCTAAACACCAGCTGAAAGGGTGTTGCTTTATTCAACCTCTTGTAGGTTTTCGGTATGCCCAAAGTACAACAAAAACCTTGTCATCCCAATCTCTCCTTCCAACATCACAATTTTTGTCAAATTATGGCTCAATATCTTGTTAAAGGCCTCAGTAGTTCCATTTTCCTGAGGGTGATAAGGGTTTTCCTATGGTGTGCAACCATGAATTCATCCAATAATATTCGATAGTCTCATTAAGGAAATGAGTACCCCTATCACTTGTCAAACTTAAAGGGAAGCCATACCTATTAATAATATTTTCCACATAAACCTTGTTGTTATAGCTCGTTGTGTAATCCTTTGTAGGCACAACTTCTACCTGACTTGTAATATAATTTGTACAAGTTATAATATAGCGTGATCCTGTCCTACACGCAATTTGGAGAAATAGTGCCCACAAAATCAATTACCCACTTCTCAAAAGGTTCTACACTAGTAATATGTCTCAAAGGAATTTCATCTCATTACCTAGGATTTCCAAGGCACTGAAAATGATCACAAGCCTTACAATATGCTTTGTAATCCATGTACAATGTTTCCCCATAGACCAACTAGTAGAATCTTGTGCGCGAATACATCCCCTACATAGTGTACACCCACAATCTTGTTATAATCCTCTTCCATAATTGCTTCACGCTCATGCTCAAGCACACACCGGCGCAAAAATTCATCATGGCCTAACTTTTATAAGTCTCCATTGATCAACATGTAAGGCGCGGTGCGAATAGCAAGTTGTTTCTTTTCTAAATCCTTCATTCCTTCGAGTGCCACACCTATGCGTAAAAAGACAACAATATCCTCCAAGTTTGAGGGTGTGTGGTTCAAGCACGAGCAGGTTGTGCATCTAGCATTGTGTTCTTAATGCTCGACACATCCTCTCCTAATTAAATCCTTGATAAATGGTTTGGACCAGAATTGTTTTTACCCACTTAACCACCACTATAAAATTGAATTCTTGAAACAACAAGTACCCACGGCATATGCACCCTAAAAATGGGCTTGTTCACCAAGTACTTCAATGCCATGTGGTCTATATAAAAGATGAAAGGTGTAGCCAACAAATACTGTCAAAACTTATGGAGCGCATAGATCATAGAAAAGGCCTCGCGCTCTATCATTGTATAATTATGTTTTGTTGGAGTCAACTTTCTACTAGCAAAGAAAATAGGATGATCAACAATCCCTTCTCTAGGTTGAGCTAATACGGCACCAATGGCCATGTTAGAGGCATCTACATGAACATGAAAAGGCTTGGACCATGAAGGAAAGTGCAAAATAGGCATTGTAGTAAGCCTTTCCTTCAGTGTGTCAAACGTGCGTTATTGTGCCTCACCCTAATAGAACTTTCCTTTTCCCTTGAGTAATTCTTCTAAGGGTGCGGTGATCTTGGCATATCCCTTGATAAATTTTCTATAATAACCTGTGTGCCCCAAGAATCCACACACCTCACTTTGGCTAGTAGGTTCCTCCAAGCCTAAAATGATAGCTACCTTAGTAGGATCCACTAGCAAGCCTTCTTTACAGATGATATGTCCCAACAAAATTCCAAAGGGTGTGGCAAATATACACTTCTTAATGTTCAAGGAGATGCTCAACTATCGGCACCTCTCAAACATTAGCCTTAGATTATCACAATGATCTTTCATGAGCCCATAAATTGTCCAATCATCTAGATACACCTGCAAGAACTTGTGAATAAAATCCTAGAACGCTTGTACCACTATGTGCAAAAATACTGCAGAGCATTCTTTAATCCAAAGGGCATAACTATGTATGTAAAACTTCCCCACTCGATGGTGAAAGTTGTCTTCTCTTGATCTTCTTTAGTTATCCTTACCTGATGATATCTAGAGAATCCATCAATGAAGGATTAGATTTCCTTAGTAAATGGTGTGGGAAAGGGATCAATCACACATGCAACATTTAACTCCTTGTAATCCACACAAATCTTGATTTTGCCATCTTTCTTGATGTTGATCACCATAGGGCTCACCCATTCTAACTCCTCAATTGGCACAATGATTCTAGAAATTAACATTTTGTCAATTTCTTCTTTTACCTTGATGTGCAAGTTTGGATTCATCTTGTAAGGCCTCTTCCGAACTAGGTGCACACCTTCTTTCAACTTTATCTTCATCTCTCCCAATGATTCATGTACACCTTTCAATTCATGATAACCTCTAGGGAACAAGTCCTAAAAGTTGTGCAATAACTCAATGATTTTAGAAACTTTAGAGTCAGACCAGTAATCTTCGATAATGGCCTCCTTAGGTTCATCATTTGTTCCAATGTTCCAATGTTCACTTTATTAGTCTTCATAGGATCATGGTAGGCACGTGCCTTCTCATCTACATTGTCCAAGACTTCATGCATACCCTTTATGTGCTCAATTTCCAAGTTCTCTACCTCTTCATCATCAACCATGTAGATCATCTTACCCTTTTCTCTTTCTAGGTAGGCATGCCCAAGATGCTCTTCATATGTTTCTTCCTCTTCAAAGCACGCCACCAAGTCTGATTCTCCTAACAACTCCTGAAGTAACTCTTCATCCTTTGCACTATCCCCATAGTTAAACACTTCATAACCTACAACACCTCATTCACCAGAGGTTTAGAAGAAAATTAATCAAAGGTCTGAGTCATAACTTTAATAATTTCCTACCAATTTCCATTCACCCTATTCAAATCTACATAGACATACCATGCACACGTGCAACCTCACAAGGTGAAATAAAACTTGTGCACCCACAACGATGGTGGTAAAGCTACATACCCTGCCATCCATAGTATCTCACACTGTTGAACATGGTGCTGAATAGGATCATTACCATGTGTTATCTCATAAAATTGACAAGGGTGATTTTGTGGGTAACCATACCAAATTTTCCGTTTTGGTCCCTGTTGAGGTCTCTTAATGTTCGAATGGCATAAAATCCCTTTCTGGAAAATCTAGTTTTTAGAACTTGGTCATTTTCAACCTTTTTGGGTTGCGCGTAGTGTTCATTCATGTTACATCAACCAAAATTGTGCCCCTCTATTCCTTTGGCACACTCTTGGGAGTGTCAACACTCCAAATGTTGTGCCTCCCAATGTTACGCCTCCAAATGTTGCACCTCCAAATGTTGCGCCTCTTAAAGCTGCACCTAGGCACAAATGCCACCTTGTTATCATTCTCTAAAGTGCAAAATGGGTGCTGAAAATGTAGTGTCGACACTCCCAAAGCTACGTCACGGCACAAATATCTTCGTGTCAACATCCACTTAAGTGCGCCATAGAAAAAGTTGGTGACACATTTAATGCACCTTTTGCTATATATAGGCAGTCAACTGTCATTTTCACAATTTAAAAAATGTGAAAATTTATTCCTCTGTACTTGTCAGCATTCCTGTATCGGCCCCTCGTGCGTTTCCATTTGTCACGTTCATGGACCCCACATCGTCTCCTTTATCGTTATATATTCCTGGTAAGTGGCCCTTGCCTTTCTTATGGATTTGTTGTGGTTTTTCTGATTGGTTTAGGTGATTAGGATTGTTAAAATAATAAACAATGAACCTAAGAAGATAACACAATCCCAACACATATTGCAAAACCCACCTTCAAACCATTTTTACTCTCCTTCCAGATCTGCAAATCTGGAAGACTCTGCCACAAAACAACTCAAACTCATTTGTCCCTTATTCCCTGCTTTGCTAAGTTTTCCCTCCTAGACATCAAAATCGAGCCAAAAGAGTGAAAATCATGAAATTTTTGCAAAACAACCCACTATTTTTCCTTTGGTGCAAGCTTCATCCTTGTTACATCAAACACAGTTGTGCCACAGGTGCATTGTCCCTGCATGCGCATAAGCCTTCTTCGCATGCCTTATAAACATTGCAAAATTCCCTAGGTGCAAGCGTTGGCACCAAAGCAACTACAACAACATCTGAATGTTGTGCAAACCTTTCCCACACCATGTAAACTAAACCACTTGGCGCACCTCACTCTCATGCAACATCTACCACATTTGTGCCAATGGTGCATCCATGGGACCTTGCAACACCAATCATATCTGTGCCCCGCTTAAAAATACTTCCAATGGCATGAGCGCACATCCCTTGACACCAACATCTGAATGTTGTGTAGTCTTTCTGTGCCCCTTTTGGCACTATTTTCTCCCATGCAACACTTTCCCAAAGTGTGCCTTGCTTTTCTAAGTCCCTGCAGCCTACAATAAAGTTGTGCCTTGCACCCAGAGGCTCGTAAATTGCTAACTTTTCATTCTGCAAGCTTTTACGGATGACTTAACGACTAACATGGCTCTTCTGTGATGGACTTCCCTGATTCTTCTTGAAAATCAATAGCTAAACTCAGATTCACACATGTCTTCATCGAGTAAGAAGCCAACTAAGTCCAAGGGTAAAGCCAAGCTAACAAAAGAAGAAATGAAATATAAATACCAAAGGGTCAGGATGCCTGAATCTCTTGCAGAGTGTGATCTGGATATCAGAGATTCAAAACTCGGGCACATTGACATGGAGGACTTGGACCGGGACCAAGAAGGTCACCGGGCAGCCCATGGATGGATAAATTGGTTGGCGAGTGGTGCGCTGCTTCTGCGGGGATCCCGAGTGATCCTGATCACAATCAACAATGAGTTTATGATGTTGGTGGGTCATTTGTTATTCAATAAGGACACAAGATGTGTCAAAAATGAGAAGGGCGAGGTGATAATCAACCTCACGGCTGACATTTTGAGATCATGTTGGGTATCCCTCACCACCTTGACATTTTGTAGTAGTGAGCCGGGAGGACTGCATGAAGACATGGGAAAGCGAAGACAAATGTATGTAGTTGATGAATGAGGTGTACCTTAAAAACAAGAAGGTGATGAAGTAGGTGGCCACAAGTCATTCATCACGGTGGCTTTTTAGAGGAGTTGAGTGACACAATCACCTTCCTGTGTAGGGTATTGGGGCTCTCTGATGCCCATTACTTTCACAAGTGGATGCTCAGGTATTTGGAAACAATGAGTAAAAATGTTCCCGATCAGCATTTTGAACGGGGAGCGATTATCAGCAGCACAATCTCGGAGCAACTTCAACAAATTTCAACAACTGGGAGGTTCTATATGAACTCCTATGTGGTATATGATGCTACCTCAGAGAGGGACTACCCAGCATTGAATCGGTATGGGGTATGACCCCAGGTCAAAATTTATGAGTACTATCCAGAGTTAAGACTGGAAAACAACATAGCCCAATTCAATAAAGTCAACGATGTCTTATTCTATGGTGTCATCTGCCTCTTGAGGCCCAACATGACTTACGGTTGAATGACCAAAAGCATGGTCACCACCACACAAAGAAGTGGGGAGCGTTATTCACGTAATTCCCCACTTTCACCTATCTCAAAGCTGCTAACTTCTTGGGAGAGCCCACCAAATTGCCGAGGTATGCGGGACCCAAGCTGATCCTATTGGAGCTGTCTAGACAACTTATCACATACCATGAGAAGTGTTTGAAAAGGAAGAAGGGTGGACACCATTCTCCCTCACAGTGGGTAGGTACACCTGCACTTCACAGGGAAAATCCTGGGAGATGTTTACAGAGCTTGAATTGCTCAACTTGAAGCATAATTTCAGTGAGGCCAACCTTTGATCCTCATGATTGCCTTCTAAGGGAAAAGATCGATCCAATTCACGTCCCTCAGATTGAAGATATCTACATCGATCTATATCACGAAGTCAAGCTCAGATGAAAGGATCACTCACGACTAGCCCTGGTAGAGATCATTCAATATGGTAGGGCTATCGTCCCAAAGGGTTTTCAAGCAACTGATCAAGAAGTTGATCAGGTTTATCTAGACACGGATGGGGAAATTGGCCGTTTGCCAAAATTGATAGAAACAAGGCCCCTTAGACTATTAAGGAAAGGGTCAAGGGCACTTTGTAGTGCACCGAGCATTGGTGCAAGAAAAATGGTATCATCTACCTTGGGGTAGACTTTACCATATCTCCCTTGGGCGATGCACCCACCAGGCTGAAACACTTGCCTAAAGGCAAAGGAAAAGATATAGAAGGAGAGGCAAGCACTGCTCAGAAAGAAGTTCTGAGAGCCCTCCTTCCACCACCGAAGAGCAAGTTGTGGACTTAGTGTCCCCAAGAAGAGAAGAAGTGGCCAGTGCTCCAATGGACACATCCACTCAGGATGTTGCCACATCTACAACTGGAAAAGTCCCAACCATCCCTCTCTCACTCCTCCTTCCCCTCCTCATGTCACTCAACCAACCTGCTCCTTTGGTTGTGTCTTCTCCCTATCTTCTACCATTCCCCCTCCCTCTTCCTCCATCTTCTCTTCCCTCACGGATCTGTCCCCCAACATTTCTTCCCTCATCTCATAGATCCCTTCCACCCCCACGGTTTCCTCTCCTGCAGTCACTCCTAACCCCGTGAGCATTGGAGTGTTGGCTTCTTTCTCAATGCCACCACCAAGTGTCTCGACACATTTCCTCGTGTCCACTTTGTTGTTTGCTCCTTCTTCCACCCTCGTTTCCTCCTCTTCCTTTGGTCCCACTCCCTTAAGTCCAGAATGGATCTCCGAACACTCAGCCCGGCCTGAGAGGAAATTCCCTATTGCACCTATGGACTTCTCCATTATTCTAGCTAAAGGGCCCAAGAAGCAAAATCTATAACCCGCTTCTCTCAAAGCGCTTCAGGTGAAAGGGTTATGGAGATCGCGTACCCTGATCTCACAAAGAAGAAAGAAGATCTGTCTCCTACAGATTTTACAATGATTCGAGTCACCATGGGAACGTCGTTAAGAGAGCATACAAGGAGAGGTCTTATCCACGGTGGATGCCCTTTGCAAGAAGCTTTAAGAAGAAAAGGAAGAGAAGAGAATATTAAAAGAACAAAACAAGCATCTTCTCCAAGCCCTACAAAAGATGGGAAATTCCCCTCCTATGACTATCACCGATCCTCCCGAATTTATTAGTCAGGAGAAGATAAATGAGTGCGCCAAGATCGGTAAGCAAGGTACAACAGTGTCCACCTGGAGAGAGCAGATCCTCAAAGATAGTGAGGAAGTGATTACAAAGTTCATAGAGCTCTATCAAAATATAAATCAAGCTAACAAGGAACTCCAGGCAATAGCAGGACCTATCTCCAAAGAGTTGGACCATGTCAGGTTGCAACACGAGACATTCCAAAAGATGCTCGTCTGCCCAGTCGATGAATTAGTGAAATTCGGTGTCTTTGATCACCCACGAGCACCCAACAAATTCCTTACTACTTTAGACTATTGGGTTGACCAAATGGAGTTTGTCTTGGAAAAGATAGACAAAATCAAGGAGGAAGCCTTGGATGCAATGCATCAAATGGAGTAGATCATCTTAAGAATGTCTCTAGGGTTGCTCGGTGCAGCGTACACCTTGAGGAAGGTAGATGATACTATTCAGATTTTCAAGGAAATCACGTCGTAGGGTTTAGCATCAGAGGCCACTTTTGATATAGAATCTATCAACAACCTTCTGGCCTGTCGCGACTTTGGATACCTGATGGAGGTAGGAAATGAATACTTCAAACTCTGGAAAGACTTAGAGATGAATGAGAAACTTGTGAAGTCATCGGAGATCACACCAAGGGTCCCGCTCAAGATCAACTTCAAGTGATGGTTAGCAAGTTCATGGAGTATCGAGCTTAGTTTCACATTACCTCTCCTGAGTAGAAGCAGGACACTCCTTTCAAGCCAAGGGATGACGATGAATAGGATCCTTCCTCTGGGATAAATCCCATTTTTGTAAAAGTATTTAAAAGTATGTTGGCACAAATGATGACATCATCCATGTTGCACCATGAGATGTTGTCATCCACAAAATTGCCCCAAAGTCAACATTTGACTTTTAAATATTTTGTAAATAGTTGTTGGCTCCTTTTTGTCTTCTTTCTCCTTCTCCTTCTATAAATACTTGGATACTTGTAGTATTCAAGGGTGAGCAAATTTGTATGAAAAATAGAAGTGAGGAGAGAAAGACTTTGAGCTTTCTTGTAACAGAACAACTTATTAATACAAAATTGAGACTTTGTGTTGAATTCTTGTGTTATGTGTTAGATCTTTCTTAAGTTAGATCTGCATGCTTATTTTGTTGGATTCACCTATGCTTTTGTCATTTGTTTAACAAGTATTGCTTTGTTTGTTTATGTGAGTAAGTTTGGCTCTGTTTACTACCGGCCCAAAACATAAACCCTCTGACCTTTCTATTTTGGAATTCATTTCTTTTCTCCCTTCAATCCATCTTTCTTCTATTCCTTCCTTCATTCCTTTCTATTCTTCATCGGAACTAACTCTACTAGGATGAGATCCCAAACCCCCTAAAGGCAGAATATTGTAAGACTTGCACAGATTCCTACTATTAGAATAGCAATAAACCGGTTTCACTTTCTTTGTCTCAAAGAGGGGCTATGCCCTACACACTGTTGGCCTGTCTATCCATAGATCTCGCCCACCCATGATTTTGGACTAACGGTTTTGGTGACTCCTTTGGGAAAGAACCAGATCTATGTGAGTGGTATGTCAGCTAAAAGACACCAATAGTTTTTAAAGTCATTGGGGAGACTAAGAAAATAGATAAAAGCTGTAAAAATCACTACCTGTTTGCAAATCTTAACTCTTTGTTTAAAATCCAAATTTTTGCAAAAGTGATCCAAACTGAAAATTTTCTTAAGAGATCCATAGATCTAGACCAGTTAGAAACCTTTAGTTCAGCTGAGTTTTTATAAAAATCTCTGTATTTTCATAGATCTGAGATTCTGATAGTTTTACAAATATTTTCAAACCCTTGCAAAAAGTCAAATCTAAGATCTGAAAATCAGCTTACTAAGTTAACCATCATTTTATCCTCACTAATCTTTGTCATTAAACCGTAATCAGTTTTCAAAAGAGGGATAAAATTAAATATTTAGAAAAGTACATGCTGCTGATTTTTGTCAGAAAAATCTAGAAAATCAGCAAGTACAAACAAAAAGAGTTTTAATCATCGCAAACCTGAATAGATACACTGGTGGGTGAGCCCTTTACCCGTAGCAGGAGAGATCGTGGAGAATTTGATCCTAATTTTGATCTACTTCAAAGGCATAACTTCAGTATTACACTAGTGTGCTTCACGTCGCTGAGTTCAGCTAATCGTTCAGCCAGAAGTGCCTCACCCCCACAAAAGAACCATTTTTCACAAGGAGCCTCCACATCAATTTGCAGTGCTCTGCTGCTAAGTGGAACTGCACTCCCGGCTTGTGTCCTCTTTCCAGCTTTTCAAATGGCAGTACCATGGGGAAACATTATGGGCCCTCTTGTATTACCACATCCAGTTCATGCACTCCCTCATGGAAACCGCAAGAATTTCCCAAGATTTGATGGGAGTGGAAATCAAAGCACGGATTCACATATATCTACATTCATTATGTCATGTAGTATCCTAGATGTGACCCATGAAGATGTGTCAGTATGCCTCTTTCTAGAGACCTTGCAAGGACCTGCAGCAGAGTGGTTCCAACACTTGTCGGCCGGATCTATCACCAGTTGGGCCACATTACGAACTGCGTTTGAAGATAGGTATAAGCCTTCAGAAGATGCATTTGCATTACTATCAAAGATTACTCACTTGAAGAAGGAGGCCAATGAAACCATGCATGATTTTATCACCCGTTTCAATTCACTAATTAACTATGTGCCACTGCCATGTTGCCAACACCAGAAAATCAAAAGTGTTTCTTTGTGAACGCCATGAGCTCAAGAGTAAGTTTCTTACTCTTACAAGAACAAATCACCACCTTGGTCCTCGCTCAAGCTATGGCCATTTGGATAGAAGACAACCTGCTTATATCTGGTGAGTTAAAATGAGAGCCATCCAAACCAAAGGCTTCGACCCCTTCTAAAGCCACTTCATCAGATCCGACATTCCAGAAGATGGCGAATGACTTGCTCGCATTAAAGAAGTAATTAGCTCAAGCTTCGTCTACCACTCCATACCGGGATATCCCATGGAGGAACTTCACTCCCAACAACGCCCACAAAGGTCGTGTTTGCTGCTGTTGCTCCAAGGTTAGCACTTGAGGCCCCTTCGGTTAATGCCTTGGTCAAGATCGAAGAAGAGCAGCAAATTTATGAAGAACCTTCATCATAAGGTGAAGATGATCAAGATGTCGATGAACCGACTGGTAACTCTACAATCAGGTATATGGAATTTGAAGATGAAGAATCTGATGAAGAGGAAGGTACCCAATGGTATGTAAGTGGACAGTCATATGTTGTTTTCACCTGCTCACAAGGAAAAGAAGCAGAAGTTGCTGCCAGGATACAAAAGGAGAAGGCATGTTGAGCACGCCTCCAATAATTGCTAAAATAGGTAATCCTCTTCTTGCTCAACCTCCTATTAAACCTTTTACGAAGAAATCTTTTCCTCCCATCTCTCCTCCAAATCAGCATTCTTCTATTTCCATAAAGACCAGTAACCCTACCCTACCATCGTGAAATGAGGGACTCATTCCTTCATCAACGCAACCCTTGGTTGCATTCAACATAGTCGATCACTCTAAAAATACCAAGATTCAAATGTCAAGTTGAGTATCTTGATCTAACCCCAAGCGACTTGTAAGATTAACCGAATATATCTAAAACCAAGCTACCATCCCCCTCTCGGTCTCCTCGAAAGGAATCCTTTCCACTCCCGCATCTCGCATAAATATTGCCTCGACTTCCATGTCAGGAAAAATTGAAACTTTTTATCTCTCCCTCCTAATCAATGGTCACTGTATGATGGAAAAGTGATAAGTGAGCATGGGAATCTACAAGTAACTTTTCCTCACACCCGACCTCCCAAGGTCGTGCGAGATAATTTGGTGGGGATTGAATATGCGTGGGATGCGAGACAAACTAGTTAGGCAATCGATGTCTTTGACGCGCGCACTAGTGGAAATTACGAATCTAAGGCAAAGAAGGCCCTCCTAACCTGAATTGGTGTGATAGATCGATCGGTAAGGATGACTATTCGAAGGCTCCAATCAATATCGAGCTCTGGCGTGATCGGTCCATGGGTTATGGAATACGTGGAAAATGACCTGGGATAGTTTCATATATGTCTCCAGATAAGGTCATAGGGTGGATGGTGAATATTATTGACTCGATGGGTGATTCTCTAGCCTAGTCCAGAACTCCTTAGCTTCGTTAGCTGCTATGTCCAATAAGGATAACTGTTCGATGATGATAGGTGGAAGTGGAGTAGATCTGAATACTAATGTACGTAGGCCAGCATCTATGTCTGATTCACCTATAGATTCGTTGGGCTGTGGGACTTGTGGGTCACAACCATAGATTCGTGTTTGTTGTGGTCCTACTATGGTCATGTGCGGATTTAGTCCCTAATCCCTAGTATCCAATAGTCATATGCTTTCTTAACCTCTATATTTAGAATTAGCAGTTGTGTGATCTTTTCAGAGTATCTCACAGGCGTTCGTGCAACCTGAATTCTTAAGCTGGTATCTATATCTGTGAGAGTGTCTCTTGTGTCTAGCTATGGGACCAAAGGATCTGTTGAATGTTTGCTCTCTTTCAAACCCTTCCATAGTCATGCGGGTGTATATCTAGGGTAATCTGTAGTTTGGTTGATTTGACCAAAACGTGTGTGCTTGGTCGTCTTCTATGTTCAACCCATGTAACTGGGAACTGATTTGTTGTAAGTTTACTGTTGTTCGGAAGACTTGGATCCTAAGATTTTGATCTATATCAGTTATTGCTATGACGAGATTGGGTTGGGGCATGATTGGCTCGAATACATATTCTCTGGGCTCTCTAGGTCCCGTGATTGTCATACAAAAGCAACAATGTAAAATTAACTATGTGAAGTATATCTATAGCATATATGGCTTCTCACAACTATGTAAAATTAACTATATGAATGAAACTGAAGGAGCAGCTATTTTAATATATCTAGAAATTGACAATTAATCTAATGACAAATTTAAAACAAACAAAGCAACCGAGTATAGCTACTTGCCTATGCAGTTGTAAATCTATTCTAAACAATGAAATAACTAATCTAATCTATTTGAAAGACTCTCGATCCTACCTCAAAAGTGAGGAATGAATCATAGTCTCTCAGAAACTATCAATCCCCATAGCTTCCCTGGAAATATCGAAAGTAAAATTGACTGAAATAAAGTGATTGGCTACTCTATTTGATATGCTCCTAATTAGAACTTTGAAAGCTAGAACCTAGATTCTGTAAAACAATGGCGAATCTGATGGTGTGTGTGATTTTGTCCCCTCGGTGTGATCTCCTCGCTCCTTCATGTTCACGTGGATCTAGAAAAGCATGTAATGCTAGCATCATGTAAGTAGATATTGGGACAAAGGCGGCTTAGGATACGTGATGAATACAATGCGAGTAGGAGAGAGATAGCGCAAGAGTATAGAGCTTGGCTTATGCAATTCCTAGCGGGATTTATTGCGAGTCATGCAACATAAAACGTCTGAGAAACCTAAAACTATCTTTTTGAAGAACAAAACCTGCAACTTTAATGGCTTCCTATTGAAAACAAACTATCCTATTCCAATTGATTTGGATGAAGTGATAACAAAGAATTGTACAAGATGGATATGTGGCTTTCTAACAACAAGACAACACTAACTAAACATGCAATGAATGAAGCTAAGAATTCTAAGTAAAATGAAAGACTAATCTATTGCAATGAGAAATTTAGAGACAAATTTGAGGGCCATTTGCTTGAGCACAAGCCAACTATTTATAGCATTTTCATTTACCCAAGGTAAAAACCAAATTGATCTCTTAAACTATAAACAATGGCAAAACACTATTCCAGTGAACCAGAATCATTAGTGCAAGCCCAAGGAGGTGAAAAAAGATGGTAAACGTTGAATTTTACGTGAGTCATGTTAAAAGAGCATTCTGGAAAATGTGTGAAGGACCACCGCCCTGAGTAGGGCGGTTATAGGACCGCCACCCTGTCAGGGCGGCGGTCACGAGACCGCCGCCCAGGCAGGTGGTGGTTTCGTAACTAAAGAGCAAAAGGAAAAGGAAAGAGGGGAAAAGGGAAAAACAAAGCACGCGGGGGCTAAGCGGGGCATGCGGGATGATAACGCACACTTGGAGAGCTTTTCCGGATCTCGAACACCTTACGAGGAGACCTGTATCATCATTGGGGCACATGTTGCGTTGTTCAGTGGGCAAGTAACCTATAATTTTAGGTACATACTGATCACAAACTAAGCAATCGCATAATTGATTCGGGGCTTCGATAATGTCATGTCGGTAAAGGTCGCTCATGCTTTAGGCCTCACCCTTACCAATCCTTTCGGCAAATGTTACTCCATAGAAACCAAACAGGTTCCATTGATTGGTCAAATCAAAGATGCACAGTTCACATTTGTAGCATTCCCAGAGAAAAGGGTAAAGATGACCATCCTCATTGCTGATATCCCAGCAGCATATGGAATTCTACTAGGGAGAAGCTTTTGCAGAGAAGTTGGTGGAGAGATTCACATGGACTGGTCCAAAGTCGAATTCCCGTCAAAGGAGTAATGTAGACTTTGGAGCCTGAATCACAAAAGAAGTACCTGGTCACCAATTCTAACGACCCCAAAGCCCAAATTCTCTTCGAATCATCAAGGATGGGGAACTACTTCTTATCCACTAAGTTTGATAGAATGGACATTCTCATCCAGGAGGAGGACCTTAACAAGATATGGACACTGCAGTTTGATGGCAGTTGTGCAACAAGTGGATGTGGCGTTGGAGCTGTCCTGATATCTCCTGAAGAGGAGATTTTTCCTCTTTCTTTCAAATTACAGTTTTTCAATACAAACAATACCATTGAGTATGAATCTTTGTTACTCGGTATGCAAGCTGCAAAGGAAAGAGGAATCAAGAACCTAAAAGTACAAGCTAACGCCAAACGATCGATCACAACCGTAGGTAAAGGGGTGTACCAAGTGAAAAATGACAGACTCAGGCACTACCGCAACGCAGTATGGGACAAGCATTGAGGAATTTGACACTTTCTCAATAAAAGTCGTTCCAAGAGCTCAAAATGACATGGCCGATTCATTGGCCGTCTCAGTGTCTCTTATGCTCCCTCACCCAAGGCTGAAAATAGACACATATACCATTGAGGTAGTCTTTCACCCAAGTGTGCCAGACAATTCTCAGCACTGGTAGGTATTCAACGATGACAATCAGCTTGTTGCTTTTCTAGAAAAAGTTGATAATTTCAATGAGCTTCATTTTGAGGGATCTACTACGCATGTCGTGAATCATCACTTGATCAAGCGAATGAATCAAAAGAAGGAGATGGCATATGTCACTCAAGGAAATAAAATTCGAAGGGTTTAGTCTCTCTGGAATGATTGTTTGATAAACATGATCGTTTTTTCAAGAAGAAATGATAAGATGATACTAAATCCTCTCCAGAGACCGAATCTGTCAACCTGGGTATTGTATAACATCCGCAGTTTATGAACATCGGAAAATGTTGTACACAGAAGAAAAGTGAAAGTTTTTCAAATTCTTTGAAGAAATATATGGACGTATTGGCATGGTCTTATGCCCATCTAAAGTCTTTCAAGCCTAAGGACGTTCAACATGACATCCTGTTAAAAGATGATGTCAAACCCTTTCACCAGAAACAAAGGCATTACAATCCCAAGATCTCGGGTACCATCCAGGCGGAAATACTAAAAATGTTGGATGCGAGAATCATCTTTCCTATCCAACACATTACGGGTAGCGAACATCATGCCCATATGGAAGAAGAATGGCGAGATACACATATGCATAGATTTTTGCAATATGAATTAGGCATCCTTGAAGGACAATTACCCGTTGCCCATAATGGATCGGAGTTTCGCAGGGTAGTAACCAATTCGAGAGATGTTGTCCATGCTTGATGGTTTTTCGAGGATATAATCAGATTGAAGTCTCACTCTGAAGACCAATTCAAAACAACATTCACTACTCCCTAGGGCACATTCACCTACAGCAGGATGCCTTTTAGCTTGACCAATGCTGGTGCCACCTTTCAATGAGAAATGAAATTTGCATTCAAAGGTATGATGGGAAATGTCATCGTAGTTTATTTCGATGACTGAACTATGTTCTCAAAAAATTGAAGTGATCATTGTGATCATTTAGAGTAAGTATTGATTAGATGCCGAGAACACGAGATTTCCTAAATCCAAAAAAAGTCTCATTTTTGGGTCTTTGAAGGAAAGTTCTTTGGGACACGTTGTCAACAAGGAAGGAACAAAGATAGACATCGAAAGGGTTAAGGCTATTTAGAGCCTTACCTTACCCACAAGCAAGACCGGTGTTCACTCCTTCTTGAAAAGGTGAATTTTCTCAGACACTTTGTTCCCGAATTCACTGAAAAGACTCGTCACATATCAAATATGATGAAAGGATCGCAAACATTCCGGTGGAATGAATAAGGAAAGATGTCATTCGAGGATATAAAAGCCTCCATTGCTCATGCACCCATCCTGGTATGTCCCGACTTCTCCAAAGATTTTATCATGTACGTTATGCATCTGCGCATACTGTATCAGCCATCTTAATGCAAAAGAACTCTGAGGATGTTGAATCTTAAATCACGTTCATGAGCTCCCCTCTCAAGCTTCATGAATTGGAGATGTCTCGATTGGAAAAACATGCCTTCGTAGTAGTCAAAGCAATCAAGAAATTTCGGTACTACATCCAAACTCTCATACGGTAGCACTAGTTCTTGACATGGCGAGTTAAGTCTATCCTAACTCAACAAGAGTTAGGAAGCTTACGAGGAATTGATCGCAAAGGTCCAAGAGTATGATCTAGACATCAAACCAACCAAGTTGGTAAGAGGCGAGGGCCTATGTCAAACTTATGGCTGAAAACAAAGATTCGAGAGGTCCCTAAAGAGGAAGATGTTTGCATCGATGGAGCGTAGGGTAAACTAAAGAAAGTTCATTCTCTACCTATGGTTCTATTTGTTGCAATGAGCGATGAGTGGTATTCGACATCATTTTCTTTCTCACTTACGATGAGTGTCCAGCCCATCTAACTTCAAAGGAGAAGTGGACTATAAAGCTCGATTGATGGCATCATCTTACGATGCGTTGACAAACCGCAGCAGATCAAATTTCTTGAAAGATTTCATGACTCAGCCTGCGGCGGCCACTTCTCCTCATCTGTAATAGCACATAAAATCATTGGGCAGTACTAATAGCCAACGCTATTTCGAGGATACTGACCACCTAGGTAGCAAAATGTGAGCTCGCACACGGTTTGTTGGCAAACCAAAATTGGTTGCTTTTCCCCTCAGGCCCGTCATTATTGATGAACCATTCAGGCAATGGGGAATTGAATTTATTGGAGCACTACATCCCTAATCAAGTGTCAGACATAGTTATGTCCTAACAGCAACAGATTACTTCACCAAATGGGTGGAGGCCATACCTGTTAAGAATGCCACCTCTGAAGTTGTTTGTAACTTCATCAAAGAAAATATCATCGTGAGGTTTGGCATCCCACACAAGATCGTTGTTGATAATGCTTCCAACTTCTCCTCATGGGAAGTTATTGGTTTTTCTATGAATATGGGATAACCTTGGCCCATGCCTTGGATTATTACCCCCAAGGAAATGGTCAGGTAGAATTCGTAATAAGAACCTAGTGACCATCATACGGAAGCTAGTCGATGAGAATCAGTGGTCATGGCACAAGTCATTGTATGATGCTTTGTGGGCAGACTGTATTACTCCAAAGAGGTCTCTCGGTATGTCACATTTTCAAGTGTTATATGGAATCGATGTTGAGCTCCCCATTTCTGCGGAACTCCCTGCTCTATGCTTGGCACGAGCAATCGAAGATGAAACTTTCTAGAATTATCTTGAAAAGAGGATCATGTATCTAATAGAACTTGAAGAAAAAAGGGTAAGAGTAGTCGACAGGATCACCGAACATCAGAATCAAGTCAAGAGACTATTCGATAAAAAGGCCAAGTAGAGGGATTTCTAGGTGGGAGATCTTGTCCTTCTATGGGACAAGTGAAGAAGCGACCAAAGGGCATACGGGAAATTCAACTCTCTTTAGAGAGGGCCTTTCAAGATTAAACAACTCAATGGAGAGAATAGCTTCTATCTCTCATATCTAGACAGAACTGAGCTCCCGCTTCCCTATAGCAGGCAACATCTCAAAATATTTAGGAAGTAGAGCTTGCTCTCTTCTTTGTACATTTACTTTAGTTGTGTGTTTGTTTTTGTCGTGTGTTTGCTTCTGTTGGTTATGTGTTTTCCTTCTTTTTCGTCACCCTGGTTTTTGACTCTGTAACCCAATGGATAGGCACATGTAGACCTAGGATTCTCTACCCTTAAGCTTTACTCAAAGATAGTCCCCAAAAAGAGCCAGTTGTTATCCCATAAAATTGACAAGGGCAATTTTGTGGGTAACCATACCAAATTTTCCATTTTGGTCCCCGTTGAGGTCTCTTAATGTTCGGAATGGCATAAAATCCCTTTCCGAAAAATCTAGTTTTTAGAACTTGGTCATTTTCAACCTTTTTGGGTTGGGTGCAATTTTCATTCACGTTACATCAACCAAAACTATGCCCCTCTATTCCTTTGGTGCATTCTAAGGAGTGTCAACACTCCAAATGTTACGCCTCCCAATGTTGCACCTCTCAATGTTGTGCCTCCCAATGTTGCACCTCTAAATGTTGTGCCTCTCAAAGCTATGCCTAGGTGCAAATGCCACCTTGTTATCACTCTCTAAAGTGCAAAGTGGGCACTAAAAACACATAGTGTCGACACTCCCAAAGCTACGCCATGGCGCAAATCTCTTCATGTCGACATCCACTTAAGTGTGCCATAGAAAAGTTGGTGGCACATTTATTGCACCTTTTTCTATATATAGGCACGTCACCTGTCATTTTCACAATTGAAAAAATATGAAAAGTTATTCCTCTGTACTTGTCAACATTCTGTCAACCTCGTGTGTTTCCATTTGTCACATTCATGGACCCCACATCGTCTCCTTTATTGTTATATATTCCTAGTAAGTGGCCCTTACCTTTCTTATGGATTTGTTGTGGTTTTTCTAATTGGTTTAGGTGATTAGGATCGTTAAAATAATAAACAATGAACCTAAGAAGATAACACAATCTCAACACATATTGCAAACCCACCTTCAAACCATTTTTTTTTCTCTCCTTCTAGATCTACAAATCTGGAAGACTCTGCCACAAAACAACTCAAACTCATTTGTCCCTTATTCCCTACTTTGCTAAGTTTTTCCCTCCTAGACATCAAAATCTGAGCCAAAAGAGTGAAAATCATGAAATTTTTGCAAAATAACCCACTATTTTTTCCTTCGGTGCAAGCTTCATCCTTGTTACATCAAACACAGTCATGCCACAGGCAGTGCATTGTCCTTGCATGCGGCATAATCCTTCTCCGCACCTTATAAACATTGCAAAATTCCCTAGGCGCAAGCACTGGCACCAAAGCAACTACAACAACATCTGAATGTTGTGCAAACCTTTCCCGTCGCTGTGTAAACTAAACCACTTGGTGCACCTCACTCTCATGCAGCATCTACCACATCTGCGCCAATGGCACATCCTGGGACCTTGCTACACCAATCATATATGTGCCCCACTTAAAAAGACTTCTAATGGCGTGAGCGCACATCCCTTGACACCAACATCTGAATGTTGTGTGTAGCCTTTCCATGCCCCACACCCATTTTGGCATTGTTTTCTCCCATGCAACACTTTCTCAAAGTGTGCCTTGCTTTTCTAAGTCCCTGTAGCCACAGTAAAGTTGCACCTTGCACCCGAGAGGCTTGTAAATTGCTAACTTTTTATTATGTAAGCTTTTATGGATGACTTAATGGCTAACATGGCTATTACGCAATGGACTTCCTAATTCTTCTTGCAGATCAATAGCTGAACTCAGATTCACACATGTATTCATCGAGTAAGAAGCCAACTAAGTCTATGGGTAAAGCCAAGCTAACAAGAAGAAATGAAATATAAATACCAAAGGGTCAGGATGCAGAATCTCTTACGAGTGTGATCTTGATATCATAGATTGAACTCAAGCACATTGACATGGAGGACTTCTGGGCCAGGAACAAGAAGGTCACTGGCAGCCCATGGATGGATAAATTGGTTGGCGGTGGTATGCACTTTCTTTGCGGGGATCCTAGTGAGCGCAATCAACAACAAGTTTATGATGTTGTTGGGCCATTGTTACAATAAGGACACAAGATGTGTCAAAAATGAGAAGGGTGAGGTGATCATCAACCTCATAGCCCAACATTTTGAGATCATGTTGGGTATCCTCACCACTAACATTTTGTAGGTGAGAGGGAGGATTTGCATGAAGACATGGACTAAAAATGAAGACAAATGATGCAGTTGATGAATGAGGTGTAATTCAAAAACAAGAAGGTGACAAACAGGAGGCCACAAGTCATTCATCGCAGGTGACTTTTCGGAGGAGTGAGTGACACAATCACCTTCTTGTGCATGGTATTTGGGCTCTCCGATGCCCATTACTTTCACAAGTGGATGCTCAGGTATTTAGAAATAATGAGTAAAAATGTTCCTGATCAGCATTTTGAATGGGGAGAGATTATCAACAACACAATCTCAGAGTAGCTTCAACAACTTTCAACAACTGGGAGGTTCTATATGAACTCCTATGTGGTATATGTTGCTACCTCAGAGAGGGACTACCCAACATTGAATTGGTATGGGGTATGGCCCCAGGTCAAAATATATGAGTACTATCCAGAGTTAAGACTGGAAAACAACATAGCCCAATTCAGCAAAGTCAACGATGTCTTCTTCTATGGCGTCATCTGCCTCTTGAGGCCCAACATGACTTACGGTCGGATGACCAAAAGTGTGGTCACTACCATAGAGAAGTGGGGAGCATTATTCACGCAATTCCCCACTTTCACCTATCTCAGAGCCGCTAACTTCTTGGGAGAGCCCACCAAATTTCCGAGGTATGCGGACCCAAGCTGATCCTATTGGAGCTGTCTAGATAGCTTATCACATACCATGAGAAGTGTTTGAAAAGGAAGAAGGGTGGAACTCCATTCCCCCTCACAGTGGGTAGGTACACCTGCACTTCACAGGAAAAGCTCGGGAAATTTTTGTAGAGCTTGAATTGCTCAACTTGAAGCATAATTTCCTAGCAAGGCCAACCTTTGATCCTCGTGATTGCCTTCCAAGGGCAAAGATCGATCCAATTCACATCCCTCAGATCGAAGATATCTACATCGATCTATATCACAAAGTCAAGCTCAGACGAAAGGATCACTCCCATTGGCCCTAGTAGAGATCATTCAATATGGTGTGGCTATCGTCCCAAAGGGTTTCCAAGCAACTGATCAAAAATTTGATCAGGTTTATCTAGAAACAGATGGGAAAAATTGGCCATTTGCGAAATTGATAGAAACAAGGCCCCTCAGACTATTGAGGAAAGGTTCAAGGGCACTCTGTAGCGCACAAGCATTGGTGCAAGAAAAATGGTATCATCTACCTTGGGGTAGACTTTACCACGTCTCCCTTGGGCAATGCACCCACCAAGCCGAAACACTTTCCTAAAGGCAAAGGAAAATATATAGAAGGAGAGGCAAGCACTACTCAGAAATAAGTTCTTGAGAGCCCTCCTTCCACCGTCGAAGAGAAAGTTGTGGACTTAGTGTCCCCAAGAAGAGAAGAAGAGGCTAGTGCTCCAATAGGCACATCTACTCAGGATGTTGCCACATCTACTACTGGTGAAGTCCCAACCATCCCTCTCTCACTCCTCCTTCCCCTCCTCATGTCGCTCAACCAACCACTCCTTTGGTTGTGTCTTCTCCCCATCTTCTACCGTTCCCCCTCCCTCTTCCTCCATCTTCTCTTCCCTCGCGGATCTCCCCAACATTTCTTCCCTCATCTCACAGATCCCTTCCACCCCCACGGTTTCCTCTCCTATAGTCACTCCTAACCCCGTGAGCATTGGAGTGTTGGCTTCTTTCTCAATGCCACCACCAAGTGTCTCGACACATTTCCCCATGTCCACTATGTTTCTCCTTCTTCCACCCCTATTTCCTCCTCTTCCTCTGGTCCCACTCCCTTAAGTCTAGAATGGATCTCCAAACACCTGAGCTAGCATAAGAGGAAAGTCCCTATTGCACCTATGGACTTCTCCATTATTCCAGCCTAAAGGGCCCAAGAAGCAAAAAGCTATAACCCACTTCTCTCAAAGTGCTTCAGGTGAAAGGGTTATGGAGATCGCGTACCCTGATCTCACAAAGAAGAAAGAAGATTTGTCTCCTACAGATTTTACAGTGACTCAGGTTACCATGGGAACGTCATCAGAGAGCCTGCAAGGAGAGGCCTTATCTGCAGTGGATGCCCTTTGTAAAAAGCTTCGATAAGCAAAGGAAGAGAAGAGAATATTAAAAGAACAAAACAAGCATCTTCCCAAGCCCTGAAAAATATGGGCAATGCCCCTCCTCTTCTTGTCACCAATCCTCTCGAAGTTCTTAGTCGGAAGAAGATAAATGAGTACGCCAAGATCGGTGAGCAAGGTATAGCAGTTGTGTACTGCACGGAGAGAGTAGATCCTCAAAGACGGTGAGGAAGTGATTACAAAGTTCACATAGCTCTATCAAAATACAAATCAAGCTAACAAGGAACTCGTGCAATAGTAGGACCTATCTCCAAAGATTTGGACCATGTCAGGTTGCAACACGAGACATTCCAAAAGATGCACGACATCCCAGTCGATGACTTAGTGAAATTCGGCGTCTTTGATCACCCGCGAGCACCCAATAAAGTCCTTGTTGCTTTAGACTATCGGGTTGACCAAATGGATTTTGTCTTGGAAAAGATAGACAAAATCAAGGAGGAAGCCCTAGATGCAATGCATCAAATGGAGTAGATCATCTTAAGAATGTCTCTAGGGTTGCTCGGTGCATCGTACGCCTTGAGGAAGGCAGATGATACTATTCAGATTTTCAAGGAAATCACGTCACAGGGTTTAGCGTCAGAGGCCACTTTTGATATAGAATCTATCAATAACCTTGTGACCTACCGCAAATTCATTGGATACCTGAGGAGGCAGGAAATGAATACTTCAAACTCCTAGAAAGACTCAGAGATGAATGAGAAACTTACGAAGTCATTAGAGATCACACCAAGGGTCCCGCTCAGGATCAACTTCAAGCGATGGTCAGCAAGTTCATGGAGTATCGAGCTCAGTTTCACATTACCTCTCCTGAGTAGAAGCAGGACACTCCTTTCAAGCCAAGGGATGACGACGAATAGGCTCCTTTCTCCTGGCATAAATCCCATTTTTGTAAAATTATTTAAAAGTATGTTGGCACAAATGATGACATCATCCATGTTACACCATGAGATGTTTTCATCCACAAAATTGCCCCAAAGTCAACATTTGACTTTTAAATATTTTGTAAATAGTTGTTGGCTCCTTTTTGTCTTCTTTCTCCTTCTCCTTCTATAAATACTTGGATACTTGTAGTATTCAAGGGTGAGCAAATTTGTATGAAAAATAGAAGTGAGGAGAGAAAGACTTTGAGCTTTCTTATGTGAGAACAACTTATTAATACAAAATTGAGACTTTGTGTTGAATTCTATGTTATGTATTAGATCTTTCTTAAGTTAGATCAGCATGCTTATTCTTTTGGATTCACCCATGCTTTTATCATTTGTTTAACAGTATTGCTTTGTTTTTTTTATGTAAGTTTGGCTCTGTTTACTACGGGCCCAAAACATAAACCCTCTGACCTTTCTATTTTGGAATTCTTTTCTTTTCTCCCTTCAATCCATCTTTCTTCTATTCCTTCCTTCATTCCTTTCTGTTCTTCGTCGAACTAACTATACTGGGATGAGATCCCAAACCCCCAAGAAGGAAAAATACTGTAAGACTTGCAAGATTCCTCTTTGGTAGAATAGCAATAAACCGATTTCGCTTTACTTTCTCAAAGAGGGGCTATGCCCAAAGACACTGTTGGCCTGTCCATCCATAGATCGACCACAAATGATTTTCGGACTAACACCATGAAATACACAAATCGAGTAGGTGCATTACTTCTTACAAACCGAGTAGATAAAAGCAATACTTACTTCTCCACTCCAAAAGATTATCCATGTGAACCATCCACTACGCTACCACTGCCATACGCAAGTTATATACTAACATGTTCCTTCTTTCCATCGACATTCCCATTGAACTTTCATAGCAAGCAGGAATATTTTTGGAATCTCCTCACATGTATACATTGGTGCTAGTTATTGCCTAAGCGCACTGATACTACGTGGCTTCGATGCATGCCGCTACACTTTGTACTTTACACCCAAAAAAATTTCATAAGTTACATGCACCCAATTATCACATGCAACACTTGTAGTATCACTCAATGATTGTGCATCATCCCACTAGAGAACTCCCTTCCGGATCTCAAATGGTGTGCACATAAAAAAATTTAAGTCTTCTTCGTTTAAGGGCTCTACATAAGGTGTAGATTTCTCATTTTTCAAAAGGATAATGACACACTCTTCCTTGTTCTCAAAATTGATGCACCCCTTATTGAAGTACAGGTCAGCATTTTTTGCATAGCACCAAGGGTGCCCAAGTAATTCGGGAAAATTATCGCAATGCTAAGACCTCAAAGTCCCTAGTGAACTTGGCCCTATATAGTAATGGATGCATCTTTTAAAATTCAATGGGTGTTTCCTTAGTCGATTTTCCATGAATAACACATTGGAAGATGGTTGTAATGGAGGTCTTCCCATCTGAACCCACACATCCAAAGTGAGTACATTTACTTCTGTGTCAATCAAGATGTTACTCAAAAGCCAACCATCAACAATAACATTTAGAGTAATCTCCTTGTCATAATCCAAACTATCTGGAGGAAGATTAGCATGTAGAAGTTATTATACGTACCCAAAATTGTATGTCTTTATGACAAGTCGAGAAATTGGTTACAACAGCCCCAATGATGATACGAGTCTCTTCATAAGTGTTCGGGATCGAGAAAAGCTTTGATATGCGTTAACATCCCGCATGCCTCGCTTTGCCCCCGCGCCCTTTGTTTTCCCTTTCTTTCCTCTTTCTTTGGCTTGCCTTGATGGCGAAACCGCCACCCCTGCAGGCGGCAGTCTCGTACATAACTGCCGCCTTTGTCTGCGCGCATTTTTCCGACGTTCTTTTGACGCGACCGCGTGAAATATCAACTTTTACCAACTTTTCTTTGCCGACTTAAGCTTGTATTTATGTTTTGCCGGAATTATCAGTGATTTATCTTTGTTTAATAGTAGGAGAGTTCAATTTGAACTTGCCTTCCGGTGTTTGCAAATGCTATAAATACATAGCATCTTGAGCAAATGACCACCATTTCCTTGTGAGAGTCTTCTCATTTTTCGGTGGTTTGGTCTCATTAGCTTGCTTAGGATTGATAGTATAGTTCATTACATGTTTAGATAGTATTGTTCAATTTGTTGGTAAGCCACATACCCATCTTGTGCAATCTTTGTTGTTTCACCCATAGTCGGTTTGTTTTGGTCTTGGTTCTTTCAAGTGTCCGAGTCTTCATTCTTGAGGCTCTAGATTTATTTTATGAATCATTTTATTTTAGCATGGTTTAGAATTACGAGTATTTAGTTATGCCTCATTTTTAAACGATCTGCTAGGAATATAGGCCAAGCTCTGTTCTCTTGTGCCATCCCTCTCCTACTTGTACTTCTTGTATTTCTGCTATTATTCATTGTTTGAGTACTGATGTTTATCATTTTGGTTTATCATCGCCTGCAATAACCCTTGCTAGAATCGCATAGGCCAAGCCAGTTCACTTGCGCCATCCCTCTCCTACTTGTGCTTTGTGCCATTTTCACTTTAAAGTAATTGTCGCCCCAAAGTGCCTTCCCTTGCCGATGTTTATGCTCCTACTCTTTTCGGATTCACGTGAACATGCAAGAACGAAGAGATCACTCGAGGGGTCAACACAAGCTTGGATTTACCTCCGCTCAGTAAATGCCGGGTTTAAATTGTCAAAGTTATTATCAAATAGAGTAGTGAATCATTTTATTTCAGCTTAAGCTCACTTTCAATATGGAATGAGGAATGATAGTTTCGAGAAACTATGATTCCTCACTTCGAGGTAGGTGAAGGTTTCCAATTAAGTTAATTAGTCTTTTGTTTAGATTCACACATGCACAGTGAATAAACCACACAAAGTTATTTCACTTGTTTAGTTTTAGTATAAAAAGTTTAATGGTTGTAATTATAATGTTTCAATCATATATTTTGTTTAGATTAGTTTCCTTTCAAGTAGTAGTGTAAATTGTTATTTTCGGTTTAAGTTAATTTAGAGATTCCATAACTAGATTAAACGCTTAAATTCTAGTTAGGAGGGTAAATCACTAGGAATTTATGCTACCCGCTCATAGCCTCTAAATCTCCCTTTTTCGGTTTGAGATCAAACTACAAGATCTTAGTCACTAATCCTCTCATAGTTAGCCATAAGAAATGCCGATTCTCACATTTAGCTTTTCTATCATAAAAAGTACCATAATCTCTGTGACTTCATCTAAGTCACCCGCATTTCAAACCACCCGGGTGTCTCGCACGACCTCGGGAGGTCGGGTACGGGAAGGTCACTTGTCGATTATCATCCTCGCATGTCACTTTCCCATCGTTATCTCTCATGCTTAGTCCCAGTGTGTAGAGTGTTTCCCTTCAACCAGCTCCCAAAAAGGAATAATGTTCTCTTGGCATAGCATCTTGCAAACCTCTTTCAAATCATCAACATTTGTCTGATGGAGATCAGTTGCTTTCTTTTGTTCCAAATTTTGTGATTGTTCCTTCAAACATTGTATCTCACCTGTAAATTCTGAATTACCTCCATGGTTTCTTGATAAACCTCCTTCTGATGCATAGGGTCTAGATACTTGGCATGCAGGACTTCCTCCTTAGTAATGGTAGGATTTTGTTTCGAGTTTCCCTAGTGTGCATTGCCTTAGTGTGTGCGATAATCTTCACAAGTACCAACTTAGGATCCAATGCTAACTTTGGCATCCATTGGTCTTCCACGGTGCATTTACTCTAACCATTCTTGCGCCCTTATTTTCTGTTTGTGTTTCTTGCTTAAGTGTTCATACAAGTCCTGGGCATTCTTCATAACTATGATTCTTTCCACAAAAAGAACAAACAATATTCTATGGACATTCACACTGTAGTGATCAGGAGATCCACACGTATAACAAGTCCCATGAGGGAAAATCACTCCTTTCGCCCCCGTGACCTCGACCTCTAAATCCCCCAATAAGCAGCTATGTATGCGAGACTTGCATGGATGTCATAAGATAACTTAGACAGGAGAGTCTTGAACCAAGCATCATATTCTTGAACACTTTCAGTAGTGCCCTGCTTAATGTCTTTGAGTGTGCTTATGCTTTTCTGCTCAAACTCAAGGATATAAAATTCCTTTAAGAAAGCATCTCGTAGCACCGTATAGTCCACATAATTTTGATCAGATTAAACTCTTTGTACCGGTTGTGCACACACCCCCGCAACATAGTTACTATTTGACTTGCCTTACGCTCTAGATCTATAATCCCCTTTGTACGCCACAATATCTCACACATATGCACATGCTCGGCTACATCTTTAATGCCTCTATACTCTAAGGGATAGACAGACATCTCCATGTAAATTTGCTGAGGTTGGTGCGGGACTTGCCCACCGAACCAAACCTATGTTTCCTCCTATATTTCCATCACCTCCAGATCCACCAGATCTTCCAGCACCTGAGCCACGATCCTTCTAATCCACCCCCTCCAGTAGGTAATGGACCGAGAAGATGCACTACCTTGTGTTCTGACGGTTGTGCTAAATTGAACGCCCACCGTTTGCAAATTTTCACTACTTCCAGATGTGATGCCAAGGTTCTATGCACCTACGTTCTGTGCTAATGATGCACTAGAAAAGATACCTCCAGTAGGTCCTCTAAATAAAGTAGATGATGATTGTACCATAGATGACTACGCTCCCTGATTAAATCCTGAACTTGATTGAAAATCAACTCTATCTACCGCAACCCTGCTACTCACACTAGTTTTATGTTTACTGATTATTGTAGAAACTGGAAAACCAAGTGCAAGGGCTAGGTCACCAAGTAGATTCAAATGTGCACCCACAGCCCATATTGTCTCTACTAGCGCACTCTTCTCGAGGCTAAAGAGGGTTCTCTACCATACTTTCCCAAATGGGGGAGATCTAGATGCTCTAGCTCCACGTCTTCTACATGAGCTCTGAATCCTTCATGAGCCATCTCTCTCCACAATGCCATATATTCTACAACTTCTCGTTGCTTCTCTAAATCCCTCTCACATGCCTCATTGAACTTAAGTCACCTTTCTTCCCTCTGTCTTTCTGCCACTAGGTCTGTCATCCTTACCAAACTGCTCCTTTCCCGTGTGTGGTGGGGTTTAGTTAGCCATTGGATTCTCTTCCAAATCCAAGGTTACAATCAGGATCTTAATCGCTAGTGGAATACCACATAAATATGATCCTTTGGGTTCATGCAAAAATTGAAACTCAAAGCTAACCTCTAGGCAAGAGTAAGTTGAAACTACATACTCAAGAATATAGTTGTTCAAAACACCTCGGAACCAAACATCCAAAGAGTGCGTCCAAATTAGATATGCATCATACAAGGCCTGGAATTATTCTTATGTCCAAAAAATCATGCAAAACCTCCAATTTCTCTTAGACACATAAGCAACCACCACTCATACAACTCTATAGGAAAGATAACAAAGAACGTCTCATACAATGCATCATATAGATTTTGTTTAACCCATGCGCATAAATAAAAATTAGGTCTAGTGTTGAATCTACGAGCATACTCTTCTTCTAGATCTACTAACCACTCCTCAATATTGGCCAAGGTCAATTGGTATGTCTTCATCACGCAACATCCTAAAAAATAGCTGAGAAAGAGGTCCCAACAATGGAACCAATGATGTAGCCTAGAATTCACTGCAAATAACCCAAGGCGTGTTGGCACATCACTCGGCTGAACTGAGCGCTCACCCAAAGTGTGCAAGGGTACTAGGTCCCTCTTTAGAGTTGTTTTTCTAGAATGTTAGCATGATTGCATATGTATATATCCATATTTATAATAGTTAATCAAGTAAACCACAAGCATGAACCAGATCTAGAACTAAACCATATGAAAGATTGACTAAACAATGATTATAATAAGATTTACCATACAAGAACCATATTCAGTCACATCTAACACCAATATCCAGCCAATATGATCCATTATATTAAATACTATAAAACACAGAAGCTTCATACATCAAGACACGTCTCTATAGTCATGTGCGCTAGCAAATCCACATCATAACTCTACAATAATCAAGATTTTCTAAATCGTGCAAATCAATACATATATATAGGGGTGGGTAATTTCCCTTCACCACCCATGTACCTTCCAAAAATAGGCTACATGCTAACAATAGCCATGTGCCTTTACAAGGGAATAAAAAAATGCAAGTGTTCTAACAATAGACTTCATATAGTTAACTCAAGTAGAAATCCTATTATTAGATTGAAACTATGCATGGCACTCGAACTATTGCACATCCCAAAATAGCCTTACGTGATCTGTAAGTCTCCACGTCATTGTGTGCTCAAAGCACTTTATCTCCAAAAATATCCTTAACAATAAAATGGCTAAGTTTTGATCTTGGGCGCTTCAACCTTACTATACTATCGCACACTCTTCTCCCGCCCCTACATTTGCATGCCCAACACTTAGGCTATTTTTTTCAGCCCAACACAAGGCCAGACATTCCCAAAAAGTTTGAAATCTCTGTAATGCAAAGGGATTGTGGAAGCCATATAGGTGCATGGAACAAGTCTTTGCAGAGCACCAAGGTGAAGGTGGAAAGGTGCTTCGGAGAACCACAAAACCCGAGAAAAAGGACTAAATAACCTATGGAAAAATCGGGGATGCGGGGAACATAAGGTCCGAGGAAAAATACCACTTATTCCCCCATAGTCCACGATTACTTGCAATACAAAGGATTTGACCTCAAAGACTTTTGAATAGTCAAAAATGACTAAGAATGGAGATCTTTTTCACTTCCAAAGACTTCACCAAGGAAAACAAAGGTGCAAAATAGTCACTTTGACCCAAATTTATAAAAAAAAAATCAAAAATTACACAAATTTTGGATAGGTGACAATAGAGGCCGAGTGTCGGGTGCCCTCTTCCTCTCGAGCACTCCCAACCCCTTTTTATTTTACTCACATTTTTGGGTCCTTTATATCTCTGTTTTAGCATCTTATCTCATGGTAGTTGACCTTTTCGTGGTTGATTATGAAATGCAAGAAAATGAAATATAAATATAAAGTTATGTGATCATAATAACAAAAACCAAATACTAAGCATTATCTATCACCACCTAAGGTTGCATCCATCAAGCATCTAAGAGCTTCATCTCATCGATCTAAGCACCATCACAAGGGACATAAGGGCTGATTATTCTACATACACACTTCATAGGAGGGAAGTTCATTCTATTCCATGCACACATTATTACATTTCTTTACATCTAGCTTATTTACTCATTATCAAGTGTAACATGCACAAGAGCCACCAAGGGCATGATTTCACACACACACACTGAGAGAGAGAACTACATTGGGTATAAGAGATAGTGCAGAAATCGGTTGTAATTTCACCTTTGTGACAACCGAGGACAGTCCAGACCCCTCATTCTACATCTTTCTTTTTCAAGATTTGATCTCCATTTGAGGGTTTTGCAAGTGCATATTTCATTATAGATTTTGTAAAACCTGTTAAAAACAACTCACTTGAGACCCAAGAACAACCTAGGATTAGTTAGGAAAATTATGAATTAATTTATTTTTTTAATAAGAAGAGTTTACAACCTGTTACAAGGCAACAATTGTCACTTAACAAGTTCCGAACAATTCTAATCCACTAGAACTTGTGAGATTTATTCAATTTGATCTTCTTCCTCTCTCAACATGTCAAATAGACATGGAGAGTTGTTCTTAGGAGGAATTAGGATAAGTTTGTGAGGTAGATCTATTTGATTGAATTCAATTCGAAATTTACAAATTTGATAGCAAAACGACTGTGGAAACTTTGAACTTGGTTTTCCAGGTTTTGAAGTATTTCCATTAAGTGTTTTTGTCTAATTGAATTCTTTTAGGGCCTACTACTTCAATTTAATCATTTAATTTTTTATTTTATTGTTGCAGGTTTGATCTGTGCATTTTTTTGTTTAGATAATTGTCAGTTTGAAAGAACAAAACAAAGGGAAAATTTTTAAAGGATCTATTTAATTACTTTCCATCTCCCAAGTGTGGAAATTCATTCTAATCCTAGCCTAATACATTTAGTTGATTCAATCAAACCATCTATGGGCTAAAATGCAAATTTTGATTTCCAATCTTAACATTTTTTTTAAGAACAGAGCATTATATTTTTCCTCACACGCAATTCTTCTTTTCAACAGAGATTTCAAAACACAATGGATGATCAATTTCAATACAACAATACAGATTGAAAAAGGTAATGCAATCCTTTATTGATTCCAAAATACAACATTACAACCTTTCTTCTTTTATTCCTTCCAAAACATATATTATATACATAACAAAATAATACATTTTCTTCTCACGTGTTTCACTTTACCACTTTTCAAACAGGGATTTCATAGTGAATGCTAAACACAGATTTCCAATGGAATAACAACATATGGACAAGACAAAACCACTTCCATTAATTTAAATGAACTCTTACAACTTCCTTTCCATTTGGTTTCAAAATGCAACATACAAAAACACGTATCATTCTTTCACATTCTTTCCAAAACAGAATACAGAGTATAACTCTTTTACATTTCAAATTTCCACTTACAATCAAGTACAACATCTTTCCATTACAAACATTTACAAGTTCATCCACTTCAAGTGGGAAAGGTTATAATGAGATTTCATTTTACAAGGGACTGTCAAATTGTCTTTTCTCGGCTCGTAATCAAAGAACATGCATACTCCTCATTCTTCCAATTTGATCACAACAGGAGTAGGGGAAAGGCAACGCTCTCCACCCAACCAAGAAATACAATGAAGAGGAGAATCCATCCTTCTTCATTGGCCCTCGAGCCCCAACCACAATGCAATAAAAGATGTGATCCAACTCATGGCAACAACAAGCTTCCACAAACATACAAGTAGCATTTTCACAAAGAAACACAGTCCCAAACAGAATGTAGTTTACAACTACATTAAAACATGACAAACAATACAAAGGCTTCATCAAGCAAGCCAAAGGAGCAAGAAGCTATGGGGATGTTGTTTATGCCTCCCGGGGAAAATGGGTATCACCACCTGAGTACAACCCACCAAAAATATATATATATATGAATATCATTTCAAACCTTGTCATGCCCTTATGCCTCCCCTAAGTACCCCTTATTCCTCACATTTTCTTATGTCTCCCCAACCTCTTATGGCACCCCATAACGAGTAAAGAAATGCAAGTTATTTCTTTGTAAGGTGGAACCCAAATCCCAACTCCCTCCACCCTTATACCTCCCTAACACACTTGTGCCTCCCACAAAATAACCCCATAGTCTTCTCCTACACCATTCCTAGGCCATCTACCCAACAACCCACAATATATACCAAAACATTCACACAAGAACATTTACATATATACAAGAAGAGCATTTCAAGAGCCAAGCTCCTACCTCTCCATGATGGAGTTGTTCCAAGTTCCAAAACAACAAGCTTTATCCCAATGCAAGCAATCCAAAACAGCCAAGCACAAGCATGCAACAATCTTCAAAAACTTCTCCAAGCAAGAGCTCCCAAAACAAGCAAGAAAAATTCACCCAAAATGAAGTCTCCAAAAGTGAAGCAACCCAAAACAAGGCAAGCAATTCAAATTTTATAGAAGAGGGAAGAGAAGAGGATGAGGAGGATCCATGTAGGATGCCACATCACACATCCTCAACCCCAACCCCAAAATTCAACTTCATTCTCCAATGCATAATAAATAAGTGGGTGAAAAATATGACAGTTTACTTACACACTCCAATCCAACCCACACCCCAAAGGACTGAAATTAAAACATGTAAGAAAAGTGCAATTAAAACCTACAATTTGTCTTCCCAAAAAGCATAATAAAAGTCTAATTTCAACTCCCCAACCATAGGTATGGTTGGTAAATAAATTTAAGAGGTATGGGACAAGTTTAACTTGTCCCACAAGCCTCCAAAAATAGCCTCCAAGGACAAATTCGAATTTCTAAGAAGGTGGAGTGTTTTACACTCAAGAGTTAACTTACACATCACTTACAAGGTCACTTACACATTCTTACAACACTTTAAAACATGGCCAACAACTCTATTAATTACATTCTTATGACATATTTTAATTAATTAACTAAATAATATGATTACTCACAATATTAACACCACATTAAATAAATAATGAAAGGGTAAGTGCACCACATAAAACACATGCAAAATTTAAAAAAAAGGGACCAAATAAAAGAAAAACATAAAATCCCTTGGTCACATTTAAAGGTGACCCCCCCATGGGAATCCCTAACACAAACAACACACACAAACAAATACAGTTGCCATGGTGACCTTGTTGAATTCATCTAGAATTCCAATGTGGTTGGTCTCCAATCCCCGATGTTTGTTGTGATATTTTAACTTGCAAAACACAAATACCTCCTTTGGCCTCGTGGCCATATCAGAATGTCCAAAATAATATAAATATAATTAAAATTCTAAAATCATCTAGATATATGAATCACAACAACATCAAAGCAATCTAACAATATCATTTATAGTTTTATCAACAACTATATCATCATCCAATAATTTTCCATTTCTAGGTCTACTCACAATATCCAAATATCACAAGTCTGAACAACATCCATCATATAACCATGTCCAATCAGTATATCATCATCAACATATAAAATGTCTCTAATAATCATCATGCATCATAACTGAATCAAGTCAACAATAATCCATGATCTAACATTTAACATCATATTATAATAAAGTCCATAATCATGTTCATAATATAATCAGCAGTATCATGATTAGTATCAAAAAGGTGTCAAAGGGAAGTGGGCACTCTGATTTTCAATGACCTCGGTGATCTTGGTGCGACCTCAGAGAGACCAAAGGTGACTAACACTGAACATCTTACGACCACTCAAAGGAAGATTCCCGATCTTTTCGTAGACCTAGGCACCTTCAAGCAGCCTAGGAACCCACGGGTGATAATGTCCCTCTCCAGATGCCCCAGTCCATCCTATCTCTCTAAATCTACATTTTTCTGGGTATCTGTCAGACACTCCTTCTACTCTATTCACTTGGTCAACACTTCGGTACACTCCAAATTTTATTGTGAATCAGCTAAGTACCTCTTTCTCCTCCTTACAATTAAGGTTTCATAATTTATTTCTTAGTTACTTGGGTGTATTTTTTGTACTTAATTACATATTTATTTTACTGCTACAATAACATCATATTAGGCTCTTATTTCACATTTTAGCTTAATTATTTTGGTGAACCCCACTCGTGATCCATATTTCGGATCCTTTTTTGGCATATCATCTTCTATATCATGGCTACTCAAATTACTCAAATTTCTTTGTATGATTTAATTCAAATGAACCCTAATTTCCAAGTTTGAAAAAAATCCCTAGACACCATGTATCTCCCTAGCGATACTATGTCGCATCAGTGAGTGTTATTTTAGATCGTCTATCTAAAGACCCTTATCTTTGTGATCCTCTATCTAATAAATCCATGTTGGACTCAATTCAATCTTTACATTCTTTATTTCAAGAAAAAATTAGGTTATGGAATCCATGATTACATCTCTAAAATCTGAAATCCAACATCTTAAGGACACTTCTTAGGCTCATGTTTGTTCTCCTTCTACATCTCATCTTCATGTTATGTCTTCTACATGTGCTCATATCAGTGAGCCTCAAGTCTTACCATTACCGGATCCTCTCATGTTTAATCAAAATGCTAAGAAAAATTACATTCTTATTGATCTCCTTAGTCATCAATTGATCACTTTACCATCTACTCATGGCTATCCTCCTTATTATCTTATCAAATATCAAGGTCGTCCATATTGTAATTATCATTAAATAAATGGACATAATGATAATGATTGCTATGCTTTACAATGATGAATAAAGCATCTCGAGTGTCAAGGCTTTTTCTCATTCGCTACACAACATCTCCATTGCACACCCATCTATAAATGTTACATCCAAATGGACCCCAAATCTTCTCCTTCTATATCCAATGAGCATCATGTTGCTACTTATAATGTGCCTTCTCTCGATCAGTCAAGCGTCACTTATTCAATCCACTCAAACTAAGAAACCACCTCTCAAAATTGGTCTCACTCCTCCTCCACTCAAGTTATCTGTGACATTACCAATTCAAACTAAGCAATCACCTCTCAAGGTTCATTCTCCTCACCTCCTTTTACTAATTTGTCTACTGGTGATTACCAATTCAATCTATGCCACTCCTCTAAATCTCAATTTAACCTAACCTCCACTCAAGTCTTCCACTGCATTATCAAATGATCCACCATTGTGTAAGGTCCCTCCCCAATCACCATTACATGAACCAATCACTTTTGTCAAAGAATTTACTACTTCTAGTGATAGTGAACACATTTCAAACTTTGTCACCATCGCATGTTCCTAATGTTGCTTACATTGCTCCATGACCACTTAATCTTTGGTAGGTGATTTTTCTCACCTTACTTCCCGATGATGCACTCTTGTGATTTGATTACACTTGATTTTGAGGGCACACTATATAGAAGAACCTCACACATTACATACTAAACACACTTGTGTATTCTCACACACTTGACCATATCACACATTTTAAATGGGTAGATTCACAACACATATCTCTAGCATTGCTTAGTCACATTACACATTACACATCTCACATCTCATGCATCATACACTTAGGACATCTTCTCGCAAAGCATCTACTACACATTTTGTGTCTTATTCATTCTCTACACATCTACTCCTACATGTTGCGGTCATTACCCTATGACGCACTCTAGTTCCATGATCCATACTCAATTGCTGAGGGTATACATCTTAAATGGACCTCATCACATTCACATGTTCAATCATACACTCACTCACACACTCTACGCTTTGCTTTATCGATCACATATTTCTATCACAAGCACTCAAACCATTTCCATATGACGACTCTCATTTACGGTTCATTCTTGACTACTAAGGGGGAATAAATAAATAAACCTCATTGCATACATGCACATACACTGTGGGGCATGTTTCTCCTATCATTCACACTACATTCCATTCTGTTTCATTCACAACATATTGCATATCTTGGTTGCATTTACTTTTGCTTACATGTTCACTTTATTACACATGCTAGAGATATATCTTGTATGTCATTATCTTTATCATACATACATGCACATTTATTTTCTTTCTTGTTGTGATCAGACTATACTGAGATCTATTACATGCAACATGGATGTTTGGCGTAGTACCTATTACCAGTCCCACATAGGCTCTTAGGGGCATCCACTTTTGTACACTACAGGTGTTATTGTTTCATTTTGTTTTATAACACATTATTATACACACTTTGACATACTTTTTATCTTTCTAACATGCTAACGGGTGCTTCATGTGCAACATTTGTTATGCAGGACTATTTGTTTCTATGGTTATCTATTACATTTCTTGTCACTATTTACTCTTTGTCTTCTCTTGTCATGGGCTTTTCTTTTTGTCTTGTGTGCACACTTGTCTCGCTTTGCTTCTGACCACTTCGGCCTTGTTTTTCTTGCAACATCATGAGTGGTGACCCATGTTTGTAACCAAATTTTTGTGATCAACATTGTATTCTTGTGTGTTTACTTGTGTCTTAGCTTACACATTTCTGCTTAGCTTACATTTCATCATGTACATATGTGTTTTTATTTGCTTGTACTTCCACTTGTCTCCTAACCACTTTGTTTGTGTGTGCCTTGGTTTCTGCCAAGCACATTTTCTTCCCCTTACAAGGCATAGTTTCAGCATAGTTGTCGGTCCTCTTTTGGGCTACATACTCCTTCAACGACATTTCATGCACCCCAAATGAGGGGGCATCATTTGGGTGAATCAATCACCCCATACATTGTTATACACAACATAGCACAGATCATTATAGCACAATTTGTCGGGTTTCGAGACAGGCTCGGAATCAAAATTGGGTCCTAAAGACAATGATGCCCTTCTTGGATGCCAATAACCAAGGTGAAATTACAGTGATTGGTAGTTTAGCAAAGTCTACGAGAACTCCATACTACATCTTTTACGGGGCATATAGTCTTTAGCACTTTCATCCATTTTGCACACCATCTCAGTAGTGGTGTCTCGTACATACCAAAAATGTAGGTACTTGTACTACCAGAAAGAGGTTACGGAAACCCCAATGATGATTCAGGTCTCTTCGCAAGGTGTTGAAATCTAGAAAAAGCTCGCCAAGTGTATGTTTGCATCCCAAATGCTTTATCCAAGCTCTGTGTGTTTCGTTTTGTCCTCTGCCCCCTTTTTCTTTGCATTTTGGTCTTAAGTGATAGGACCGCCACCTGCCTGGCGGTGGTCCCATGACCGCCACCCAAGATAGGGCGGTGGTCTTGTAACCGCCCCTGTGTAGGGCGGTGGTCTGTGTGCATTTTCCAGAATGTTCCGACGAATGCGTCAAACGTAAAAATTCAACTTTCACCCACATTCTTCACCCACTTTGGCTTGCATTTATGTTTTGGCCACCCAAGTAAATAGTGTTTTCCCTTTGTTTATAGTAAAAGAGATCAATTGGGAGTTACCCTCTAGTAAATGCAATTGCTATAAATAGCCAACTTGTTTTCAAACAAATGGCCCCTCTCCTTCTCTATTTAATTATTCAGTTTTCTTGAAGTTCTTGCTTAGAGTTCCAATAGTTTCATATTTTGCATCAGTTATCAGTCTTCCCTTGTTGTTTAGAGATCATTTGATCTTCTTGTTTCCATCTTACTTCATTGTTGTTCCATACAATCAGTTTAGCATAGGATAGTTTCATTTTAAATTAAAATCCATCTTAGAGTTGTCAGGTTTTGTTTATCACAAAAGATAGTTTCTAGAATTCTCGGCATATTTGTGTTGTATTCCCACAATAAATCCTGCTAGGAATTACATAGTCAAGCTCTGTTCACTTGCACTATCCCTCTCTTACTTACATTGTATTCGAGTCTATATCCAAAGCTGTCATTGTTCGAGTATCTTCTTCTGTTGACGCTATCATATACATGTTTTTCTGGATTCACGAGAACACGAGGGAACGAGGAGATCACATTGAGGGGAAAAAGTCACACATTGGATTTACCACCGCTTAGACTCCGGTGTTTGAGTTATCAAAATTCTAGTTACAATATATCTAATAGAGTAGTAATTTACTTCATTTTAGTTAAAAGCTCACTTTCGATATTGCGTGGAAGCTGTGGGGAATGATAGTTTCTTAGAAACTATGATTCATTTCTCACTTCTGAGGTAGGATTGAGAGTCTTTCGATTAAAATTAGTTAGTTATTTAAATATTTAGGATAAACTCACAACTGCACAGGAAAATAGCTATACTAGGCTACGTTGCTTGTTTTGATTCTGTTATTAGATTAATTGTCCATTTTCTGAATATATTAGAATATCTGCTCTTTTAAATTTATTAAAATACTTCATCGAAAATACAAAAATAAAAGAATATATGCATAATGTAGATATATCTTTTATAATTAGCTTATTCGTTTCAGTTAAAATTTAATCATCCTTGTATGACAATCACGGGACCTAGAGAGCCCAGAGAATATGTATTTGAACCAATAATGCCTCAACCAAATCTCCCCACAACACTAGCTGATATAGATCAAGACCTTAGGATTCCAGGTTTTCAAACAATAGTAAACCTATGAGCAGTTAGTGAACAATTGAGAGAGTTGAATATTGAGGACAAAAAGGCATACACATTCTGGTCAAATCACCCCAACTACAGACTGCCTTGATAGGATATCCGCATGACCATAAAATAACTCGAAAGAGTACAAATATTTGGTTGTGATCCTTTAGTTCCATAGCCCAATGCAAGAGACCTCCTCATCGACATATATTGGCTTACGTATTCAAGTTGCCAGAACACCTGTAAGGTATTCTGAGAAAATTACACAACTTCTAGTTCTAAACATAGAGGCTGAAAAATCTTATGACTATTGGATAGTCGAGAGAAGAGATTGACTCCTCATATGACCATAGGAGGTCCGCCACAACCACGAACTTATGGTTGTGATCCACAGGTCCCACAACCCAATGGGCCTACCAATCAATCAGACATTGACGTTGGTTTACACACACTAATATTCAGATCCTCACCACTTCTACCAAATATCATTACACAATTCTCCGTATTAAATATAGCAACCAATCAAGCTAGGGATTTCTGGACTAAACCAGAGAATCATCCATAAAACTCTAGAGGATCCACCACACCTCTCATCACCATTTTCCATGACCTTGTCTAGAAATATACACGAAACACCTACAGGTCTTTTTCCACGTATCCAATAGCCAATAAATAGGATCTCGGCAGAGCTTGACATTGATTGGAGCCTCCGAGCAGCTATTATATCCAAACGATCCATTACACCAATTCAGGTTAGGAGAGCCTTCTTTGCCTTAGATTCGTAGATTCCATTATTGTGTGTCAAAGATATAAGATTTCTAACTAGTTTGTCTGTATCTATATATATTCCATTCTCACCGGTTGTCTCCGAGATGACCTCGGGAGGTCGGGTACGAAGAAAAGCCGCTTGTAGATTCTCATGCTCGCATGTCACTTTTCTATCGTGACGTTGTCCTACATAACGGGAAGTAGTTAAAGGTGGGAGGATGACACCAAACTTTTTTCCCTACACTTCTTCCATGAATTGGTGTGATATCACCCCAAAAACTCGCATCTAGCACAAATGATGTGAGATCGCCCAAAAACTTGGTCTTCTACAACATCTTTAGGATCCTTTCTACACTCTTTTCCTCATCACGAATCAAGTGCACGTGTTCCTTTTTCACATTTTTAGCATTTTTACATACTTTTTACACATATATATGTGTATTTGACTACTTGTTTATTCTTCTCTTTTACAAGTCCATTTTTATGGGAAGTGGTAGTCAACATCATCAACATTTTCACAACATCAACAACAACAACAAAAATAATAGGCACATCACGATATCTACACATGTGTTTCCACCCTAGGTTCATTTTCATCATTACTTTTGCATTTTCTATCCCCTTGGCATTCACTCCACGCTTTGTCTAGACCCTCAACATGCTTTCATCATCGATCTACATGGTTATTAGGTAAGCATCTCTATCTACTTTATGTTACCAAGATAAAGTGAGGGAAAATATAGATATAAAATCACACACTTTGTGTAATTATCTAGTCATGATTACATACTACTATTCATATGATTCCTAAGTAAGAAAAGTACTAATTAACCCATGTCTTTGGCCACCTTTCTTTTCTTCTCTTGGTCTTACACCTTTACTTGCTCAGTTTGACTTTTTATACTGTGACATTTATCATCTTGGACACCGGCGCTTGAATAAGATGCAGTGCTGAGAACCCTCATCCCCTCGGGGTGCCCCTGACCCCTTTATACTTTACTCACACCTTTTGGATCCTTTCTAGCCATTTGAGCATCTTGTCTTTTTGGTAGTCACCTTTCGTGGTTTATTATGAAATGCAAGCAAAGGAATCATATAAATATAAAGTTATGTGATCATAATAAAAACCAAGCACTAAGCATTAGCTATCACCTCCTAAGGTTGCATCAATCTAATACCATCACAAGGGACACAAGGGCTAGTTATTCTGCATACACACTTCATAGGAGGGAAGTTGATTCTATTCCATGCACATATTTATTACATTTCATTACATCTATCTTATTTTCTTGCTATCAAGTGTGACACACACAAAAGCCACCTAGGGCACGATTCCACACACACACACATAAAACTACATCGGTCCGAGATGTAGTGTAGTGCTCTCATCGTAATTTCACCATTGTAATAGCCGAGGAGAGCACGAACCCTCATTATGCATCTTTCTTTTTTAGGATTTGATGTTTATTTGAGGGTTTTGCATGTGCATATTTCATTACAGGTTTTCAATGACCTCGAAATCTTGGTGTGACCTCAAAATGACCAAAGGTGACTAATAGTGAACATATTACAACCACTCATAGGAGGTTTCGAGATTTTCTGCGGACCTGGGTGCCGAGAAATAGGCCTAGGCACCCACGGGCACCCATATCCCTCTCCAAATGCCCTGATCCACCCTATCTCTCCATAACTACATTTTTTTGGGTCTTTGTGCGACGCTCATGCTTTGTTCACTTGGTAGCACTTCGATACACTCCAGATTTTATTGTGAATCAACTAAGTACCTCTTTCTCCTCCTTGCAATTAGGGTTTCATAATTTATTACTTAGTTTCTTGGGTGTATTTTATGTACTTAATGACATATTTATTTTTTCTTTCTGATAGCATCGATTAAGCTCTTATTTCACATTTTATCTTAATCGGATATATTGTTAAGAACGAGTTGGAAAAAACATGTAGAACAAATATAACACACCTATTATTAGAATTAAAACATGTAAATGGTGAATGGAAAGTCCACGACATTTATAAATAGGTGATGCGTTATTATAATAGTGAGAGTTTTTATGTGAGTTGATGTTAGAGTCGTATGTGAGCATGCGTGGTCAACGCTTGAGTGTAAGAAATTATGATGTAATCGGTATACTTATTATATAATCAATTATGTTTTGTAATGAGTAATTGTGTATTAATAGCTAAGGTGACTACTTCTGAGTATGGTATATTTACAATTCAAGTGTTATTGGTTATTATATATGATGATTAAAATTCCTTATTATATGTGTTGTCATATTTGTTATGTTATGATGCATCTTCTTGCATGAATGGTTGTTATGATAATGATTATGAATATGCATGTCTAACCATCCTGATAAGAAAAAAAAAGAGGGACCTAGAGGATGTACGCACTTGAGTGAGCTTCCAAACTTGTCTAGATGAAGTGTCGGCGCACATATCTAGTGTAGACACAAAATCTATGCACGGGTACATTTCTAGGTCCTAGAGCATACTAATGTATACATGATTCTTAAGCAATAAAAATAATGATTGACAACTCTTTTGGGCTTTTACTTTGTTTCTTATACTTTTTTACCTTACACACCCTATAGCCCTATCGATATTTGTGATTTATCTTTTATGGTCTCATACACTAATACCCATTTAAGATAGACGCGCTTAGGTGATCTGTCCCTTCTAGGTGCTCCTAACCTTCTTTGCTTCCTTCTTACTCTTTGGGGTATCTTTTACTTTTGGGTCATCTTTTACAACTTTGGGTCATCCTTTTAGTTGTCAATTATGAAATTCAAACAAGGGAATCATATATATACATAGTTATAGCTCTCAAATAAGGGACCAAACACTAGCATTATCTACTATCACCTAAGATTACATTTAAATACATAAGAGCATTATAAATAATCCATCTAGCACATCCATCAAGGAATGATGCATGCATCACTCTCCATACATGACATAAGAGGGAAGTCTATTTTATTTCATCTCACACATTTACATATTTGGAGCATTCGGATCTATCCTGCTATCATTGTGTGTAACTTACACAAGGTCATCTAGGGAATCATTACACACACATTCACACATAACTACATGGATTCTGAAATGTAGTGCAACGCTCGGTATTAAGTTCACTCTTCGGGTGATCATCGGGGTTAGTCTGAATCCACATTCTACATCTTTTTTATTAGGTTTGATATGTTTTATGAATGTGTGCATGTAAACAATTGTTTTGTAGGTTAAACCTATAATCAGTGACATTGGAGAAATATTATAACGTCAAAAGGAAACTAACAACTAAGCTCCTACTATGCAGATTAGCACAAAACCTGAGTATATGACTAGACACTATCACCTAGATCAGTCACTAGCTCTTGAGTGCTCTTTTCTTCCCGTGGGCATTCCTGTCTTACACATTTCTGGGTCTCATAACCTCCAATGAGCCTTGACGACGTTGTTCCCGGTCTGTTTCAGCTATTCACTGCCAAGATCATCGCTGAGTTGCACAAAATCAACTAAATAACCCTCTCTCTCTCTTGATATGGGTTTCATATTATTGCATGTTTTTTATTATCTATTTACTATATTTTATCACTTGTATATCATACACAACAATAGTTACTCCAAAATTAAGATTTAATTCAATTTATATTAAATCATTTGTTGAACCCACTCGCTCGAACCCTACATTACTTCAGGCACTCTTCGATTCTTCTCCCATGGTTAACTCTTATGGACCCTTTAACGATGAAGATCTTCATGACCTCTAGGCCCATATTGTTGTACATACTCGAGACTTATATCTCTTACTATTCACTTCTTGTGAGAAAGCCACTAATCTAGTTGAGCTCAATCGTTCGATATCTAATACTACTTCTCTTCTTATTGTGACACAACCTCCTAATTCCACTCTTCCACCTATCTCCACTTCTGTCATTTTGATTCCTACTCCTACCAATAATTTCACCCCGCCTATTATGTCTAATGCACAACAACTCTCCTCTTCAAGCACTCAAGACCTAGCTTTTATACTAGGATCTATAATCCCAAATCCACCAATTACAATAAGCTACTTCACATTCCTCTCCATCTCTAGATTCGTTGATACTCCTTTACAGCCCTTTTGCACCCACCATATCTTCTCATCCACTACCTCCTAACTTCATTACACCAAAGCTTCCCACCTTGATGGCCATGGTGACCCTCGGGACCATCTTTGATCTTTTCATATTGTATGTCTTGATTATGTGGATGACTTTACATTATTGGCTAAATTATTTCCTAAAAGCTTACAAGATTATGTTATGCAATGGTTTTACAATCTACATGTTCATTCGGTAACCTCTTTTACATACTTAGCTGATGCTTTGTTTTCTCACTTTTCTATCAATATCGGCACTAAGATATCCTATGCACAATTAGCTCAAATCAAACAAGGATCCATTGAATTTTTGTGGACTATGTCTTACATTGTAAGAACAACCTTGCTAAGGTGAATAATGTTCTAGCTGATTAAAAATTGCAAGATATTTTTATTCAAATCCTCTTATCTATACTTTAAGAGAGTGTCATCTTTGATACTTCTCCCTCCTTTAATCACATATGTCATACACTTAAGTTGCATGAAAGCAAGCTTCTATCCATAAGAAAATTGAATTATTCGATACTTCTTCATCGACATCCTCTAATAGGTTTCAAGCTAAATCTACCTTCAAACCCTCTGCGAAGCCTATCTTTGAATTCAAAGCCATTATTAACATCATCTTTATACCGACAATGCTTCGATTGCAATCCACAATGCATACTTTTACTAAACTCCCTTACACACCTCAATTTCTATCTATAGTTGCATCTTATCGAAAGTAATCTTAAAGATCCTATTGATAACAATGCAATCAAACTCTCTAAGTCATCTACTTCCAAACCGGTCAATGATAATCAAAATCTCAAAATCTTTAATGACCCATTGCCCAAGCATAACAAGCAAGCTAGTGACTCTTCTACAAACCATACATATCGTAATGTTCGTCCTCCTTCATCGGGGCTTGTTGACTTTCTTGTTGCTTTATTGTTGATGTCTGCCACTAGTCATCACATTCTCAAATCATGATTATCATGCTACATTTTCTTCTTATTCATTGCATATCAATGCTTCTATTAGTACTTATATACATCAACAATACCTGGTCTATCCATCGGCCCTTACCAATGCATGCTCCATGGAACTTATTTTAGCTATCAAATTTCCCACCTCTCTAATCACATTTCCATTTCCTAATTCTTATAGTCGTTTCATTCTTCCCATCACATTTGGGTCTCTTAGTCTTTACACCATTCTTGATTACCTCTAAAATTGTAGGTTGTGACACGTTCTTCGGTCTTCCTTAGCTCTACGCTACCCAAGCCATCCCTTTTATGCATTATTTATATCTTAATTTCACCTATAACTAATAAGTTTTCACCATCAAAGGTATTCCACCATGTAAACCATTACCTCGGCCCACTCTTACTGATATCTTTGCACCAGTCATGGCATCTAGGCCTCTTATGCCTCTCAATTTTAAAGCTTTTTCTACACCTAACTCTCCTACTCGCACACGACCTACATCACGACCTTGTCATCCTCATCGGTCCATTACCCCACCTCCTCATCTTAATTCCCCTAATTAGGCATCCCATTATTATAGTTGTTCCCCACCTATTCCACCACATCAATCTCATTCATGTGTACATAATTACTCTCCTACACCACCAATCTTAGATCATCATCAGCTGCCTTTATCTCCTTAGATATCAGGTGGGGGGAGGGGGGTCCTTTCCCTTCACTATTGTTTGATATCCTTCTATCCATCACACACTTGGGGGGCATTGCACTTCCCCCCTTCCATCATTATCAATTGTCTCTAGTGTCGATACTACATTTCATGCTCCGCACTTCATATCTAATCTTTCTCAACACTCCAACACCTTTGGTACACACAATGTACCATTGTTACCCAATGACGCACTCTAGTTCCAAAGTTCATACATGACTATTGAGGGTATACTTCTTAAATAAACCCTACATCACATACTTCTCACGCTCAATGCTTGATGATAAATCTTTTCTAGCATCTACTCTCAATCACACACATAACACTCATTTCCTAATGACACACTCTTGTTATATGGTTCATTATTTACTATTGAGGGGCATTTATAAATTAACCTCATCTCATGCACATCTTCCGGGGAAAATGTAGTCCCTCCTTGTCTTCACATAGTACACATCGCAAAGCACACACCATTACACTTGCACCACATTTGCATATCTTGGTTGCATTTACTCTTGTTAGCCTATACTACTTACATATTGCACTTTTCTTACTATGCTTTAGCTAGATTTTTAAATATATCATTATATTTTTCTATATACACATACACGCTCACTTGGTATCTTAAGGTGAATGTAGGACCTTTCACAGATTCATACATGATGCATGATGCCCAACGTCTCTCTTTACCAATCACACTTTGAGGCTCCTAGGGGCATCTACCTTTGCTACTCTCACACTCTACACATCACAGGTTCTATTGTTACATCATTTGCTTTATCATCACTTACTTTGTGTTGTTATATATACATGTTTTGACATACTACTTATCTTTCTAACATACTAATGAGTGCTTCATGTGTAGCATTTTCCTTGCAAGATCAATACAACCATGGTTATCTCTGTCACTTTTTGCTTGTTATTATTTGCTATTGTTTTTGGCTATGCCCTATGTCTTTCTTGACTATTGTTTTCTTATGGACGTTTCAGCCTTGATTGTCTTGTGACATTGTGAGTGATGTCCCGTGTATGAAATCCACTTTTCACGGTCTATATTGTCTTCCTAGTTACTTGTTACATTGTCTTATCTTGTATGATAGCTAATTTTATTACTAACACTTACTTTGCTAGCCTATTTTTTTGAATGTGCCTTTGTTTCTACCATGCACATCCCCTACCCCCGCAGTATCCACTTGATTATTAGTATAAATTCCTCTCTTTTGGACCGCATTCTCCTACGGTTGTCACATGCACCCTAAATAAGGTGGTATCTATTGGGTGAAAAAATCACCCCTACAACAACTCGAGCTTCATAACAGATCAAAACATTATAGAATCAACACATGCATATAGTTATAGATTGGCCCGAGAATCAAACTTAGGCTCAAAACACAGAAGCGATCACTAGCACCTAGAACTAGATAGGTGGTGGTGGGGCGCTTATGTCATGGGAGGAAAAACAATCATTCTCTCACTCCAACATAATTTATAGTAGTTTACGACACAATTCTCTAGTAGAGACACTTGCCTCAGTTATAGAATACAATCAATCGATTCAACAGAGGAATAAATTAGGGATGTACCATTTGTAGTGGTGCTTATTCGGGAATCATCATGGATGGAGAGAAAAGTTATACCTCTCTCTCCAACACTCATCTCTTGGCATGAGATCACCCAAAAAACTCCAACTTGGCATGAGATCACCCAAAAAACTCACTATTGGCACAAGATCACCCAAGAAATTAGCTCTTTGCATGAAATCGCCCAAAAAAACTTGTTATCGGCGTGAGATCACCCAAAAAAACTCACTCTTGGCGTGATATCACCCAAAAACATCACCATCATCATTCAAATCCAGCAACTCCAAATAAAACAAGACAATTTTATGTCTCATACATCAGGTGCACACTTTTCTTTATACACTCTTTACATATTTATACATATATTGCTCGATTTCATATACATAACTTTAACTACTTTCTCGCTCTTCTTTTATAGGTCTATCCTCAATACGTAATAAGAAGCAACTCACATCAACAAACACAAGCTCCAACAACACAAAATCTAACACATATGCTCCACCCCTAGGGTCTACCTTTGCTTCCTAGTATCCACGATTCACATTATGATCACTTCACGCTTCATTTTTCCACTCGGCACGCTATCGGCTACACTCTTCTCTACAGGATCAAAAGGTACACATTTTCTACCTACTTTATTTTATCGAGTATTCACTTAACAACATAAAGTGGGGAAAATGTAGACACAAAATCTATACACCTAGGTACATTTCTAGGTCCTAGAGCATACTAATATATACATGATTCCTAAAAAATAAAACTAGTGATTGAAAACATCTTTTGGGCCTTTTACTTTGTTTCTTATACTTTTATTGACCTTACACACCCTATAGCCTTGTCGGTATTTGACTAATTTATCTTTTATGGACTCCAACACTAGTGTTCATTTAAGACGAGAAGTGCTCGGGAACTCCTATCCTTTACGGGCGCTCCTGACCTTATTTTCTTCCTTCTTACTCTTTTGGGTCTCTTTTAATTTTGGGTCATCTTTTACAACTTTGGGTCAACCTTTTAGTTGTCAATTATGAAATTCAAACAAGGGAATCATATATATATACATAGTTATAGCTCTCAAATAAGGGACCAAGCACTAGCATTATCTACTATCACCTAAGCTTACATCAAAGGAACAAGAGCATTACAAAGCATTCATCTAGCACATCCATACAAGGGACAAGGGTTGCATCACTCTATATACACAACATAGGAGGGGAAGTATATTATATTTCATCTCACACATTTGCATATCTAGAGCATTATAGATCTATCTCGTTATCATTGTGTAACTTACATAAGGGAATCCTAGGGCATCATTACACACACATTCATAGAGAACTACATGGATTTTGAAATGTAGTGCAACGCTCGGTAGTAATTTCACTCTTTAGGTGACCGACGGGGTCAATTTGACTCCACATTCTACATCTTTTTATTAGATTTGATGTGGTTTGTGGAAATGTACAAGTAGACAATTGTTTTGTAGGTTATATGTATAATCAATGACATTGGAGACAGATCATAGCGACAAAAGGAAACTAACAATGAAGCTCCTCCTATGTAGAAAAGCACATAACTTGATCATATGACTGACACTAGCACTCAGTTAGTCACTTTAGCACACTTGGGCACTCATGTCCTCCCATGGTCACTCCTGTCCTCTCATGGGCACTCTGTCTTACACATTTTTGGGTCTCAAAACCTCCAGTGAGCCTTGACGATGATGTTTCAGTCTATTTTATCTATTTCACCTGCCTAGATCATCGGCATGTTGCATGAAATTAACTAATTCACCCTCTTTCTCTCTATTGTTTAGGGTTTCATATTATTGCATGTTTGTTTCTTCTCCATTTATTGTATTTTATCACTTGTATATCATACACTACAATAGTTACTCTGAAATTAAGATTTAATTTAATTTATATTAAATCATCTAAGCATTGGTAAATAATAAGACTACATCCAAGATTGTGTCTCAATGGCTTGCACTCCTAAGTCCTCTGCTCTACAAGGATATGAGGAAACGAATGAGAGAGACACATGGATTGTCACATTATTGATTAATTTAAAGGGGATACGAGTGAGTTATAAGGTCATGTATCTAGAGGGTAGTAATTCTATGCTAGGCCAACCTAGGGTTTGTAAGGCCCATAGTCAAGATAGAGGAGAGTACACTTCAGGATATCGGTTGATGGTGGGGAGGTATAGATCGACGAGAAGATAGGACAATCATTCACAATCTACACTATTGCAATATAATTGAAATATAAATGAAATGAAAGCTAAGGATATGATCATATAAATGTTGGCATGTGTGTCCAACACTCCTTATGAGTTTTGTGACATGGACTAACCACCTCTCGTGGATCCTAACTCTGGCGATTGTAGTGGAGATTAACACCTATAGGTTTTGGTCTAACGATAATTATGGTTCAACAAATGGTATTAGAGTGACATGTCTCGAGTTCAAAAATCATTCGGAGTAACAGGGGATTGTTGGCATGTGCATCAGCGCTCCCGTGAGTTTCATGACATAGACTAACCACCTCTTCTAGATCCTAACTCTGGAAATTGTGGTGGAGATTAACACCTACAGGTTTTTGGTCTCACGGCAATCATGGTCCAATAATAAGAAAACCTTTGTCTTAGCTAGCACCGATGTATATATAAGAAAGCTAACATAGGGCAATGGGGAGGGAAATGAACTAATCTATGTAAAATGACAAAGTAAGTTAGAGTACTTACCGCATGGTGGTGATTTAACAAAAATATAGTTCATGTTAAACACTAATATTACAAAGTAACATATGTAAACTATAATAAGCAATCGCTAGATATAAGATGACACAAACAAATAAGCTAATAAATATGAAACCTTATTTCTAAGAGATAAGTTAAAGGACTTATCCGATTTACGTTTGATGTAGGGATTGTGTAGACCTGGAGAAACTAATAAACAGGAAGGGTAGACTATCGCAATGTGTGTGCAATAAATTTTGTAGTTTTGGATGAGCACGGACTACGATGCCTGGGCGATTAGGGGTGCACTGGCACTCGGAGTCTGTTACTCGACACTCGTGACTATGAAAATGGCAAAAATAGATCTTCTAGTGTCACAAGGTTTTTCTTTGATATTCATTGTGGGTTGCCTATATGTCACACTATGATCATAGAATTCACCTGTAACTTGCAAAGAGATGATGACCTGTAAAACCCTCAAACTACATCAAATCCCAAAAATAAAAGATGCAATATGGGGAGTCGGACTAACCCCGACGGTCACTTGACTAAGTGAACTTACGACCGAGCATTGCACTACATCTCAGACTCCATCTATTTCTTGTGCATGTGTGTAGAAATCATTCCCTAGAAATCCCTTGTGTAAGTGCACATGATAACAGGTAATAGCTAGATGTAACAATGTAAATAGATGTGTGGATAGAAAAATGAACTTCCCTTCATATGCATGTATGTAGAAAATGCAGTCCCTTATCCCTTGAATGAAATCTATATGGATGCCTTTGATGCTCTTGAATGCCTTTGGATGCAACCTTAGGTGATGATAATAGATGTTTAGAGTTTGGTCCTTTATTTTGGTCACATAGCTTTGTATTTATATGATTCCCTTGATTGAATTTCACAATTGACAACTGGAATCTACCCATAAGAAAATAAGATGCCCAAAAGATAAAAGAGACCCAAAATAAGTGAGTAAGATAGAAAATGGTCAAGGGCGTCCAAAAGGATGAGGGCACTTGGGTGCTAACGTCATATCTGGGTCTTGTGTCGAAGCCATAAAAGATAAGCAAGTGAAATAACGACTAGATTGTAGGGTGTAAAAGACTAAAAACAAGGAAAATAGGCCAAAGGTAGTTGTTAATTACTAATTTTATCACTTAGGAATCATATGAATGCAAATATGCTTTTAGGACCTAGAAATGTACCCAAGTGCATGATTTTATGTCTACATTTTCCCCACTTTATGTTATTGAGTGAATACTTGATAACATAAAGTAGATAAGAGATGCATACATGATAACCATGTAGAATGTGATGGTGATAGTGTGCTAAGGAGACAAGTGAAAGTGTGAAGTGATAAAAATAAAGTGTGGAAGCTAAGAAAGAGGAAATGACCCTAGGGGTGAAGTGTATTGTGTTATACCATGTTGTACATGTTGTTATGCTTGATGTAGGGTTGCTTCTTATTGTGTATTAAGGATGGACCTACAAAAGAAGATCGAAAGAGTTGTGTATTATAAAAACTCTATAAAAGTATACAAAAGTATGTAAATGTGTGTAAAAAGTAGTAAAAGAAAAGTGTGCATCTGATCCATGAAGAGTGAAAGAGATAGAAAATTTCCTAAACTATTGTAGAATAGTGAGTTTTTTGGGTGATCTCACACCAAGAGAGTTTTTGGCGATCTCATGCCAAGAATGAGTTTTTGGGTGATCTCATGCCACGACAGAAGAGTGTTGGGGAGAGAGGTATAGTGTTACTCTCCTTCCATGAATGTTTCCCAAATTTATACACCACTACAGATGGTGTGATCCATGTTTAGTTCTATATTGTTCCAAATGTACTGATTGTCCCAATTGAAGGATATTGTAGGAGATTGCATGCATTCTCGTATACGAGGCCATCACCCGATCCCCTATGAAACTTCTCTGTGAACTACGAAAATTGTGCTAATCTCATAAAGTAATTATAATTTCCCCAGACAGAGGCGCATGAGAAAGGTCAAGAGCACCTAGGTGGTAGTATCTCGTATTTGGGTGTTGGTGTCTTTGTTAAACTAAGGACCCATGTCGGGATCTGGGCTATTTCGTAACTATAGTCTATGTTGATTATATACTAAATTGTGTTGTACTATTGTATAGGGGTGGTGATTCACCCAATGTATGCCCCCTTCATTTTGGGTGCATGTGACATTCGCTAGGAGAATGTGGACCAAAGAGAGGACACGATGTTGATTTAAATTTTGTACCCTATAGGGGTGGGGGAATGTGTATGGTAGAAACCAAGGCACATGCAAATAAAGATGTGTTAGTAAGAAGCATGTCATAGAAAGAAAGTGAAACAAACAAATGTACATACAAAAGAAAGAGCTGTGAAAAGTGGGTTTCAGACATGGGACATTGCTCAAAATGTCACAAGAGAATCAGGGCCAAAGTGACCAAAATCATATAGTGTGCATACAATACAAAGGGCATAGCCCACAAAAATGGCCTACAATGGAAAACAATGTCAAACAATAGCAAGAAAAGTATCAGACAACCATGGTGGCAAATAGTTCTTGCGATACAAATGTTGCACATGAAGCACCCATTCGCATGTTAGAAAGATAAAGAGTATGTCAAAGAGTGTATAGATCAATGTAACATGTAGTGTGCTAGTAAGAATAAGAAGTAGTATAAAATGAAACAATAACACTGTGATGTGTAGAAATGTAGATGCCCCCAGGAGCCTCAATGGGACTTGTAAGAGGTACAGTGCTAAGCATTAATGTTACATGTAAAGAACTGTAGAAATTTTGCATCCACAACTAAAGAAAAAGTGAACATGTATGTGTATATATAAAATATATTGACATACTAAGTATCCATCTAGCATGGGAAACAAAGTGTACATGTGAGTATAAACAAGAAAAATAAGTGCAACCAAGATATGTAATATGCAACATGTATGAGTGTGATGGAGTGGTATGCAATGTGAATGGGATAGGGGCAGTGTGCCCCCCAGTGAATGTTTATGCGATTTGTATGAGATGAGGTTCATTTATAAAATACCCCTTAACAATCAAGAATTAACCATAGAACAAGAGTACGTCATTGGGAAATGGTTTGAAAATGTATGCTAGAAAGATGCTGACATGAAGTGCAAAGCATATATTGTAGAATATGAGTGATATGTGAGAATGGAGTTTTGGTAAGATGTGCCATGAAGCACAAAGCGTATAATTTGTAGTGCATGAGGTTCATGAATGTAGTATGCCCTCAATAGTCAAGTGTGAACATTAGCACAAGAGTGTGTTATAGGGAAATAGTTTGAAAATGTGTGCTAAAGAGAATAGAACATGGGGCATAAAGTGTAAAGTGTGAGAGATGTGAGGTTCATTTCTAATTTAAACCCTCAACATTTGAGTATGAACCATGAAAATAGAGTGCATCATAGGGTAGTGGTGATACAAAGTATATCAAGTTATGTAAGATGTATGCTTAGAAATAGGAAGTATGAAGCACAGAGCATAATAGTAGAAATGAGAGACACCTAATGATGTTAGCAAGGGGAGATAAGTAAGCATGATACCCCCAAGTGTATGATTATGATCAAATTATCCAACAAAAGTGAAGGGCAAGGGTCCTCCACCCGATGTGTGAGGAGATAAAGGTGTGTGACCATGCTCTAATATTAGAGATGTATGAGAGTGATAACCTATTGGTGAATGAGACCTATGTGTTGAAGGAGGTGGTGAACACTTATATGAAGCAGAGACTTGGGAGGTGATGAACAATGATGTGAAGTAGACCTAGGAGATGATAATAACATATGTGAAGGAGACCAAGGAGGTGATGAACACCTATGTGAATAGACCTAGAGTTGATAAGCACCTATGTGAAGGAAACCAAATAAGTGAAGAAGGTGATGAACTCCTATGTGAAGGGGTTACCTAAGTAGGAGACTTAAGCCAAGAATATGGAATAGTGGACTAATGTGAATGAGTAGGTTGTGTGAAAATGGGAGAACTAGGTGCGGGAGAATGTGTTTTAGATTTGAGAGGCCCAGGGGGCAAGATGCATAGCTAGTGAAAGAACATCCTCAAGGGAGCTGGGATAGTGGAGTGGATGGTGGAACACCTTTGAGAGTTACAACTTAATTATTGTGAATGAATTTTAGACATAATTGATTTGTGGAAATGATAGCTCGAGTAACACAAAGCCAAGGAATACCTAAGAGTATGTTACATCCTTTGACTAAAGGTGATAACAAATAGGAAAAACATGGTGAGAGGCCCATTTATAAGCTGGAAGCTTGATGAAGCCATAAAATTTTGGAATTGGATATGAAATTTGAGATAGTTGATAGTTGATAGAAACAAGTAGTGCAATAAAGCACTCACAATAGGAGTCGATGAATCGATCTTTATAGTCTTATATTTCCACACCCGTGCTAAGCACATTAGCACTTCATTCATAGAGATGTGAATGCTCACTCAAAGCACATGTAGCCAATAGGTCCCTCCTTTTTATGCTTGACAAGAAGTTAGCATGCATAGTCATCATGTTAATACCAAGAAACCATTCATGCATAGATAATTATCATCACTATGTCAATTTGGAAACACATATAATAAGGAGGATAAACAACCTCAACAATAGCCAAGAGTTGCATCGTTCTACAACACCATATTCAGATATGTCAACAACCATTATCCAACCACAATTATCCATTAGATATCATAAGAAAATAAATAATATGGAAGTTGATTGCATAATGATTATTTCGGCCGATGCACATGACTAAAACCCTTGGAAGTATATCAAGACAACATACTCACTCTGCAATCTAGATCTCCAACTTATGAAACCCTCTAGAAAAATGGCATATATTAGATATATATAGGGGTGGGAACTTTCCCTTCACCTCTCATACACCCCTGCTATTAATAGTGTGCTCTCAAAAAATAGCTTGCATGCTTTAAAATAGCCATGTGTATAAAAATTGCATGCTTTTACATCCTCGGATAATTATAGATTAACCTAATTATAACACTTTATTTAATCTTATTATTAGCTTGGCATGTGCATGATCTTCCTTCGGTTCCTGCATATGTTTTTTCCAACTAAAACTCCTTTATGTGTGTCCCAAGTCATCACTCTTTTTTCTAATTATAGATCTTGATTAGATGCCACTCTTCTTCTCCTCTTCTATTTTTAGCCATGTACTGGAGAATTTGATAAGTCTCAAACTTTGTCCGCTCTGGTGTAAACCTTTCACACATTGTTCCATCTTACTTGTGTGTACCCCTTCACACCCCTCTTGCACATGGCTCCAAGTCCTCATACGTGATGCATATTTAGCCGCTCAACATTACCCCACACTAAAAAGATTTCTCGTCCACGGTAATAGGTCGCCCAACTTATCCCTCTAAAGAATAAATGAATCAAATAATATCCAAAGAATAAAGAATAATGTCAAGAATACCATAATCCTAAAAAGAATGACTTCCCACCTATACACCACCGCATCAAGCTTTTAGGCTCACTGGAGGAGATCTAGAAACTATGTGTTTAACTCTCCTTTAAACTTTGCCCAATCCATGAGCTCCTTTGTGGCCTTTTTGGGGGTCGCCTCTACAATTTCTGGTATTTGGTTAGGTAATAGCTCATCTACTTTCCCCTTCAACTCAATATTTACCACACTCGAGTCCAGTGATTACTCCCTCCAAAGCATATCCATGCACTCCAAAACTAAAAGTTGCAACTACTATATTCAGAACTCAAATGTGTCCCTCATGGCCTTGATTAACTCTTTTTGCATTGATACTTCTGACATGACTTTTGTGCACTCAATCTTATTAATCGGTTGTTTGGCTTGAATGACCTTGAGCTTTCCATCCTCCTTAGAACCCGCATGCGATGATAGGTCACTTTTCGACACCTATCGAATTCCAATTCTACCTTGTTATTGGCCTCCTAACTCACATGAATATAGCCTCAAGCTCAACTATCTTGGCCTCCACTACTACGTTGTTCTCTTCCTTCTATTTGGCCAACTCTTTGGTGATGGCCCCCACCACTCTTGATGTTCAAGAATAGTATGCCAACTAAGTCTTATAAATACTCCATGTCATCATTGTAGTCGGTCCAAGCTTGGATTACAATGGAGGGGCATGTGCCTATGATTTTCTTTACCAATGTTCATGTCATGTCATAGGCCTCCTTAGTGCACTTCTACTCCCCCTTGAGGTCATTCTTCAAGCTTTCAAATTCATGTTCTTTATTCTTCTTTTCCTCTACCATGACCTTTATGGTATCCCCACGATCCAGATTTTACGCATGTGACATCTCGCATGACCTTTTTTTCAAGGTGTTGTGTGCATGTTCATTAGTTAAATACATGGGGTCAACATGCTTATACTTTTTCTAAGGATCTTTCTTCAACTCCAAAGTGTAGTGAGGGACTTGTTGCTAATCTCAAACTCCATCTCTTTTGCATGTGTATGTATATTCCAGGATAAAAAAATTCTTCGTGAACATGAGCCATCCTTATTTGTCCAAAAATTCCATCTGAACAACTTCTCTGTAGAGACCGTGCTTTGGAACCTTGCCCTTAAAACCTTCATAGGATCATCAATAAAGTCCATGTGTGGTGATTGGGGAGGTCATCGCTTCTTATTGCCTTAGCCTTGGTTTGTGGCTTTCTTGTCATATATGGTCATGTGTTGGCTTCCCTTCTAGTGCCCTTATCCTCTCGATCACATAAGTATCATCGTAGCCTTATTCTCTTTGGGCTCCTCTTCGTGCGTCGGTGTTTTCTCCTTGTGTGTAATTTTGTGTTATGCTCCCCTTTCGGGCTAGGCTCTGCATTTATTGGTGGCTCTTTTTCTACCTCTGTATGGACTTCTCGTGCTCTAACTCCTCTACCACCTTTTCCTCGACATCTTCATCACTAGAGACTACTTGAGTCCCTGCAAGCCCTTTCCTTATTCTCAGTGGAATCTCTTTGACTGGATGAGAAAGTCCCATGCCATCATCATTCTCCCTTATTTTATAGTGCATTTCCCATTTACGCATGTGATCAAACCCAATATCCCCTTCTTCTTCTTATTATTCCTTAGTTGGAGATTCCTCTTGGGTTGGGGCATAGTGTTCTTCTTGGGTTGTGGCAGGCAATTGTCATAGACCTCTATCTCCACTCCGCCCTGTGTCTTCAACATGCAAGCCCATAAATATTTTACATATCGTTCCTTTGATTGTGACATTCAACATCAGGTTCAAGTCTGAGGTATCTAGCTCAGTGGTTTCTAAGTATGCATGTTTGGTTACATACCCATAAGTGATGTGCAACATATGCCAATCTGAGTCTACCTTGTCTCGTGTTAAAAATCATCCTATATGCATCCTTAATCCTATTCACCACACACTTGAATTACTTAGTTGTGAATACAAACAAAATTTTACACCACGACCCCATTTCTCCATTCACCGTCATGAAGCATGCAAGGCTAAAGTGTTGCATTGCTATAAAAATTTCCTTATCTTTAACCTCCCGGGTAGCTCCCATGGTATGTGTCATTCATTTTAAACTGATGTGCACATCCTAGTATACCACTTGTTCATCTCGGCCTTGTATACATTGTTTATTGAGCCTTCACATGTATATCCTTTAAAGCTGTACTGTGTGGGGGATTTGTTCTCTCTTGGATGGACCCATAAATCTTCACCGAGGCCCATCTAGGACACCAATCTCCTAGAAAACAATCAACAAGAGGATTGAACCCCAAGTAATCTTGGCTCCTTCATTATGTGCCCTCGCCTCTTTAATAATCCCATCGGTGATGAATTGTGCATATTATACATCTTCTTATGAGCCATCTTGTGTGCAATGTAAAGGAATATCTTATTTACTTCTCCCCATATTTCTAAAGCACCAAGTTTACAACTTACAGCTGGTCACTACCCTAGTCGTGGGGTCTGTAATCTTCTCCACATTCATAGTTCTACCCCCTTTTTCATATTATAATTTGGTGGCCAACTCATCAATTTTTGTATCATCGTGCAAATCCAGATCGAGGTCTTCTCTTGTCTCTCATAACCCTATGACATATCTAATCAATCGGTGGTGATCCTCATTCTTTAGCCCACGAAGTACAAATAATCTGCATGCGCCCTTGACATCATCCATGTGAAGAGGTGTGTAGGCTTGGCAAAGAAAGGTATTTTAAAAAGTTAATGAACCCCTACCTTCTTGAGGGTTTTTCTCACTTAATCATCCACTAGTACTTGTCCCTCTGTGTTCCTATCCGATAACTCACGCAACATATCCACATTCAAAGTTACCTCATTTCCGGTGTCATGTGATTAAACTCACTAATTTTTCACTTTACAAGCTGTGATTTCCATGTTTGTGTCATAATCACTCCTGGGGATACTACATTTTGAAAATAACTATTTTGGTGGTTTTTGACTTCAACCTCTTATTTTGGCTCTTGCCCTTGCCCTTAGGAGATGTTGAAGTTTCTTTCTTAGGTGTTATATTTCTTACTTCCTCACCAAAAACTCATGCCCTAGGTATCTTGCTCTACAACCTTTAATTTTAAACCCTTTTGACGTAACACCCAAGCCCCTGCAAACCTTAGCCACCCAAATTCCAATTCCTGCAAACCCTACTCCACCCATGCTTCCACTTGCACTCAAATTTTCCACAAAGAGATTTACCCTAAGGTCTCTTACACACTGCTTAGGTTTGTTTGTTACTCAATTTACTTTGTCACACTAAGTCACTTGGTTGCTCAATTCACTTGAATGCAAGGTGAAAAATGACTCGAGTTACCCCTTTTTATAGCTTTCTCATACTTTAAAATTTCACCGACTTACTTTTTCACTTTAAACCACTTTTCTCGCTTTTAAGTTTTAAAGTACGTTTTCCATTTTAAAACACCTTTTTCCTTCTAAGGCACTTTTTCTTTCTACTATGTCTTTCTTTCACACATCGCGACAGTCATAACCTTCTAGCATGCTTACTACTTCCAAGACTACAAACATCCATACATGCACTTCCTTGCACCACAAGCCATCTTCCTCTACACCATATCACAAGTAGTATATCATATCGTTACCTGCCTTGTGTTATATTGTGTGTCCTCTTATTTGCATGGATTTCCTTTAAATTAAATCTCATTATACACCATCTACCTAGACACCTACAATTCATTCTTATTCCTTCATGCGTTCTCAATTTTTATTCACCAAGCACCTATCTTTTCATAAATGTTGTAGGCACCTCTATATCTCCTCCAGGGTACCTCCCATCATGTAATTTTTCTCTTCCAATAGACACATGCTTCCACCCCACACTACAAGTATGTGCGGTCCTCTGCGCATTAACTCAATTGATAGTAATCGACTTCTTGTGCACAATTGCGTTTATTAGAACAAAACAAGAAAAGAAAAAACAAAACATGAAATGGAAATCTAATCTAAGTGGAAATACTTCCAAACATGTGTATACTATGCAAAATCTAAGGAAACAGATAAATCATCTTCTTTTGCATTGTGACTTTGCTAGATCTATTTGGGATTATTATTTGAAATTTTGGAACATCAAATGGACCTCCTTTGAGTCTACGGTAGATGCTTGATAAAATGGTGTTTCCCCTCTAAAAACTCCATTGTTAGAATGTTATGGAGGATCTCCTTTCCCCACATTATTTGGAAAATATGGAAATCTCGTAACACTATGATCTTTGTTTAGAAAAATCCCTCTATTTAGAGAGATTTGCTAATGGAATCTTGAATGATATTAGACAGGACATATCTAACTTTAGACCCCTAAAAATACCAAACAAAGTAGAGAAGATAGGAGAATCCTTGAGCTATGGGGATTAATGTTTTTTCCAATAGGGGGTTCTGGGATTTCCAGAGAACATATTAAATGGCATCCCCAATCCATGGATGGCTTAAGCTAAATTATGATGGTGCTTCAAAGGGGAATTTAGGTAGAGTGGGGGAGGGTTCATCATAAATGAGTTTAGTCAAGTCATTAGATTGTATGCATGCACCATGGGAACCAACTCAAATCATCATGATGAAGCTCTTGATGTTATCTAGGGTCTCGGAATTGTGAAAAAATTAATGTTGTTAATATAATTGTTGAAGAAGATTCTCTAAAAATCACCAAATACTTAAAAGGGACTACTCAATGTAGTTGGACAATTAAAAACATGATGGAGGAAACTACTCACATTATTAATTCTTTCCAAACCGAGCGATCCAACATACATACCATGAGGGGAACAAACTAGCGGATATCATGGCCAATGTGGGGGTTAAGATTAATAATTTCCAAGTTTGGAAAAGGGAAGACCCCCTACTTATTCTATTAATGTTATCAATGATGAGAATGTTGTTTTCGATGGTGCATTGGTATAGGCACGTGTGGAAACTTTTGTCTCTTTCTCTTTATCTCCTTTCTCAGCATTCCGACCGTTGCATTCTAATTTTTTTTCCCTTGGTATGCTTCTGATTTCGGTCTAGTTTTCAGACATGGGAGGAGATCAATGTAGAGTGGAGCCAGTGCAGATTGATGAATGGAAGAAAAATGAAGAACTTTGGAGCATCCCCTTGACTTCCTCTATATTTTCATGGACCAAATTGAATTCTATAATAGTAAAGATAAATCCAACAAGGACATCACCTTCAAATACATCAAGAAAGGCTTGGAAAATGTTAAGAATAGATTTTATAAGCTCGTGAAATGATATGGAATTTTCTTTTGCTAAGTCTCTTTTTGTAATTTCTTTGACTCTGTCTTGACAAAGTCTTTGACAAAGTGTTGATATTGTGCTAACATTGTGTTGTCGTCGCATTTGTTTTGTGTTTCATGTTGACTATGCATTTTTCTAGTCTTGTTTTGGTCTCTTGTTATGTATTTTCATATCTAGGCCTTAGGCCTCTTTTTATGTGGGTAGGATCCCCCAAAAACCTTTACCCTTGATAAAAATAAATAAATAAAAAATCTAAGTGGCAATACTACCTTATTACAAACACCAAGAAGCTTATTTATAGTAGGGCTTCAACATACTCCCATTGAAGTAACCAGGCAACATGGTGTCATCCAACGCCTGTAATTGACATGTGCCTGATTTAAGTATCTTGGTTACTACAAAAGGTCCCAACCAATGCACCTTCAACTTTCTGGGTGGCACGTAAACTTGGAGTCATAAAGAAGTACCATTGTGTCAACTCCCAATGAATTGTTCTTAAAGTGTCTATCATGCCAAACCTTTTGTCATTTCATCTCGTCTTCTAGGTCCAACGCATAATTATGTGTCACTCATTTAGTTGCATCAGTTTCTCAATATGCTCTTCCACAACCTATTCATCAGATAATCGACCTATGTGCATAATACACATGGATGGTAATAAAAATTCCATAGGTATCACAAATTTATGTGCCAAACACTAAGTGAAAGGGTGTGGCCTTATTCAACCTCTTATACGTGGTCTTGTAAGCCTAAAGTACAATTGATACTTTATCATCTCAATCCTTCCTTCCAACATCACAAATTGTTTTCAAAGTTTGTCCCAAGATCTTGTTAAAATCTTCAGTAGTGTCATTTGCTTGAGGGTGATAAGGGGTAGTTTTATGGTGTGCCACCATAAACTTTGCTAGCAAAATTCTAATCGCCTCATTTAAGAAATGAGTTCCTCTATCATTGGTTAAACTCAATGGGTATCCATACATCTTGATAATGTTCTCCCAAAGGAATCTTTTGTTGTGGCTATATACAATCCTTCATAGGTTTATCATTTGCCCACCTTGTTAGATAATTCGTGCATGTCATTATATAGCATGTTCTAGTCCTGCCCGCAGCGGAGGGTGCAATAGGTCCCACAAAGTCAAAAACCCACTTCTCAAAAGGTTATGTGCTCGTTATAGGCTGCAAAGGCATTTCATTTCTACTTCTTGGTTTGCCAAGGCACTGACAATGATCACATGCTTTGACATATGCCTTGGTATCTTTGTACAATGTCTCCCACCATAAGCCAACTAGAAGTATCTTGTGTGCATTCGTATCCCTTACATAGTGTCCCCTGTTATACCTCCATAAGTATCTTCCATAATTGCTTCGTGCTTATGCTCCAGTAATGCACTTGCACAAGACCTCATATTGACCCATTTTATACAAGTCTCCTCCAATGAGTTAATAGGGTACAACGTAAATAACAAGCTACTTTTTCTCCAATGTCTTCATTCCCTCTGGTGCAAGTCCAATGCGTGCAAGAATACTGCTATATCCTCCAAATTTTTTGGCGCATGGTTCAACCTAAAAAACTATGCATTGAGCATAATATCCTCAATACTTTACGCGTCCTCACCAAAATTGATCCTTGATAAGTGATCAGGTCTTAGATTGTTCTTACCTAGCTTTACAACAACAATGAAATCAAATTCCTGAAATAAGAGTATCCACGGCAAATGAACCCTTGTAAAACATGTTTATTGACCAAGTACTTCAATGACATATGATTTGTGTAGAAAATGAATGGGGTGACCAACAAGTACTATCAAAATGTGTTGAGTGCATAGATCATATAAAATGGCTCGTGTTCTATGGTATTATAATTCTAATCTTGTAGTGTCAATTTCACTTGCAAAACAAATGGGATGATCTACATTACCTTCTCTTGGTGGCCAAAACTATGCCAATATCCATCTGGGAGGCATCAACATGTACATGAAATGATTTATTCTAGGAAGGAAAGTGTAAGAAAGGAGCAGTGGTTAATCATTCCTTCAAGGCCTCAAATGCTTGTTGTTGCACATCACCCCAATAAAACTTTCCTTTAGCCTTGAGCAATTCTTCTAGAGTGGCACAACAATCTTTGCATATCCCTTTATGAATTTTCTATAATATCCCGTATGTCCCAGAAATACACACACCTCACTTTGGTTAGTCGATTCTTCCAACCCCAAAATCATTGTTATCTTCGTTAGATCTACTAACAATCCATCCTTACAAATTATGTGCCCAAGAAAAGTACTAAATGGTGTAGCAAAAATATACTTCTTAATCTTAAGAGATATGCTAAACTACCTTTGCCTCTCAAACATGAGCCTCAAATTATCACAATGATCTCAGAAAATCCCATATATAGTCTAGTCATTTAGATAAACTTGCAAGAATTTATAAATAAAGTCATGAAAATCCTACACAACTATCCGCGAGAATACTGCTAGCACATTCTTTAGTCCAAAAAGCATCATTGTGTATGTAAAACTTCCCCATTCAGTGGTGAAGGTGGTCTTTTCCTGGACTTCACGTGTAATGTGCACCTGATGGTAGCTTGAAAATACATTTTTGAAAGAATAGATCTCACGTCTTGCAACTCCTCAAGGATATCCTTGGTGAAAGGTGTGGGAAAAGGATCTATGACACATGAGGCATTAAGTTCCCTATAATCTACACATATCCTAATCCTTCCATCCTTTTTTATGCTAATAACCATAGGGCTAACCCATTCAGATTCTTTAATGGGTTCAATGATACCATACTTAAGCATCTTATCAATTTCCTCCTTCACCTTCATGCACAATTTCATATTCATCCTATAAGGCCTCTTCCGAACAGGACATGCACCTTCTTTTAGCTTAATCTTCATCTCTCCCAATGAGGGGTGTAATCCCTTCAACTCATGGTAACCTCTTGGAAACAAGTCTTGGAAGTCACACAATAGCTCAATGATCTTTGTTACCTCTTGTTCTAACCAAGTAGTCTCCAATGATGGCCTCCTTAGGCACATCCTCTATGCCAATGTTAACCTTCTTTATCTTTATAGGAGTATGGTGCATGTGTGCTCTCTCATCTGTAGAGTCCATACCTTTACGTGCACCTTATGTATGTATAACATCTAATTTCTCCACCTCTTCATCATCAATCAGGTATACTAGCTTTCCCTTTTCTTTTTCTTTCCAAGTGCGGCCCAACTACATTTCATATGTCTCAAACATGTCTTTGCACGCCTCAGGATTAGGTTCTCCAAGTAATTCAAGCATAAGCTCTTCTACTTTTGTGATATCCCCTAAAGTGATGTGATTTTTAATATGTAGAGCCTCATGTATAGGTGGATTATTAGAAAAATAATCAAAGGTCTGAACAATACATGCAGTCCTCTCATGTCACCACAGTATCCCTTTTTAACTCAGCATGGACATACAATGCACATGCACATCCGTATAGTGTGGAGTAGAACTTATGTACCCAAAGATATGGTGGTGAATCTTTTGAGACTTGGACCCATTGTCTCTCACAATTGTGCACATGTACCAAAATAGGAGTCTTCCGTTATATTCATGTATGAGCGTAGGTACATTGTTTCGAGTAAACCTTGTGGAAAAGGTGATTCTCACTTCTCACCATCTCAACAAGTCACCTCTGTGTGTTGCCTATTAACGCGTTGTTGTCCCATGCAAAGTATCGACCAACATATTTCTTATATCATCTTCATTCTGCCACTGGTTCTACATGGTGCGCAAGAATGTATCAGTTTACCTTCAGGTATACCTTGGTACTTGAGTGAGACTAACTACCTCACCATGCACAGCCTTATCATCTTAGTGACCCTTCCCTTTATCTCACACTTGGCCATCTCGTATGAGCCATGCACTAAGTTATCACAAGTAATACTTGTAGAATCACTTATGGACTACGTGTCTTCCCACTAAAGCACACCTTCTTTAGTTGGTTCCAAATTTTTAGGGTCTTGCACCATCTGTGCATAGATTTTGTTAAGCTCTTCTTCACTCAAGGGATCAACATAAGGTTCTTCCTTCATGTCATTCAAAGGTATGATCATGTGCCCATCCTTATTCTCAAAACTAATGTATCTATTGTTGAAGCGCAAATCAACATTGTCCGCGTAATACCAAGGACGTCTAAGTAGAGCTGGGAAGTTATCTCCTTCAACAAGCTCCAAAACTTCATAATCCCAGTGAACTTGGCTCCCTGAATGGTAATGTAATCATCGTTCAACACCTCAATAGGCATAACCCTCGCTTTGTTCACCATATACAACACATTGGAAGATGGTTGCAATGTTGGTCTACCCATATGATTCCATGCATCCAAAGTCAAAACATTTACCTCAGCGTATGTGTCAATCAAAATATTGCTTACCAACTAGCCATCAATCACTACATTCAGCGTGATCTCCTTGTCAAATTCATGGTTCTATGGGGGCAAGTTTTCATGGAGTATCTTCCCACTCGTGCTCAACTCCTGCACACAATACCTTTTCACGTAACCATTCCCCTAGTAGTGGGATGATATTTTCTATCTATAGCATCTTGTATACCTCCTTCGGTTCATTAATAACTTTCTATGGGCACTCGACATTCTTACTATTTTCTCCCTCACATGCCTACTCCTTTAAGCACTAAATTTCTCCCTGTAGACCTCTAATCACCCACATAGTCTCCTAATAGAACTCTTTCTGATAGGCAACATCCAGGTACCTGGCATGTATAACCTCTTCCTTCTGAATGAGTGGCTTGGCCTTAAGAGGTTCACGGGTGTGTGCCACTTATGTGCGTGTATTTATTAGCATGGGCTAAAATTTGGATCAGGATTCTCTAGAATCCTTTGATCATTCTTAGCATATTACACCTTGATCATTCATGCACCTATGTCCTTATTCTTACACATATCCTCATACAAGTCAGAAAGTCCTCGACCTTATGTTGTTTCCCAAAATATATAAATACCAGTTTTTGGGTACACTTGCACTAGTAATGATCATGGTACCCACAAGTATAACAAGTCCTATGTGTAAATCTTCCTCTTCCACCTTAGCCACGACTCCTGTATCCTCCACGGAATCCACCTCCCATATTGTTACATTCCTCAAGTAGGTTATGTTTCCTATACCTAAGAGTTACTTATCACCATGGTTTGTCACAATCTCATCTCACATGCCCCATGAATTTAGTCTATCAGTCAAAAATCCTTGGTATTATGAGTGTGTGCATCACAGATCTTGCAATAAATAAATACATTTTTCATCGTCACACGTTGCAAACAAGAAAATGTCAGACATCATGGTTCTTATGAAATATTTCACAAGATTGTAACAACACATGCACAATCCTATGCAGACAACTATCCTTTGTATGTCCCTCAAGGCCACAATCATTACACCATAACTCACACTTGCATGTCTCATGCGCCGAATTGGCAAAAATATTCTCTAACTGCTTGGCCATTGCTACTATCTATGCCTCCAAAAATGGGCTCACTCTAATATCAGCACTTCCCACCACTTCAAAGGTACACGAGCTACTTCCGAGAGCCTCGCGTGGATCCACATATCTATTATGAGATAAAGCCCTTACAAATGGAGTCAACAATCCTCCAACAAACCACTTTGTGTGTTAACTTGGATGCTATCATAAGACAAATTTGACAAAAGAGTCTTAAATAACTCTTCATAATCCCTCATGCTATCAAACAAACCCTACTTCCTTTAATGTGTGTGTTGATACTTTGTTGTTCAAACTTTAGAATGTGGAACTCAGCCAAGAACGTTGCGAGTAACGCATCATAATCCACCATAGTTTGGTGGGGATCATACTTTCTATACCAACTATGTGTACACCCTTGAAGTGTGGTGGCAAACAAACTTACTTTTCTATCTGGAGTTGTAATTCCTTTCGCGCACCATAGCAATTCACACTTGTGCATGTGCTCATTGCATCTTCCACATCTCTACACTCTAGTACATGGAGAGACATCTCAAAGTAAACTTGAGGCATTCACTACGCTTGTTGAGGTTGTGTCTCTGCTAACTGATTTGGTGGTGGTTATAGTAGGTGTGGACCCTACCCTGGGTTAGGACCAAACCCAAATCCTAAATCTATACTAGGATTTTCTCCAAGGGTTGTTGTCATGAACCTCATGAGCCTCCCCCGCCACCTTTCATGGCCTGTGGTCCCATCAACAACTTCTTTGTGTCTCATTAGTAGTACTGAACTGGTCACTAACTATCTGCACAATCGCAACACCTACAAAAGTGCTCCCAATGGTCTGTGCACCAATACTCTATCCAATTGACGTGCCTATAAAGAATCCTGCAAGAATACTTCTAAATACTAGAACCTTTTGTGTTACCATGTACGCGTTGCTCGTATGTTGATCTCGAAGATGAGTTATTCTTACTTGTCTCTCCTTTCATTTGCGAGAGATGTTACCTACTTGCCTTCACTACTTTACCCTTCAATAAATACCTTTGGATCTGGAACACCTAGTGCAAGGGCTAGGTAGTCAGGCTGACTCAAATGCGCACCCATTGTTCTCATTCTTCTCTCGACGCATTCTCATCTCAAGCCAATAGCGATTGAATCTTTGTTGCACTTTCATAATGTCGGAAGGACATGATGTTCGCATCTCCTCATCATCTATGAGGGTCTTAAACCTTTGCAAGCCATCATTCTTCTCGACAATAGTGTTGCTTCAATTTCCCTCTCTTGTGTTTCATTAAACTTGAGTTGTCTCTCTTCTCTTTGTCTTTCTTCCACCGGGGACACCATCCTTCTCCACACTTGCTCCTACCCCTATGTGTGGTGGGGATTTAGCTAGCCATAGGTAGCCTCTTCAATCTCAGTTCTATTATCAAGATCTTGATAGCTAACGGTAGTGCACACAAATAAAATGCCCTTGAGTCCGCACAAAAACTAGAACTCATCTTCCTCCGGGAAAGAATACATAAAAATTACGTACTCCAAAGTATAATTGTGCAATACACCTGGCCCACCAATGGTCTACAAATCTATTCCATTCCTCATCTACATTGGAAAGTGTCGATAATCCTCCCCATCTAAGCTCTTGTTCTAGGGATAAATTTATGTTTGATGCGTAAGTTGCTAACCACTCGCACAAATCTATTAGAAATAAACTAAAGAACGTCTTCTATAGGTAGTCATAAAGATTATCTTCCACCCACTTTCACACACTAAAGTCAAGTCTAATGTTATATCTTTGTGCAAACTTATCTTGGTTGTCTTCTACCCAACTCTCAATACTCTCCAAAGACATTCGATACACCATTTTCACGCAACATCCTGGCTGAAAAATTGAAAATAGGTCCCAACAAAGAACAAAAATGTAGTCTTATATTTCCACACACAAGCTAAGTGTGTTGGCACTTCATTCAAAAAGATCTCGAATGTTCACACTGAAGTGTGCACACCATAAGGTCCTCCTTTGTTATGCTTGACATGAAGTTAACATGCATAGTCATCATGTTAATAACCAAAAACCCATTCATGCATAAATGATTATCATCACTATGTCAATTTGGAAACACATATAATAAGGAGGATAAACAATCTAAACAATAACCAAGATCAACTGCATCATTATAACACCATATTCAGATATGTCTACAACCATTATCCAACCACAATTATCCATTAGAGATCATAAGAAAATACATAATATGGAAGTTGATTACATAACATTTATTACAATAGTGCACATGACCAAAACCCTTAGAACTATATTAAGACAACATACTCACTTTGCACTCTAGATCTCCAACCTATGAACCCCTATAGACCAATTACATACATCAAATATATATAGGGGTGGGGACTTGCCCTTCACCACCCATGCACCCTCCTATTAATAGGTGTGCTCTCAAAAATAGCCTCGTATGCTTAAAAATAACCATGCATACAAAACTTGCATGCTTTTACATCCTCAACTAATAATATATTAACCTAATTATAACACTTGCTTTAATCATATTACTAGCCCGACTTGTGCATGATCTCCCTTTAGTTCCTGCATATGATTTTTCCAACTATAACTTCCTTTGTGTGCATCCCAAGTCATCCCGTACATGCCTAAATATATATCTTATTTGGATGCCACTCTTCTTTTGCTCTTCTATTTTTAGCAACGTATTGGAGAATTGGCTAAGTATCAAACTTTGTTTGCTCAAGCACAAACCTTTATGTGATGTTCCATTTTCCTACGTGCACCCCTTCGCACCCCTCTTGCACATGGCTTCAAGCCCCCACACGTGACTCATACTTAGCCGCTCAACAATCATGGTGTTATTGATAGTATGAAGTCTTATATAAGCCTCGATGTGTAATGTATTAGAAGAGGGTGTGGAATGATAATCGTGATAAGAGAATGTGATGAGTGGTGGAGATGCATCAGTATGAACAACTAGAAAATCAAGAGCCCCCGATGAAGAAGGATGCACAACATAATATGTATGATTAGCTAAAGAATCATCCGCTTACTTTTCATGCTTGGGAAATGGATCATTGAATATTTTGAGCTTTTTGTTGTCATTGATTGGCTTGGATGTTGAAGGCTCAAGGAGATCGATTGCGTCATTGTCGATGAGATCTTGAATGATATGCCTAAGTTTGAAACATCAATTAATTGAATGCCCAACACATTAATGATAGTCACATCTATCATTTTCATTATAATTGTGGCCTTTAGGGTGAGATGGATCAAGATTCAATGGTGGTGGAAGTGTAATAAGATTTCTCTCAAGAAGTTACGGCAATAGAAGGCATGGAGCACAAGGAAATTTTGTAAATGTACACTTTGGAGGTTTCCATTGAAGCTTTTCAGGATTATCAACAACGTTAACAATATCTTTTGCTTCAATGGGCTTAGGAGACAACTTAAAATTAGATTTTTCTTGAAACCTATTAGAAGATGAAGCTTGATCATGATATATGAGCTTGCCCATAAATAATAGTTTAGTTTCACGTAACTTAAGAGTATTGCATAGTTGAAAAAATTATGGAAAGGTCTCAAAGATGACGTTCTCTTGCAATGGAGACAAAAGACTTTGGACAAAAATATCTTGCAATTCAAAGTTTGCAAGTATATTAGACATCTTAGCTAAGTTGTTTTTATATCGTCACACATAAGTCAATAGATGCTCATTAGATCCTTTTTTAATTTGTGAAAGTTGAGAATATGATATTTTAGAGTCAATATTGATTGAAAAATGTGCGAGAAAATCATCGAAAAAATGCGTAAATGATGTTAGCGAATGGACAGGTAGATCATCAAACTAACGCATAACATAGTCTTTGAGGCTTCTAGGAAAGAGCTTTACTAGTAAAGTATGTGTTATCCCAAATTTGGATAATGTATCAAAATGGAATTTTGCAGTGTATTGTGAGTTGACAAAGTTGAGTTAGTGTTGCAAAAAAATGTAGGCATTAGAGAGCAAAGCAAGATTGCTATCGTTTGGTAGTAAGTACGAGATGTTATCGGTCGATAGCATGAAATGTTCTTTACCGATCCAATGCAAGAGTACTGAGCTGATGCTACCAGTGGTAGCAAGGACAAAATTGACAGCTAGGTCACAAGACAAAGCAAAGAGAATGGGGCAATGGATGAGGGATGAGGCGAGTTGTGCACGTCACAAAAATTTGGGTCCCCGTTGGTAACAAATTTGAATGCTACGATCAATAGCAAATTGAATGCTACAGTCGATGTAGCAAGTTAATCTGACATAAGAAAGATTAAATGCTCATAACACACTTATTTAGCACAAAGTCTTAATATTTGCTTAATATCTTCTTACATTACAAAAGCTCAAAGTCTTTTCTTCTTACTTCTATTTTCATCTAAAAGGTATCCATCCCTTGAATACAACAAGTATCCAAGTATATATAGAAGAAGGAGAAGAAAGAAGGAAAAAGGGAACCAACAACTAATTTACAAAATATCTACAAAATATCTAAAAGTCAATGTTGACTTTGGACAACTTGGTGGATGACAACATCCCATGGTGCAACATGGATGAGGTCATCATTTGTACCAACATACTATTAGATATTTACAAAAAGAGAAGCCAAGAGGAAGAGAACTATTCATCATCGTCTCTCGCGGTTGGAAGGGGGTATCTTGCTTGCATTGTTGGGAGAGGTGATGTGGAACTGAGTCCGATATTCCATGAATTTAGTGATCATGGGCTGAAGTTGATCTTGGCAGGACCCTTCGTATGATCACCGATGACCTCACAGGTCTCCCGCTCATCTCTGAGTTTTTCAGGGAGCTTGAAATAATCATTACCTACCTCCATCAGGAACCCCACAAAATCACGGCAAGCCAGAAGGTTGTTGATGCATTCGGTGTCGAAAGTGGCTTCTGGCCCTAACCCTTGCGAGAGGATCTCTTTGAAGATCTGGATAGTTTCATCTGCCTTCCTCAAGGTGAAAGAAGGAGTAAGCAAGCCTGGAGACATCCTCAGAATGATTTGTTCCATTTGATGCATTACATCCAGGGCTTCCTCCTTGACTTTATCAATCTTTTCCAGGATGAACTCCATCTAGTCGACCCGGTAATCCAACGCAGCAAGGATCTTGCTGGGTACCCTGGGGTGACTGAAGATGCCAAATTTTACTAGATCATCGACTGAGCAAGTCGAGCATTTTCTGGAATGTTTCGTGTTGCAGCCTTGCATGGTCCAACTCCTCGGAGATAGGTCCTGTGATCACCTAGAGCTCTTTGTTCACCTGATTGATGTTCTGATACAACTCGGTGAACTTGACTATTACCTCCTCGCTGTCTTTGAGGATTTGATCCCTCCAGGTGGAAACTGCCATACCTTGTTGCCAATTTTGGCATACTTGTTTATCTTGTCTTGACTTAGGACCTCAGGAGTTTTCGTGGTAGTTGTAGGAGGTGCATTGCCCATTTTCTGCAGGGCGTGGAGAAGATGTTTGTTTTGTTCCTTTAGCAACCTTTTCTCCTCCTTTGCTTCTGAAGTTTCTTGCAAAGGGCATCCACTGCAGATAGGGCCTCTCCTTGAAGACTTTCCGAAGATGTTCCCATTGTGACTTGGGTCACTGTATAATCTGTCGGAGACAGATCTTCTTTATTCTTGGAAGGATCGGGATATGCTATCTCCATTACTCTCTCTCCTGATGCACTCTGAGAGAAGCGGGTTATGGGCTTTTGCTTCTTAGTCCCCTTTGACGGGATGACAGAGAAGTCCATTGGTGCGATGGGGACCTTTCCTCTTATGTTGGCTCAAGTGCTGAGAGATCCATGTTGGACTTATGGGAGTGGGACTAGAAGTGGAAGAGGGAGCAGCTGCAGTGGATGAGGGGAAATGGGTAGAGACACTTGGTGGTGGCATCGAGAGGGAGGCCGAGAAAGTGCTCACAGGGGGAAGGGACACTGCAGGGGAGGAAGACATGGGAAAGGAAGGGAGCTGAGAGATGAGAGAAGAAATGGTGGGGGACAGCTCCACGAGAGAAGAGAAGATGGATGACGAGGAGGGGGGAACAATAGAAGATGGGGGAGAGGACACGACCAAAGGAATGGTTGCTTGGGTCACGCGAGGAGGAGAAGGAGGAGAGGGAGAAGGGATAGAAGGGACCTCAGTGGTTGTAGTAGTGGCGACACCCTGAGTGGATGTGCCCGTCGAAACACCTTCCGCCGCTTCTTTCTCTGGGGATACCAGGCTTACAACCTGTTCTTGTGCAGTGGAAGGAGGACTTTCAGGAGCTCCTTCTTGAGTAGAGCTTGATTCACCCTCTTTATCTTTGCCTTTGACTTTAGGTAGATTTTGGCCTTGACAGTGTGTTTGCCCAATGGAGACGTAGTGAAATCTACCCCGAGGTAGATGAGGCCATTCATCCTGCACCAGTGTTCTGTCCTCCGCAAAGTTTCTTTGACCCTTTCTTCAATGGTCTGGGGTGCTTTTGTTCTGTCGATCGCAAAGCAAATGGCCAGTTGTCCCCATCTGTATCCAGATATACCTGATCAACTTCTTGATCGGTAGTTTGATAACCCTTTGGAACGATGGCCACGCCGTATTGAATAATTTCTGCCAAGGCCAAGCGGGAGTGGTCCTTCCTTCTAAGTTCGACCTCATGGTACAGGTCGATATAGATGTCCTCGATCTGTGGAATATGGATTGGATCGAGTTTTGCTTTGGGAAGGCAATTCCTTGGATCAAAAGTGGGCCTCACGGGAAGTTGTGCTTTAGATTGAGTAGTTCTAGTTCGGCAACCATTTCCGGGCTTTGTGGTGAGAGATGCATGTGTATCTGCCCACTGTAAGGGGGAAAGGAGTTCCACCCTTCTTTCTCTTCAGGCACTTTTCATGGTATGTCACGAGCTATCTGGATAGCTCCAACAGGATCAGCTTGGGGCCGGCATATCTCGGTAATTTGGTGGGCTCACCAGGAAGTTAGCTGCCCTGAGATAGGTGAAGGTGGGAAATTGTGTAAATAAGGCCCCCCACTTCTCTGTTGTTGTGACAATGCTCTTGGTCATTCGACCGTGAGTCATGTTTGGCCTCAAAAGGTAGACGATGCCATAGAAGAAAGCATCGTTGATCTTCGTAAACTGCGGGATGTTGTTCTCCAGTTTCAGCTCTGGGTAGTATTCATATATTTTTACCTGGGGCCAAACCCGCATCGGCTCAATGCTGGATAATCCCTTTTCGAGGCTGCAACATAGACTACGTAGGAGTTCATGTAGAACCTCCCGTTGTGGTGAGTTGTTGGAGTTGTTCAGATATGGTGTTGCTTATTATCTCCGCCCACTCAAAGCGTTGATCAGGTACGTTCTTGTTCATGGTCTCCAGGTACCTGAGCATCCATTTATGAAAGTAATGGGCATCAGAAAGCCCAAATACTCTGCTTAGGAACATGATAGTATCACTCAGTTCCTCGAGAGAAGTCACTACGGTGAATAACCTGTGGCCATCTAGTTATCACCTTCTTGTTCTTTAGGTACACCTCATTCATCAGTTGCATGCACTGGTCTTCATTGTCCTCCCAAGCCTTGATGCAATCCTCTTGGCTTACAGCCACAAAGTGTCGGTGGTGAGGAATGCCTAACATGATTTCGAAGTGCCGGGCAGTGAGGTTGATCACGACTTCGCCCTTTTCATTTTGGACACACCTTGTGTCTTTGTTGTAGCAGTGGGCCACTACCATCATGAATTCATTGTTTTGCACTGACGGGGATCCCCCAGCAAAATGCAGGCCACTGCCTACTAGTTTGTCCATCCAGGGACTCCCTGTGACTCTCCTGGTTCTAGCCCAGAAATCTTCCATATCGATGTGACCGAGCTCAGAGTCTCTTATATCCAGGTCACATTCTGCCTGGGACTCGGGCATTCTGACCCTCTGGTACTTGTATTTCATTTCTTCTTCAGTAAGCTTAGCTTTACCTTTTGACTTGGTTGGCTTTTTTGCTTGATGTAGACATAAATGGGTCTGAGTTCAGTTGCTGATCTGCAAGAAGAAGAAGAGAAGTCCAACGCCAAAGAGCCATATTAGCTGTCAGATCTTCCATTAAAGCACTACAGAATAGAATGAAGAGTTAGCACTTTTAAGGCCTCAGGGCGCAGGGCGCAGGAACACTGCAGGCTGCAGAGTAAATAGAATGGCACTTGAATCAGAGTGTTACAAGGAACAAATCAAGTGCAAAGGGCAGGGTGCATGGATTTTGCATATGACACCATGTTATTGTAAGCGGGGATGCGCCTGCGCCGTTATGTAGTTTTATACTTGGCGCAAGAATGAATTGGTGTTGCGATGGGATAGGATGGTGCGCCTATGGCGCATGCATTTGTCATGCAACATGGAAGTTTGGTGCGCCAAAGGGCGCAGGTTTATTGTGTGTAACACTAACTTTAGGCGCGCAGAAAGGGGACTTTGGCGCGGCGTGGGAAAGCTTGCATGACATATTGTTATTATAGACAGGGGTGCGCCTGCGCCATCTATATAAGGTTATGCTGGGTGCAAATAAACTTAGTGTTGCATGGGATCAGGGTGCGCCAATGGCACATGCAATTTTACATGTAACAGGGGATGTTGATGCACCGAATGGCGCAGGATAAATGTGTGTTGCAAGTGGGAAAAGTGTGCCTTCTTGGCGATTGTATTTTATGCAGCAGGAGTGGTGATTGCGCCAAGAGAAAAACATAGTTTTAAACTAATATTTTAAGGTTTTCTTTCTTTCCCGATAGGTTTGTGATCTTTCAGGCCTCTTTTTGAGGGATTTTAGATGGTGAAGGGGGCACAACAAAGAGATCAAGTTGATTTTTTTGAGGCAGAGCCCTCTTGACCAGCAGATCTGGAAAGAGGATGAAAACGGTTTGGGGGAAAGGTTGCAAGAATGGTAGGAGGGTTTAATGGATTTGCATATTCATTCTATCCTACCACACAAACAACCAAAACAAAACACAAGAGGAGTAAGAACCACCTACCCGGAATATATAGAATATGAGAGACGAAGCGGGGTCCACGAACGTGACACGAGGGGACGGGGCGTGCTGACAGGTGCAGAGGAATAAAGTTATCACGTGTTTTCTGATTGGTGAAAGTGATAGGGCGGATGCGCCTATATATAGGCAAAGGTGCAATAAATGTGCCAACCACTTTTTCAAGAGGCACACCAAAACATGTGTCGACACGTAAAACTGTGTGCCCTTTGGCACACCAAAATGCGTGTCAACACGAAAATACTTGCGCCTTTGGCGCAAGTTTACGACTGTCAACACCTCATTCCTTGCGCCCTTTGGTGCACCAAAATATGGTGCAACAATTTAGTTGTTAACATGAAGGCGCATGCGCACCTTGGCGCATGCAAGAAAGGTGCATCACGGGAAGGTGCACCAAAATGTGTGTCGACACTTCAAAGGGTGTGCCAAAGGAAATGAAAGGGGGCGCAGAGTTTATTCTGTGTTACACGGATAAAAGGTGCGCCCAGCCAAAAAGGGACCAAAATGGCTAAGTTCGGAGAACTAGATTTCCCGGAAAGGGATTTTGTAACATTCGAACGCAGAGGGGTCCCTGACGAGGGACCAGGACAAAATTTGGTATGGTTACCTATAAAATTTCCCTCGTCAATTTTACAGGATAACAAGCTGGCTCTTTCTGGGGACTATCTTTGAGCGAAACTCAAGGGTAGAGAACCTCATATCAACATGTGCCTATCCATTGGGTAACAGGGTCAAAAATGAGGGCGAGGACGAAAGCAAACACACATGATGAAAGAAAACACACACAAAAAAAACTGTACAAAGAAGAGAGCAAGCTCTACTTCCTGAATATTTTGAGGTGCTGCCCGCTATAGGGAAGCGGGAGATCAGTTCCATCTCCAGATACGAGAGATAGAAGCTATTTTCTCCATTGAGCTGTTTAATCTTGAAAGGCCCTCTCCATAGAGAATCAAATTTCCCGTGCATGCCCTTCGGCTCCCTCCGTTTGTCCCACAAAAGGATGAGATCTCCCACTTGGAAATCTCTTTGCTTAGCCCTTTTATCGAACAATCTCTTAACTTGATTTTGATGTTCGGTGATCCTATCGACCACTCTTATTCTTTTCTCTTCAAGCTCTGATAGATACATGATCCTCTTTTCAAGGGAATTTTGGAAAGTCTCATCTTCGATTACTCGTGCCAAGCGCACAGAGCAGGGAGTTCTAGAAATGGGAAGCTCGGCGTCGGTCCCATATAACACTTGAAAAGGTGACATACCGAGAGACCTCTTGGGAGTAATGCGGTCTACCCACAAAGCATCGTATAATGACTTGTGCCACGTCCGTTGACTCTCATCAACTAGCTTCCGTATGATGGTCACTAAGTTTTTATTACTGGATTTTGCCTGACCATTTCCCTGGGGGTAGTAATCGAGGCGTGGGCCAAGGTTATCCCGTGTTCATAGAAAAAACCAACAACTTCTCGTGAGGAGAAGTTGGAAGCGTTATCAGCAACAATCTTGTTTGGAACGCCAAACCTGACAATGATATTCTCTTTGATGAAACTGCAAACAACCTCGGAAGTGGCATGCTTGATGGTATGGCCTCTACCCATTTGGTGAAGTAATTCTGTTGCTGTCAGGACATAACTATGTCCGAAGCACTCGATTGGGGATGGAGTGCTCTCGATAAAGTCGATTCCCCACTGTCTGAATGGTTCATCAATAATGACCGGCCTGAGGGGAAAAGCAAGCCAATTTTGGCTTGCGACAAATTGTTGGCAGAGCTCGCACTTTGCTACCCAGGTGGCTGTATCCTGGAACAACGTCGGCCAATAGTACCTAGCCCGGATGATCTTGTGTGCCATCATGGAAGAGGAGAAGTGACCACCACAGGCTGAATCATGAAAGTTCTCCAGTAGCTTTATTGTTGTGGCTTGTCGACACATCGCAAGAAGATGCCATCTATTCCACGTTTGTATAAACCGTCATCCCAGATGACATATCTAGCCACTCTGAGCTTTATAGCACATTTCTCCTTTGAAGTTAGATGAGCTGGACACTCACCATAAGTGAGAAAGAAAGTGATATCAGAATACCATTCATCTTGCTAGTGGCGACAAATAGAACCATGGGTAAAGAATCGGCTTTCTCGCTGGCTTTGTGCTCCCTTGGCGCAATTATCCTTTTCCTCAGGGTCTTCTGAATCCCGGTTTTCAGCCATAAGCTGACATAGGCCCTTGCCCCTTACCAGCTTGGTGGGTTTTATGTCTAGATCGTATTCCTGGACTTTTGCAATCCAATTTCCTCGCAAACTCCCTAACTCCTGTTGAGTTAGGATTGACTTGACCGTGTCAGGACCAAGTACCATTGTGTGAGAATTTAGAATGTAATACCTGAAGTTCTTGACTGCTTTGACCATGGTGAAGGCATGCTTTTCCAACTGAGTCATCTTTAATTCATGAGGCTTGAGAGGAGAGCTCATAAATGCAATCGGGGATTCAACATCCTCAGAATTATTTTGCATTAAGATAGCCGACATGGTATGTTCGGATGCATAGCTATACATGATAAAATCTTTGGAGAAATCGGGACATACCAGGACTGGCGCGTGAGCAACGGAGGCTTTTATCTCCTCGAATGACTCTTTCCTTCTTTTGCTCCACCGGAAAGTTGGTGATCCTTTCATCATATTTGATATGTGGCGAGTCTTTTCAGCAAAGTCGGGAACAAAGCGCTGAGAAAATTCACTTTTCCGAAGAAAGAGTGAACGTCGGTTTTGCTTGTAGGTAAAGTAAGGCTCTGAATAGCCTTAACCCTTTCGGCATCTATCTTCATTCCTTCCTTGCTTACAATGTGTCCCAACAACTTTCCCTCTGTGACTCGAAAATAGACTTTTTCAGATTTAGGGAGATTCCATGTTCCCGGCATCTAATCAATACTTGCTCCAAATGATCACAATGATCATTTCGCTATTTAGAGAACATAGTTAAGTCATCCAAGTAGACTACGATGACTTTTCCCATCATTCCTTTGAATGCAAAGTCCATGGCCCACTGAAAAGTGTGCCGGCATTGGTCAGACCAAAAGGCATCCTGCTATAAGTGAATGTACCCCAAGGGGTAGTGAATGTTGTTTTGAATTGGTCTTTGGGTGAGACTTCAATCTGATTGTAGCCTAAAAAACCATCAAGCATGGACAACATTTCTGATCCAGTCACTGCTTGCAGAACTTGATCCATTATGGGAAGGGGGTAGTTGTCCTTCAAGGAGGCTTGATTCAAGTTACGAAAATCTACGCATATGCGTATCTCACCATTCTTCTTGCGTACTGGTACAATGTTCGCCACCCAGGTACTGTGATGGATAGGAAAAATGATCGTGCATCCAAAGCATTTTTGAATTTCAGCCTGGATAGTACCTGAGATCTTAGGATTATAGTGTCTCTGCTTCTGGCGAAAGGGTTTGACATCCTCTTTCAACGGGATGTCATGTTGGATGTCCTTTGGCTTGAAAGACTTTAGATCGGCATAGGACCACGCCAATACATCCATGTATTTCTTCAGCAATTTGATGAATTTCCGCTTCTCTTCGGGTGTGCAACATTTTCCAATGTTTACAAACTATGGATGTTCTACCGAACCTAAATTGACCGGTTTGGTTTCTGGGGAGGAGTTAGGATCATCTCGCCTTTTCTTCTTGACAAAACGATCGTGCCTATCGAACAAACGCTCTAGAGAAACCAAACCTTTAGGATTTTATTTCCTTTGAGCTGACATATGCCATCGTTTCCTTCGGATTCCCCGTCTTGATCAGTAACAGACTCATGGCATGCGGAAGTGGATCCTTCAAAATGAAGCTCACTAAAATTCTCTGCCTTTTCCAGAAAGGCAATAAGTTGATTGTCATCGTTGAATACCTGCCAGTGCTGAGAATTGTCTGGCACGCTTGGGTGGAAAACCACCTCAATGGTGTATGTGTCTATTTTCAAACCTGGGTGAGGGAGCATGAGGGATGCTGAGACGGCTAATGAGTCGGCCATGTCATTCTGAGCTCTTGGGAATGGCTTTTATTGAAAAAGCATCAAACTCCTCGATGTTGTCCCATACCGTGTTGCGGTAATGTCTGAGCCTTTCATTCTTCACTTGGTATATCCTTTTAACTTGATTTACGACTAGCTCTGCATCACCCTGTACTTCAGATTCTTGATTCCTCTTTCCTTTGCGGCTTGCATGCCGAGTAGCAAAGATTCATACTCAGCCGTATTATTCATGTTGAAAAACTGCAACTTGAAAGAGAGAGGGATAATCTCCTCCTCGGGAGATATCAGCATGGCTCCAGCGCCGCACCCACTAGTCACGCAGCTGCCATCAAACTGCAAAGTCCAGATCTTGTTAAGATCTCTGCTTGGATGAGGACATCCATTTTGTCAGACTCAGTAGACAAGAAATAGTTTCCCATCCCTGATGATTCGAAGAGAATTTGGGCTTTGGGGTCATCGGAGTTAGTAACCAAATACTTCTTTTGTGATTCGGCTCCAACGTTTGCATTATACCTTTGACGGGAATTCTTGCCTTAGACCAGTCCATATGAATCTCTCCACCAACCTCACTGCAAAAACTCCTTCCTAATAGAATTCCGTATGCCGCCGGAATATCGGCAACAAGGACGGTCATCTTCACTCTTTTCTCTGGGAACGCCGCAAATGCAAACTGCGCGTCTTTGATTTGACGATCAACGGAACCTGCTTGGTTTCCAAGGAATAACATCTGCCAAAAGGCTTGGTAAGGGTGAGGCCCAGGCATGGGGAAACTTTTGCTGGCATGACGTTATCGGAAGCCCCGGAATCAATTATGCAGTTGCTTAGTTTGTGGCCATTGATTAGGAGGGAGAGATAGAAAGGTTCTATCTTGCTGACGCAGATGTCGAGGCAACGATTTATGCGAGATGCAGAAGGAGTAGAAAGGATTCCTTTTGGGGAAACCTGAGTAGTTATGACAACTTGGCTTTGGATGTATTCGGTCAACCTTACAAGCTGCTCGGGATTTGACTGAAGATATTCGGCTTCAGACATCTAGATTTTGGTCTTTTTAGCATGATCGATTATGTCAAACACGGCCAAGGGTTGCGTTGATGAAGGAATGAGTCCCTCATTTCGTGATGGTAGGGTAGGATTACCGGTCTTGATAGGAACATGAGAGGACTGATTCGGAGGGGAGATAGGGGAAAAAGATCTTTTTGAAAAAGACTTAATAATAGGTTGAGCAGGAAGGGGACTACCTCGTTTAGCGATGGTTGGAGGCGTGTGTGACACGGCCTTTTTTCTACGTATTGGCAGCCACTTCTGCTTCTTTTCCTTGCGAGCGGGTAAAAACAACATATGACTGCCCACTTGCATATCCTTGGGTACCCTCTTCTTCATCAGATTCTTCCTCATCAAATTCCATATACCCGATAGTAGAGTCGCCAGTCGGTTCACCGACATCTTGATCATCTTCACCTGGCGATGAAGGTTCTTCATAATTTTGCTCCTCTTCTTCGATTTCAGCTAAAGCATTGATCGGAGGGGCCTCAAGCGCCAACCGTGGAGCAGCTGCGGGTAGGCGGGGCCTTTGTGAGACGTTGTTAGAAGTAAAGTTCCTCCGTGGAATATCCCGGTATGAAGTGCTAGGAGAAGCTTGAGCTAGTTGCTTCTTTAAAGCAAGCAAATCATTGCCATTTTTTGAAATGCCGGATCAGATGAAGTGGCGGGAGAAGGGATCGAAGCTTTAAGCTTGGATGGTTCTCTTTTTAATTCACCAGATATTAGCAAGTTATCTTCAATCCGTATGGCAGCAACTTGGGCGAGAACCAAAGTAGCGACTTGTTCTTGCAAGAGTAAAAAACTTACTTTTGAGCTCATGGCGTTGATGAAGAAACACTTCTGATTTTCGGCGTTGGAAGCATGGTAGGTGAACCCGGTTAATTAGTGAATTGAAACGGGTGATGAAATCACGCATGGTTTCATTGACTTCCTTCTTTAGAGTGAGTGATCTTGGACAAGTAATGTGAATGCGTCCTCGGAAGGCTTATACCTTTCTTCGAATGCAGTTCGCAAGGTGGCCCAACTGGTAATAGATCCGGCCGGCAAATGCTGAAACCATTCTGCTGCAGGTCCTTGCAAGGTCTCTAGAAAGAGGTGAACTGACACATCTTCATGGGTCACATCCAGATACTGCATGACATGATGAATGCGAGATATGTGTGAATCCATGCTTTGGTTCCCGCTACCATCAAATTTAGGAAAATTCTTCGGTTTCCATGAGGGAGCGCATGAACAGGATGTGGCAAAGCGAGTGGGCCCATAGCATTTCCCCATGGTACTGCCATTTGAATGGCTGGAAAAAGGATGCATGAGCTGGAAGCACAGTTCCACTGAGCGAGCAGCAAGCACTGCAAAGAGATGAAGATGTTACTTGTGAGAAATGCTTCCTTCGTGGAGGTGAGACACTTCTGGATGACCGGTTAGCTGAACTTAGCGATGGGAAGTGCGGTGTAACACTGAAGTTGTGCCTTTGAAGTAGATCAAAAGTAGGATCGATTCTCCATGAGCTCTCTTGCTACGAGTAAATGGTTCACCCGCCAGTGTACCTTCCAGATCTGTAATATTTTGGAGCAAATTTAAAAACTCTTTTTGGTTGTACTTGCTGATTTTCTGATTTTTGACAAAAATCAGCAGCATGTACTTTTCTAAATATTTAATTTTATCCCTCTTTTGAAAACCGATTGCGGTTTAATGACAAAGATTAGTGAGGATAAAATGATGGTCAACTTAGTAAGCTGATTTTCGGATCTTAGATTTGACTTTTTTAAGGGTTTGAAATTTTTGTAAAACTGTCAAAATTTCAGATCTACGGAAAAATATGGGTTTTTGTAAAAACTCAGTGAACTAAAGATCTCTAACTAGTCCCGATCTATGGATTCTGAAAAAAAAATTAGTTTGGATCACTTTTGCAAAAATTTTGGATTTTGAACAAAAGTTTAAACTTTGCAAACAGGTAGTGATTTTTCTGATTTTTATTGGTTTTTTAACATATCACTACCATAGATCTTGTAGATCTGTTCGATCCCCAGTAGAGTCGCCAAAAATTGTTTGGTCGAAAATCTGTCGGGTGGACAGATCTATGGATAGACGAGCCAACAGTGTGTAGGGCGTAGCCCCTCTTTGAGTCAGCAAAGTGAAACTGGTTTATTGTTATTCTACTAGCAGGAATCTGTGCAAGTCTCACAATATTCTACCTTTGGGGGTTGGGATCTCATCCCAGTAGAGGTACTTCCAACTGTAAAAGAAGGGAAAGAAATGAGGTGGGGAGATAGGAAAGATCTGAAGAGAGAAAAGAAATGAATTCCAAAGTAGAAAGGTCAGAGGGTCTATGTTTTGGGCTGGTAGTAAACAGAGCCGAACTTACTTGCATAGATGAACAAAGCAATACTGATGAATAAATGACAAAAGGGTAGAAGTAGATCCAACAGAATAAACGCACAAATCTGACATAAGAAAGATTAAATGCTCATAACACACTTATTTAGCACAAAGTCTTAATATTTGCATTAATATCTTCTTCTGTTACAAAAAGCTCAAAGTCTTTTCTTCTTACTTCTATTTTTCATCTAAAAGGTATCCATCCCTTGAATACAACAAGTATCCAAGTATATATAGAAGAAGGAGAAGAAAGAAGGCAAAAGGGAACCAACAACTAATTTACAAAATATCTACAAAATATCTAAAAGTCAATGTTGACTTTGGACAACTTGGTGGATGACAACATCCCATGGTGCAACATGGATGAGGTCATCGTTTGTACCAACATACTATTAGATATTTACAAAAAGAGAAGCCAAGAGGAAGAGAACTATTCATCATCGTCTCATGGCTGGAAGGGGGTATCTTGCTTCTGTTGTTGTTCGGGAGAGGTGATGTGGAACTGAGTCCGATATTCCATGAATTTAGTGATCATGGGCTGAAGTTGATCTTGGCAGGACCCTTCGTATGATCACCGATGACCTCACAAGTCTCCCGCTCATCTCTATGAGTTTTCAGGAGCTTGAAATAATCATTACCTGCCTCCATCAGGAACCCCACAAAATCACGGCAAGCCAGAAGGTTGTTGATGCATTCGGTGTCGAAAGTGGCTTCTGGCCCTAACCCTTGCGAGAGGATCTCTTTGAAGATCCGGATAGTTTTCGCCTTCCTCAAGGTGAAAGAAGGAGTAAGCAAGCCTGGAGACATCCTCAGAATGATTTGTTCCATTTGATGCATTGCATCAGGGCTTCCTCCTTGACTTTATCAATCTTTTCCAGGACGAACTCCATCTGGTCGACCCGGTAATCCAACACAGCAAGGATCTTGCTGGGTACCCTGGGGTGACTGAAGATGCCAAATTTTACTAGATCATCGACTGAGCAGTCGAGCATTTTCTGGAATGTTTCGTGTTGCAGCCTTGCATGGTCCAACTCCTCGGAGATAGGTCTGTGATCGCCTGGAGCTCTTTGTTCACCTGATTGATGTTCTGATACAACTCGGTGAACTTGACTATTACCTCCTCGTTGTCTTTGAGGATTTGATCCCTCCAGGTGGAAACTGCCATACCTTGTTCACCAATTTTGGCATACTCATTTATCTTGTCCTGACTTAGGACCTCAGGAGTTTCCATGGCAGTTGTAGGAGGTGCATTGCCCATTTTCTGCAGGGCGTGGAGAAGATGTTTGTTTTGTTCCTTTAGCAACCTTTTCTCCTCCTTTGCTTCTCAAAGTTTCTTGCAAAGGGCATCCACTGCAGATAGGGCCTCTCCTTGAAGACTTTTTCGAAGATGTTCCCATTGTGACTTGGGTCACTGTATAATCTGTCGAGAGACAGATCTTCTTTATTCTTGGAAGGATCGGGATATGCTATCTCCATTACTCTCTCTCCTGATGCACTCTGAGAGAAGCGGGTTATGGGATTTTGCTTCTTAGTCCCCTTTGACGGGATGACAGAGAAGTCCATTGGTGTGATGGGGACCTTCCTCTTATGTTGGCTCAGGTGCTGAGAGATCCATGTTGGACTTATGGGAGTGGGACCAGAAGTGGAAGAGGGAGCGGCTGCAGTGGATGAGGGGAAATGGGTAGAGACACTTGGTGGTGGCATCGAGAGGGAGGCCGAGAAAGTGCTCACGGGAGGAAGGGATACTGCAGGGGAGGTAGACATGGAAATGGAAGGGAGCTGAGAGATGAGAGAAGAAATGGTGGGGGACAGCTCCGCGAGAGAAGAGAAGATGGATGACGAGGAGGGGGAACAATAGAAGATGGGGGAGAGGACACGACCAAAGGAATGGTTGCTTGGGTCACGCGAGGAGGAGGAGGAGGAGAGGGAGAAGGGATAGAAGGGACCTCAGTGGTTGTAGTAGTGGCAACACCCTGAGTGGATGTGCCCATCGAAACACCTTCCGCCGCTTCTTTCTCTGGAGATACCAGGCTTACAACCTGTTCTTGTGCAAGCGGAAGGAGGACTTTCAGGAGCTCCTTCTTGAGCAGAGCTTGATTCGCCCTCTTTATCTTTGCCTTTGACTTTAGGTAGATGTTTTGGCCTGACAGGTGCGTTGCCCAATGGAGACGTAGTGAAATCTACCCCGAGGTAGATGAGGCCATTCATCTGCACCAATGTTCTGTCCTCCGCAAAGTTTCTTTGACCCTTTCTTCAATGGTCTGGGGTGCTTTTGTTCTATCGATCGCAAGCAAATGGCTAGTTGTCCCCATCTGTATCTAGATATACCTGATCAACTTCTTGATCGGTAGTTTGATAACCCTTTGGAACGATGGCCACGCCGTATTGAATAATTTCTGCCAAGGCCAAGTGGGAGTGGTCCTTCCTTCTAAGTTCGACCTCATGGTATAGGTCGATATAGATGTCCTCGATCTGTGGAATATGGATTGGATCGAGTTTTGCTTTGGGAAGGTAATTCCTTGGATCAAAAGTGGGCCTCGCCGGGAAGTTGTGCTTCAGATTGAGTAGTTCTAGTTTGGAAACCATTTCCGGGCTTTGTGGTGAGAGATGCATGTGTATCTGCCCACTGTAAGGGGGAAAGGAGTTCCACCCTTCTTTCTCTTCAAGCACTTTTCATGGTATGTCACGAGCTGTCTGGATAGCTCCAACAGGATCAGCTTGGGGCGGCATATCTCGGCAATTTGGTGGGCTCACCCAGGAAGTTAGCTGCCCTGAGATAGGTGAAGGTGGGAAATTGTGTAAATAAGGCCCCCCTTCACTTTTGTTGCTGTGACAATGCTCTTGGTCATTCGACCGTGAGTCATGTTTGGCCTCAAAAGGCAAGATGATGCCATAGAAGAAAGCATCATTGATCTTTGTAAACTACGGGATGTTGTTCTCCAGTTTCAGCTCTAGGGTAGTATTCATATATTTTTACTGGGGCCAAACCCCGCATCGGCTCAATGCTGGATAATCCCTTTCCGAGGCTGCAGCATAGACTACGTAGGAGTTCATGTAGAACCTCCCCATTGTGGTGAGTTGTTGGAGTTGTTCGGATATGGTGCTGCTTATTATCTCCGCCCACTCAAAGCGTTGATCAGGTACGTTCTTGTTCATGGTCTCCAGGTACCTGAGCATCCATTTATGAAAGTAATGGGTCAGAAAGCCCAAATACTCTGCTTAGGAATGTGATAGTATCACTCAGTTCCTCGGAGAAGTCACTACGGTGAATAACCTGTGGCCATCTGGTTATCACCTTCTTGTTCTTTAGGTACACCTCATTCATTAGTTACATGCACTGGTCTTCATTGTCCTCCCAAGCCTTGATGCAATCCTCTTGGCTTATAGCCACAAAGTGTCGGTGGTGAGGAATGCCTAACATGATTTTGAAAGTTCCGGGAAGTGAGGTTGATCACGACTTCACCCTTTTCATTTTGGACACACCTTGTGTCTTTGTTGTAGCAGTGGGCCACTACCATCATGAATTCATTGTTTACTGCACTGATGGGGATCCCCCCAGCAAAATGTAGGCCACTGCCTACTAGTTTGTCCATCCAGGGACTCCCTGTGACTCTCCTGGTTCTGGCCCAGAAATCTTCCATATCGATGTGACCGAGCTCAGAGTCTCTTATATCCAGGTCACATTCTACCTGGGACTCGGGCATTCTGACCCTCTGGTACTTGTATTTCATTTCTTCTTCAGTAAGCTTAGCTTTACCTTTTGACTTGGTTGGCTTTTGCTTGATGTAGACATAAATGGATCTGAGTTCAGTTGTTGATCTGCAAGAAGAAGAAGAGAAGTCCAACGCCAAAGAGCCATATTAGTTGTCAGATCTTCCATTAAAGCACTACAGAATAGAATGAAGAGTTAGCACTTTTAAGGCCTCAGGGCGTAGGGGCAGAACACTGCAGGCTGCAGAGTAAATAGAATGGTGCACTGAATCAGAGTGTTACAAGGAACAAATCAGCACAAAGGGCGCAGGGCGCATGGATTTTGCATATGACACCATGTTATTGTAAGCGGGGATGCACTGTGCCATTATGTAGCTTTATACTTGGCGCAAGGAATGTTGGTGTTGCATGGGTGCAGGGTGCACCTATGGCGCAAGTATTTGTCATGTAACATGGAAGTTTGGTGCGCCAAAGGCGTAGGTTTATTGCGTGTAACACTAACTTTAGGCGCGTAGAAGGGACTTTGGCATGGTGTGGGGAAAGCTTGCATGACATATTGTTATTGTAGACAGGGGTGCGCCTGCGCCATCTATATAAGGTTATGTTGGGCACAAATAAACTTAGTGTTGCATGGGATCAGGGTGTGCCAATGTGCATGTAATTTAGCATGTAACAGGGGATGTTGATGTGCCGAATGGCATGCAGGATAAATGCGTGTTGCAAGTGGGAAAAGTGCACCTTCTTGGCGCGACTGTATTTTATGCAGCAGGAGTGGCGATTGCGCCAAGAGAAAAACACAGTTTTTAAACTAATCTTTAAGGTTTTCTTTCTTTCCCGATAGGTTTGTGATCTTTCAGGCCTCTTTTTGAGGGATTTTAGATGGTGAAGGGGGCACAACAAAGAGATCCAGGTTGATTTTTTGAGGCAGAGCCCTCTTGACCAAGCAGATCTGGAAAGAGGATGAAAACGGTTTGGGGGAAAGGTGCGAAGAATGGTAGGAGGGTTTAATGGATTTGCATATTCATTCTATCCTACCACACAAACAACAAAACAAAACACAAGAGGAGTAAGAACCACCTACCTAGAATATATAGAATATGAGAGACGAAGCGGGGTCCATGAACGTGACACGAGGACGATGGGCGTGCTGACAGGTGTCAGAGGAATAAAGTTATCACGTGTTTTGAATTGGTGAAAGTGACAGGTGGATGCGCCTATATATAGGCAAAGGTGCAATAAATGTGCCAACCACTTTTTCAAGAGGTGCACCAAAACATGTGTCGACACGTAAAATGTGTGCCCTTTGGCGCCAAAACATGTGTCAACATGAAAATACTTGCGCCTTTGGCGCAAGTTTATGACTGTCAACACCTCATTCCTTACGCCCTTTGGCGCACCAAAATACGGCACAACAATTTAGTTGTTAACATGAAGGTGCATGCGCCTTGGCGCACGCAAGAAAGGCGCATCATGGGAAGGTGCACCAAAACGTGTGTCGACACTTCAAAGGGTGCGCAAAGGAAATGAAAGGGGCACAGGTTTATTCTGTGTTACACGGATAAAAGGTGCGTCCAACCAAAAAGGGACCAAAATGGCTAAGTTCGGAGAACTAGATTTCCCGGAAAGGGATTTTGTAACATTTCGAAACGCAGAGGGGTCCCCGACGAGGACCAGGAAAAACTTTGGTATGGTTACCTATAAAATTTCAATTTTACAGATAACAAGATGCAATCAATCGAGCAAAGGAACATGGTGTTACCAAATAACACCAAAGGTTGATGCTATTGATTGACACCAAGGTTGATGAAATGCAATACAAGGTAGCTCAACAACCAGTATTAATGAGGTATGACGCCCATATCTTCTTCTACAGGAAAATTACCATTGGGAAATACATTTGTAAGTTTTCCCATACCACTTTTCAAGTATTTAATGCATGTTGTCGGTGGGTGGCAATCCTTTCTCTATATAATGTAAAAACCCTCATTTGTAAAAAAGAGTGCTCTTTGTTGTAACAAAACCATACCAAAATGGTGGTGACTTCCCATGAGCTATAGACCTTGAATTTGGTCCCTACAATGTATTCATGCCTTCGCCATGAATCTAATGAAGTCATGCATATTTTTTAAGCGATAGAATTTATTTTGTGGCACATCTGTCTACCCTAGCTTTTTTTTTTTGCATTTTTATCTCTTTGCTCATTTTTTGGCATGATGTACATATTTCTTATTTACATGTTCCATTTTTGTTGTGGTGTCAATGCATGAGAAAGGAGAAACTACGTGGTTCTTGATCTATGGTACATTTTTCTGCCCTCTCTCCCATGTTTTCTCTCTTTCCTTCCCCTTGTGGAGAGCGAACACTCCCTTTATCCGGTGTTATCACCACCCTTTTAGCTTAGGATTTCCCTTTCATGTATCTTTCTAACCCTCTCTTTCCCCAGTCCATTGGAATGTTTATATTAGGATTAGTTAGATCCGCTTTCGGATGCATGAGTAGTTTTAGTAGTAGGATTAGGTAGAGGAACCGACCTTCTCTAGAGGTCTCTCTCAGTTTGTAAGGTCCCACAACTTGGAGATCCCATGTTGCCTCAAAATCTTGTGTTGTCTATGAATCAAGGCATGGTGCAATTTTGAGCTCCAAAAATTTTGGCACTCCTGGTGGGACAGAGTTTAAAGCACTTTACAACTTCATTTCATCAAGTTCATGTGTTCTTAGTGAGATTTCAGCCTTTGGAGGCATTTTCAAGAACATTTGGCAAATCCAATTATTCTAACAACCCATTATCTCATTTACAGACCTTTCCCTTCATTCTTTCATCCATTTCCTTTCTTTCCATCTTTTCATTTTCCTCTTTCATGAAGTTGTGTAATCATGAATTCATTCCCTCACTGGAAATCTCATTTACAAAGAACAATACCAGCTTCCTTCCATCCCCATGTTCCAAAATCCTCCTCCAAATCAGTTCTATGAGCCCTATCATGATGAATATGCATATAACCCAACCCCCATTGATCCATATGGTTATCCTTCTAACCATGATGTTTTTCAAGAATAGGGTTATGCAGGTGATGGCGGAAACTTCCGGTAGATGCTGATTTTTTGGATGCAGATTCAAGAAATGGAGGCAAACATGGTGTAGATCAAGGCTAAATGTGTGATAAAGGCATGTAAAATTAGTTTTAGGGTCCCTTTTCCATGGTGGGCCCTATGCCAAGTTGGTTCATCCCTCAACAGAAGCTAGATTTTATAGTTGAGATGTTGCCCCAAATTACAAATGGGTTGAGTTAATGGAGGCTCATGAATCTAGTGTTAGGAAACCCTATCAATGGGGCAACCCTACACTACCATCTCATAGCCCTCCCATTCCTCCTCCCAACCTACACCATCTCAATCTGATTTTCATGTTGCTAGCTTTTTGCCCACTCCCATTGAGGTTCCACTTCTTCATCTTCTTCTCTACCATCTCACATTTGTTTCTCTGTCATTCTTTCTCACATTCTTCCCTCTCCATCCAATCCTCTTTTTCTAACAATGTGAGTAATCAATAATCCCTCACTTATGTATCATCCCTAACCAACCTCATCATGTTTGATGATTGTAGAACTATTGAAGAGTGGTATGACTCTAATTGGGAAGATGAGATTGCACAAAGTGAGCAAAAGAGGGCATCTTCTTCAAAAGAGAATCAATTAAACTTATACAAGGCGGATCCGCAAGAGACATAGTTGTTTGTAAAAGAAAAACAAAGCACAATCTAGCTTGCAAATAGTCACCTTCAAGAGGAGATTTTGTATGATGATCCCATCTATGGGATTGAGCTTCAAAGAAATGGGAAAATCACAAGGATCATCTGTTGGTTCCCAAGGCTACATGCCCAATTAGATATTTAGATCATTTGGAGCCAAAGACAGAGTCAGAACCGGTCATGCTTATTTCAAAGCATGAGGAAAAGGTTTAGTGTGCCAAAGGTTAGCTACAACACCTCTAACCAAATGCAAAACAACTAAAGGAGGTATTCATTTTGTTTGTTGTTGATACTTTGAGAAGAAGGGTGGAAAACCAACTTCAGAGCAGTTTTTCACTCTTACTAAAGACCACTTTCACTCCAAAATCAAATACATGGTCTAAAATTGTAAGAAACAAAATTTATTTCTCCCTACCCGCTTTCAAAGCTTTGTTTAGCTTCTTTTTCTGGTTAGAGTAGAGTATGTAGGTTTTTTTTAGTAAAGGAAGTGCTTGTGCACACTTTGCATGTTTCCACTTAGAACATGTATGATTTTCCATTTTGTACATAGTTTTTGTGGGATTTTTTATCACAGATAGTTTATTTCAAGCAAAGTTGTTCATGGTAGAATCATATTGTTGAGCAATTTCTAAGCTTTATTCAGAGCTCCATAGATTAATTTCTGTGTAGCAATACTAGCAATCCCAATTTGGTGTTAATTTCATATAGATTCAAGAGAGAACATTTTGAAGGAAAATATCAGTTTCTTCAAGGTTAGGCTTGACTCCATGCCCAATGGATGATTCAAGGCAACTAATCTTCATCATCTAGTAGGAAGATGTCCCTTGGAGGTCACTAAACTGTTATCCCAAATTTTCCCCTTTCAAATTTGGATAACTTATCAAAATGGACTTTCACAAAGTGTATTGCGAGTTGGTAAGAGTTGAGTTAGTGTTTCGTAAAATACAGTGTGTTGGAGCAACAAGGTTGCTATCGCCGCCAAAGCAAGTATGAATGCTACCGGTCGATAGCATGAAATGTTAGTAACCACTTTAGCTAAAGTAGCAAGGAAAAAATTGATGGTGGGTTGCAAGACAAAGTCAAGCGAATGGGGGAAGTGGATGAAGGACAGGTGAGTTACGTAGGTCGTGGAGATTTGGGTCCCCGCCGATAGCAAATTTGAATGTTATTGGTTGGTAGCAAATTTGAATTCTATCGGTCGGTAGCAAGTTTGAGTGTTACCAACCAACAATAAGTATGGATGCTACCAATAGCTGCAGCAGCAAAGAGCGGAAGTGACATGAGGGCGGTGGCCAACAACAATATGGATGCTATCTTGGCTGCGGTAGCAAGGAATAGTGCTACTAGCCAAAAATAGATTAAGATACAACCGATCGAACAAAGGAACATGGTGCTACCAGTCGGCACCAAAGGTTGATGCTACTAATCGACGCCAAGGTTGATAAAACATAGTACAATATAGCTTAACAACCAATATTAATGAGGTATGGCAACCATTTCTTCTTCTGCAGGTAAATTACCATTGGGAAACACATTTATAAGGTTACACTTACCTCTTTTCAAATATTTAATGCATGTTGTTGGTGGGTGACATCCCTTTCTCTATATAATGTCAAAATTCTTTCATTTGTAAAGAGAACTCTTTTTGTTGTACAACACCATGCCAAAATGGTGGTTGACTTCCCATGAGTTCCAAACCTCGAATTTGGTCCCTGCAATGTATTCATGCCTTTTGCCATCAATGTAATGAAGTTGTGTATATTTTTAAGTAATAGAATCTATTTTGTGGCACATATGTCTGCCCTAGCTCGTTTTATTTGCATTTTTGCCTCTCTGTTCATTTTTGGCACGTTGTATATATTTTCTTGCGACAGGTTCCATTTTGTTTTTTGGTCAATGTGTGGGAAAGGAGAAGCTATGTGGTTCTTGATCTGTGGCACGTTTGTCTGCACTCTCTCCCATGTTTTTCTTTCCTTCCCCTTGTGGAGAGAGATCACCCCCTTTTTCTAGTGCTATCACCACCCTTTTAGCTTAGGATTTCCCTTTCATGCATCTTTCTAACCCTCTCTCTTTCCTGGTCCCTTGGAATGTTTAGATTAGGATTAGTTAGATTTGCTTTCAACTGTAGGAGTAGTTTTAGTAGTAGGATTAGGTAGAGGAACCAACATTCTCCAGAGGTCCTGTCTCGGCCTTGCAAAGTCCCACAACTTGGAGACAGTCCCATGTTGCCTCAAAATCTTGGGTTGTCTATGACTCGGTGTAGGGTGCAATTTTGAGCTCCAACACTATGATCATCCACATAATCTAGACATGCAACATGAAATGCTCAGAGATGCTCTTGAGGGTCACCATGGCCATTGAAGGTGGGCAGCTTAGGAGTGATGAAGTTTGGAGGAAGTTCATAAGTGGAAATGGTGGGTGTGAAAGGAGTATGGAGGAATAATATGGAATCAAGAGATGGAGATGTATGAGAAGTAGCCTACTGAAGTTGATGGATTTGAACTTGGAGATCTTGATAGAGAGAGGCTAGGTCTTGAGTGCCAATGGAAGAGACTTGCCACATGTGAGAAATAAGAGGTGGAGTGAAGTGGTTGGTGGGAGTAGGAACAAATACGGGAATAATAGAAGTAGGTGGAAGGGTGGAATTAGGGGGTTGAGTAGTAATAGGCATAGAAGCGGTAGTGGATGTAGGAACATTAAGCTCAATAAGATTGGTGGCCTCCTCATAAGAAACAAATAAGAGTAGATCTAGATCTTGGGGATGTTCAACAAGATGAGCATTGAGCTCCTAAAGGTGGTCTTTAGTAAAGGGTTCATAAGATTGAGCCATGATAAAAATATTGCAAAAATGTCTAGAAGCAAGGTTGGGTCCGAATGGATGGGTTCACCAAATGATTTAACAAAAATAAAATTTATGCTAAACCCTAATATTACAGAGTAACATATGTAAACTATAATAAGCAATTGCTAGATACAAGATGACACAAGAAAATAAGATAATAAATATGAAACCCTAGGTGCAAGAGAGAGAGAGAGTAAATGAATTAGTTGATTTACGCCCGATGCTCTGGATCAGATTGTGCAGACTAGAGAAATTGATAAACAAGAAGGTCATATTGTCACAATTGTGCATAATAAATTTTGGAGTTTTCAGATAAGCCTTCGACTAGGCGCCGGACTGGATCGGGGGTGCTGGGTGTTGGAGTCTACTATTGGGTGCCCGTGTCTGTGAAAATGGCTGAAACCTGAATCTTCTAGTGTCACAAGGTTGTCGTTGATAGTCATTGTTGGTTGCCTGTATGTCACACTATGATTGCAGAACTCTCTTGTAACCTACAAAGAGATGTTGACTGTAAAACCCTCAAACTACATCAAATCCCAAAAAGAAAAGATACAATATGGGGAGTCAAACTAACCCCGACAGTCACCCAACTGAGTGAACTTACAACCAAGCATTGCACTACATCTCAAACTCCATGTAGTTCTTGTGGTGTGTGTGTGTGTAGAAATTGTTCCCTAGAAATCCCTTGTGCAAGTGCACGTGCTAACGGGTGATAGCTAGATGTAACAATACAAATAGATGCGTGGATGGAAAAATGAACTTCCCTTCCTATGCGTGTATGCAAAAAATGTAGTCCTTTGTCCCTTGAATGAAAGCTAGATGGATGCTTTTGATTCTCTTATAATGCCTTTGGATGCAACCTTGGGTGATGATAATAAATGCTTAGAGCTTGTTCCTTTATTTTGGTCACACAATGTTGTATTTATATGATTCCCTTGATTGAATTTTGCAATTGACAACTAGAAGGCTGACCCAAAAGAAGCAAGTAGGATAGAAAAGGGTCGGGGGCACCAGAAAGACAAGGGTGCTTGGGCACTAACATCTTGTTTGGGTGTTGGTGTTCGAAGCCATAAAAGATAAGCAAGTGAAATACCGACTAGGTCAGAGGGTGTAAAGACCAAAAACAAAGCAAATAGGCCAAAGGCGAGTTACCAATTACTAGTTTTCTCGCTTAGGAATCATATAACGCAAGAATGCTTTTAAGACTTATAAATGTACCCAAGTGCATGATTTTGTGTCTATAGTGGTCATTGATGCATCTATCTCTCCGTATAAGCAAAATACTAAGAGAGAATCATTATGGGTAGAGAAGGGGAGCATCGTTTTTATCCTAGACTTAATATAGATGAACGAATAGTGCAAAAATCCAACAATCACGAAGAGTGTCTAATCCAAGTCAAATGTAAGATGAACCAAAAGTAGAACAAGAAGATGCGAAGATGGTGTAAAAGATAAGAGTAGATGGATAGTTCTTGATCTTTCTTCCTTTTGAAAGTATGGGTGTGGAGTGTATATACCCGACACCAACGCCCATGGGTGATGGTGTTAGTCGAGGGAAGTATAACACCGAAACCATTGCCCATGAGTGATGACATCGGCCAAGGATGCCTAAATGTCAAAAAGTGGTGTAATGAGTCATGGATTGAGCAAGAATAAGTGGCAAATATTCCAATGATGGAGTCAGATGCAAGAAAGTGTCGAAGTGCTAATGTGTGAGACATAAAGGGACAAGGATAACTGATGCAAGAATAAATAACGCTACGACCACATAGTGATACTCTCTCTATGTACTATCTCTAACCAATAATAACAATGTGAATAGTCATACCCCATTCACAGTAGACCCCTTAAAGCGCCGCTCAAGAAATAAATGCATTAATGACCCTTATTTACACAAAGGAAATTGTTAGTAACAAGTATGAAAGATTAGGATGAAAATTTAGGTGTATACAAAATCTACAAAATTCTAGTAGGAACACAAACCCTCTTAAAAATCACCACACTCCATTTTTTAAAAATGGAACACATTTATATTAATAATAAATATCCAGATGGTTACAATAATTTTTTTGGATAAGATGGCTCTAGAAACCGCCCAAAGGCAACCAAAGTTCCAACCAAAATGGAAAACACGTGATGAAACACCACAAACAAAAACAAAAGAAAACTTAGGCACAAGCCATCTGCAACGCCCGTGGGTGGTGGTGGTTTCAGTAAAGATAAGCGACATAGAGCCCATATCATAAGGTTCATTTGTCGGTGCCTCTAAAGCAATTCCCATCCATCTTTGTTATGAGTAATAGGTTTGGTCGTGTTTTCCAAATTCAACATAACCATAATTCCCACCTGGGGAGGGGAAGCCACCAAAGACAAGGGACCTCGGAGAAGTTGTGGGAGATGGCCAACCAAAGGTGTTAAAAATTTTATCCCCACGAAGAGGAGGATTCTAGCCATCCCGCCGAGGTGGTGGAGCAGAGGAGCGATCGTGAAGTGAGGATGGGCGTTGGTTATGAGAACAACTTGTTTACTATCAAGCCACCAGTGAGGGGAATCTAGTTGTGGGGCCTCCAAAATTATGCTCATGAACATGGCGCACTCCCGTAGTGATCCAATAATTCCCGCAAATATCAAACTCTAGGGCCACCTTATGAGCTTGTCCTCTGAATTTAAGAGCAAACAAAATATATCACAAATTTTTCATTAGTATTAAATTGTTGTGTTATTTTTGTATTTTTGAAAATAGTTACATTTATAGCTTTCCATAATTGAAACAAAATGATAGCTCTTAAAAATTTCCAAATTTTAGGTATATGTGTAGGCTAATTGGAGCAACCACAAAAAAACCATCCACTAGATAAATGGTTATGAGTGGAAGGGATGAAAGAGGCTATGGATCCATTACTAAGTGGTTTGGGCACACATGTAAAACTAGAAGGTGTGCTTGAATGACTTTGGTTGAGAAGATGCGAGACACACCAATATGGGCAAGTTGTTCTCCCAAAGGAAGCCCTTGATATACAAAGCACCACAAAAATTACAAATATTGGATTCCATATGGTTGTTCCAAACTCTATTGAGTCTAGTAAGCCATATGTTGAGGGGTGAATGTAAATTCCAAAAGGCAAGTTCAATTCATCCAAAGTCGAGGAGATGAGGATAAGCAAGAAATAAAAAAAGATAGGGTGGTAATTTTTGGAGGTAATATCATAATTCCATCTCTAATCTCTCCACTAGAATGGAAAGGGTTTCAATCCAAATTTGTGTAGCATAACATCAAGGATGAGCTCCTAATCTCGAGAATCAAGGCAAATATAAATTGAGCAACTAAAACTTTCACTTTAAGACAAAGCAAGGAGTCCAATCTTTGAAAGTTACTAAATATTGGATAATGGAGATGCATTTGTGAAAGATTCGAAGAGTTTTAATGCTAAGGACCTTGACCAGAGGGATAAAATATTGAGTAACCGCAGAGGCCACCAAAGGTTGTGGTTGTTGAAAGAAAGGCTTGTGGGAAATCCATTGCTAATCCATTCGAGGAAGGGTTTAATAACCTCGACATTTGCTTTCCAAATGCTTTTGACAATGAATGAACTGGTAATTTGGACTTGAGTTGTGGTGACCAAAAGGGTTTGAAAACCTATGTTATTCCAACATTTTTTCCATAAATGGCACCAATCAAAATGTAACGATGGAGCAAAATCTTCTAGGCTTCTTGCCCTTCGATATACTTAACCACCCACTTGGCATAAAGGGCAATAATCTATTTGTACACATCAATAATTCCCATACCACATTTTTTGTGTGGAAGACAATAGACTTCCCAGGTGACATAGTGGAAACCTCGAGTTTGATTAGCATTAGCCCATAAAAATCTCGAGTAGTTTGGCCAACTTGTCAGGAAGCTTTGGAACTAAGCACTAATAAGAAGAATAATACACATGGGTGACAAATTTTAACTTGAGTGTAAAATTGAAACTTTTCCGCCAAGGAAAGGGGTTTGAAAGCCGTAAAGAAAGCTTTCTTTTCGTATTGTTGAAAACATACTTCAGAGTTCGTTGGAAGTGTTTAATAGAATGCCTACATATTTACACAAAGACGAACACGAATATATTATTAATTCTCTATATACTCATACAAGAACTCTTACAAATATATAGGAATAAGTCATTCCTATAAAATAGGAATCGATATAACAACACTCCTTAATTCTCTCACCAAACTCCTATTCACGTGAGTTGTTTATTAACAACTTCACAAATATAATAACAGACCTAACAAATAATAATGATTAATAATGTTAAACAATAATATTAATCCTAACATTCACCCCCTTAGTGTGAACATTATTAATCACTAATCTTCACCCCCTTAATGTGAACACGGTGAAGAACAATATTTAAAGAAATTAAACCACCGAAAGCACTTCTTACTGTGCATGACTCCATAGATTATCTCTTTACCCTCGTAAAGGCGTAGTAGTGTCGAGCTGAATTATGCAGAATGCTCCCTTCCTCTTTGGGTTCTGTGGGACTTTCCCTTCCTCTCTCGGGCGCCCGACTCCGAATCTCCAAGATCCACAAGCTTCACACTAGCTAGATAACCATCCTCGAATCTACCTCGTAATATTCTCTTGCTCCCAAAAGTGAGTATTCGACAACATGACTCCTCCAAAAAGTTCTGAAAAGGGTTTATTCAGAAAACCATCACTCTGTAAAACAAGAACACTGAAAATGAAAAACCACACTGCACACATGTCACTGATCGCAAGATGCGGCCCCGCTGTTGGCGATCGACGAGAGGACGTTGCTTGTCCTCCATCCTCCTGTGCCTCCATCCTCCAGTATTCTACTACTTACTTAGCGGATATGGAAATGAGGCTCATTTACAAACTACTAGGTGTCAGTTTCCACCGAAAATGCACCCCCCCACTTGGACGTCGCGTACAAGCGATAATGCGTCCAATAGTTGAAATGTGAGGCAATTTTTTTTTTTAAATTTTCAGACTTTTACAATTAGACGACTCTAACTCTTGATAACAACTAAAAATCCTAAAATCACCTATATGACATTGAAGGACAATAACACTAAATTGACACAATGATTCAAAATTTATAATGACCTCTTCACCTTCCAAAATACGACTCTTGAATTTGACTTTTGTCAATACCAAATGACTTTGACGATATACAATCGACATACAATGACAAATTTTGAAAAAGACCCGTTATTTTGACACAAACACTACAATTTTTGGATTTTTACGACTCAAATTTTAGATTACAAAAACCAATTAAATACTAGAAAGTATTTTTGACTCCAACTTTAAAAGGATGACATAAACAATATAAAAATAATGGATAACACACTACGGTTATATAAAGGAAACGGAATGTCCCAAAAACACAAATACCTTCTAAGTTATGATAGTCAAGATTTAGACTTATGTCTCTATCTTAATAGCTCTTTATACGCAAACGTACAGGTTTGATGCGAACATATGGTAAGTGCATACATGCATTTACCAGTCTTTAAAGCAGAACCCGTAGATAGCTGAAACTCCACGTGTGGCTGAGAGGTTTAAGATACTTTCACCTGATTCTTTAATATGCTGCGCCATGGGAGAGATGGAAGATCCGCCACGATAAAGGAAGGAGGCACTTGAATCATGCATGGAATGATCTATTTCAGACAAATCAGGAAATGCACTATTATATAACAGGCTACACTTATTGGATTGCACGTTTGGCGAAGACATCCACAGCTTTGGAGGACGTGGAGCATTGTTGAACGCATGCAAATGGATACAAAACCACCAATATATCCTATGCATTACGAAGATTCCATTTCAAAGGATATGTAACTGCGTGAAATGGAGAATGCACACTGTAAGGATCACGTGTCAATGTATCGCTTTCGTAAATAACAGCCGACCACATATCGTGAGTCGTTTGAATGCTTTATCCATATACTTGCATATTAGATGCCTTCAACAAGAATACATTGCATCTCCCAATACGTTACAGCTACCAACTCTAACCCATGGAGGAGCAGATCGGCATTTCTGCGGGTTCAATCAGCAATGAAGTTCTTCCTGAGGCACTCAAATAATATGAAATGTCCTACTCTCAATATTTTGACCAAGGATTTACAAAGCGCATTCGATACCAAATAATAGAACAATACATATTTGCAATAATATAATAACAGACCTAACAAATAATAATGATTAATAATGTTAAACAATAATATTAATCCTAATAAAGTTGTTATTAAAGGTGAAGGGAATGCCTAGAATTTGAATTACTCCCATCGAAACCCATTTCCAATAAAAATTCTTCAACCAATTTGGTACAGGCATGAGATTTTATGGAAGGCAAGGGTTTTGGACCATCATAGACATTATTACTCGAATCCTTAAAGAAAACATCAATACATTCCATAGTTTGTAAATACGTGATTGCTCATTTTTCATAATTGTGAGAAAGGAGTCGCCGACAAAATGTCCATTAATGAGCTAGGAAGACCGATTAGGGAGATAAATCCCTATAATCCGCCCTTAAACAACTCGATGGATGAAGAGATAACCCAAATCATCTTCTACAAGCACAAAAAGAGTGGGTGCCAGGGGCAACCTTTTCGAATAGATCTGTACAAACCAAAAGATTCAGGATGACGTCCATTAATGGTCAAACAAGCAGAGGCATTTGAGAACAATGTCTAGATAAAGCAAAAGAAAAAGGGACTAAAACCTAAGGCTTTGACCATAACCAAAATAAAATGCACTTAATTCAATCATAGGCTTTTTCAAAATATTGCTTGAGGAAGAGGGTGTGTTGTTAAGTGATGTGGGCCTATTCCATTCCTTCCCTGCACAACAAATAGATTATCCGTAATGTATCTTCCTATGATGAACCCGGTTTCTCTCGGTGAATGGTCAACAAGAGGATATTATGAATGCTCATAGCCAAGGCTTTGGCCAATATTTTACAAGACACATTCATAAGAGTATTGGGTTTCCAAATGGAGATAAGCTCGGTGTCACAAACATCGTGTATGAATTTAATATTTCCTTTATTGATAATAGAACCACAAGAGTTGTTTTCAGTAAGGGCTTCATTATAAACAACTAATAGATATGGTCTAGCAAACGCTAGGTAGATTTATAAAATTCATAAGGGAATCCATCCAACCTCGAGATTTATCATTAGCCATGTAAAACATGCCCGCATGAAAATCTTCGAGGGAGATAGAGCATCACATTGAGCATGGGCAACAAAGTAAAGCCGAGAAGGAACCACATCCGGGCATTGTTGTAGGGCATGTTATCATGCTCTCAGAGCCTGGTGGGATTGAAAAACTAACTTGTAGTGTTCAACAAAGGCTAAGCTAATATTGGTGGGTGAGGTGAGCTTAGAATTTTCCACCCAAACTACTTTGATTTTCCCTCGAGCTTGCTTGGAATGTAGGGATTGAAAAAATCCTTAGATGCTCTATCTCCAATTTTGAGCCAATAGAGCCAAGCACAAATTTGGGCACCTTTTGTAGTACGAATATCAATAAGACGAAGTTGGTGTTTGAGTTGGTCAGCCCGAGCCTGAAGATGGAGATCAAAAGCATTGGCTTCCAAGAGAGTAATAACTCGTTCAAACTCAACTTTTAGATCCTAATATGCCCGCATGCGAATGTGCATCACCTATTTGTCAAAGTGGTGGAGAAAGGACGTGGTGCGATGAATCGCATCATTCCACCACTCAATCCAATTGACAACAACAAGTGGGCGTGGCACTAGGTTCCCAACCCCCGCAATGAGTAGGCTATATCCTCCATGTAACAAGGACGTATTAAGAAAAAATTGATTAGAAGGAACCTTAAATCCACTTTGACACCAAATTAGTTGAAATGATATCGAGCTATGATAAAAAAGTACAAATTTTGGTCAAACCATGACATGACTATGGTTGGAGTTATCAAAGGAAAATATGTGTTGATCACAGAGCATTACTCTATCAAGCCTTGTGAGTACTTAGTTAGATCCACCGCATAAATTTGTCGAAGTGAACCAAGGCATGTCAAAAAAGAAGCCCGTCACCGATAAAGAGGGTCTAAAAACCCCCAATGACTTTTGGAGTAAAACCAAGGTCTTGCTAACACACCAACACATTGGTAACACACCAAAGTTATTCTTAGGATGTTCCACCATATCAAAGTTGAAACAAACAAGCCAAAAAATAATCAGTAAATTATCCGCCAACCAATGCCATAACTCCATATGGGCAAGGTCGTCATTAGAGGTGTAAATATTAAGCAAGCTAACTGCAAATCCATTAATGTGCATTAAAACCCGCAAAGCTCAATGAGTGGAATCTTCTCTCGAGGCTATAATTAAGGAGGTAAATCTTAGAAATATGGAAATACCGGCACTACCCTTTCCTTCTTCACGAGATGTGTGAAAATGCGTAAAATCAGAAGCAATGGACTTTAATGTGACATTAAGAGAAAAATGTTCAATCTTAATTTCCTATAAACGAATGATGTCAAGTTTACTAATAATCTGCAAGCTCAACGAACAAAGAATATTTTGGAGGTATCTATAAGTCCTATAACATTCCAAGAAATAAAATTCATGTAGGGAAGTCAATCATGGATTGTCCCCCTACCCATCATGAAATTCTAAACCCAATATGACAATTGATAGGAAAGTTCAGGTGCTAATTTGAATTAGATTCATCAATTAAAATGGAGCGGTGTTTAGCCCTATTGCCTCCCCATTATACATCAAAGCCCTCCTTAGGAGGACTATGAGAGTGCTCTACTCGCAGGTTCACTTTGGATAGGGGCAAATCCATTGTTAGAGGGCAAGGCCTTCGTGCATTAGATGAGGGGCCTGGGGTGAAGTGGTAGGCTTTTCACCACTAGTCTAAGCAGATTTAGGAACCCCGAGGGAGTTTTTAGGGTCCACGGTGGTCCATCCATCACTAGAGGTGGTGGGTCGAGGCTTGTCCACCGCAAGTGGTCCATCCATAGGCTTTATATAAACTAAAAGGGGACAATCGTGAATGCGATGGTTTGGGACTTGACAACGAAAGCAAGTATTGGGAAGGTTGAAATACGTGACCTTCTGCGAAAAGGAGTGTGGCCCTAATTGGATGTCAATATACTCAATCAAATCCTTATTCAAGTCAACCTCAACACAAACCCTTTTGTTATGGCGCGCAAAGAAGAAACGAGCTTGTTCTCACCGACAACACACCTAATAAGCCGAACAATATCATGGATGAATGACCAAAGGTGAAGCGAAAAACCTAGAAGCTCAATCTACATGGGGACGCGGAGGAGGCCTAGATTAAAATTTTGATACCACTTAACAAAAAGCTCAACAACATCTAAACTAATAGTAATAGAAGGAGCAGAGTTACAACCTCATTGTACACCTTCGAGACAAACTTCTGATTGTGTTTGGGTGCCATCTTCTGTTCCGCCCACAAAGTTGTTTGCTGGTCCGAGAAGAGGCCATAAAAAAGGCCCAACTAAACCGCCTTAAGGGTGGTAAAAAAGACAATATCAACCAAACCGACTATTCCCACAAAAGCAATGTAAGAGCCAAGAGCAAACAAAAACAAAGGCTAATTCACGTGAGGCGTTTACTTTAAAGAAGGCATTATCTTGGGAAGTGTCAAATTAGGTGATTTAACTTTAGCTCGTCGGAATTTAGATTTTTTTATAAGTCCTAGATATTTTTGTAACTTTACTGGTGTGTTCTTCAAAGGAGGCAAAAGCTATGAGCTCGCTTCAGCAGGTCATTGTTGGACTACTTAACAGCGAAGCTCCACGATATTTCAACGCAGACGACGTTGCCGGCACGACGCTGCACTGCATTTACTCGGGAACACGGTGGGAAATGGAGTGTTTCGAACATTATCAACCTCAAAGGCGGCAAGGTAGGGTTGGGTGCGGTCACGCTGGGCTCCAAGGCGAAGCCGGATGCCATGATGCCGGGCGCAAGATCTTCGTCCATTGATCACCATCACGGGGTTCAAAACCACGAAGACGCCTATTACTACCTTTGGTCTCACTGCATTCACGCCTGGATCCATTGCTTCCACGATGCCCTGGGTTCGCTGCTTCCACGATGCCCTGGATTCGCTGCCTCCACGAATACACAAAAAGATTCGTCGATACGTTTCCTTCACTGAACTGATTCCTGAATTCCACATTAATCCAAGCCGAGGAATGATAATTTTTAGTCCAAAATAGTGCATGGAGCCGAGGAGGAATGACAAAAAATGTTCTGTGAAAAAAAATAAAAATGCAAAGCACTAATATTAATGGGGCATATTTCCGTGGTTGTTTATATTTTGTATCCAACTGGTTTGATCCTAGGAAAAGTAAGTCATACAACAGTCAAGCATCTAGAGTACAAGGCAAAAACACACACTTATTTGTGGATTTTATTAAGATTTTGGAATCTCTGAATTTGATTTTTGCGTATATATAATATTTATTCAATTTTTCTTAAACTTTCAAATAGATTAATGCAATGGGAATGGATTTATGTGTCCAATGAATGACTTTTAAAGTTTGTGTATAGTGTAAGGCTGTTGAATGTCAGACTTTTTGTGAAGCTATTGGATGGGTTTATGTGTCCAATGAATGAAAAACTATTGAGTGCTTTGTCGATACCAATTGGCCTAGTGGAAGTACTCACACCTGTGTATAGTGTAAATCTATTGAAGTTACCAAAATCAAGGTTAAACCAAATTTAATGTGCCGTAGGACCAGTAATGAATTTTGTCAAACAGTTCGCATGTCTTCTAAAATATCTCAAAAAAACCCCTCCATAATGCTTTGGTAGATGTCCAAACATTGTTTTGTAGCTCCTATTTTTGCACAAATGGGGTGTATCCTACAAAAGGTGAACTGATCAAGTCAGACTGTAGACACCTGCAAGTTGCATTTTTAAAACCGTGATATTGTTTTGTGAGGACACACATGTCTTCTGTAAGCTACAAATAATGTAAAAAAACATAGTAACCAATTTGCATAATCCAAAATTTGGCAAATTTTAAAACTCATACCAGCGCTTCAACGAAATAGTGGTTGTTATGTAGAGGCGACCAAACTGTTCATAGGAGTGTGATTGATCTGTGACAACACTGAATTGGTTTGAGGTGCGGTCCCATGAGCACTCTCGTCACTAATGGAGTCCATAAGTATGTCGTATCAATTTCTTCCGCCGGTGCTACCATTATCTGGATACCGGACTGAGCAAGAGTACCATTACAAAGACTCGGTGGACGATCCTCCCATCTCCCGAGCTCGCACCTGCTCCTCAAACCCTCACTCCAACTCCTTCAGCGGCTTCTCCCTCACCGACTTCGTCCTCGTCGCCCCCAACGCCTCCGAGCGGAGCTCCATTACAGGGCCCCGCATCATCCCTGGGTCCTTCATCTGCCAACTCCGGCGCTAGCTTTGCGGCTCCTCGCCATGAGGCCGCCCTAGGGTATTTGGCCTCCATGGTCATTGTCTGCTCTGCAGCTGTTATGTTCTTGTAGATTTGGTTGTATTCCTTCCATAATTTATTTTTACTTCTAAACATTGTTCTTCATTGTGGCTGGTTGGTTTTTGTATTAGGCTAGACGGTGGATCATTCACCATTTCTTTCCCATTTGGCGCTACTACTAGATTGCGGCTTGTACTCATTTGCGCGTATGCTAAATATAATACTTTGGTTTGATTTGTAATGTTTAAGGTTTTTTCCTTAATATAACCTGCCTATTTTAAACTATTATCATAGATATTTCATCAATTTGAATAATTTTAATCATGTATGTTATGATTAGAAAATTGATGATAAATCAAAAAATAAAGACATGAATAGATGTTTTGTTTTTGTTTTGGAAGGGAAGGCATGTGTGTCTTCAAGAGCCTTGTCCCAAAAGGACCAGATTTTAAGGATATGTGGTAGTTTGATCCGTTAGCCCTTTCAAAAGGGCTCTCACGGATGGCGCACACTAGACATTCAAGGCCACGAGAGATCTGTTTAATGATTCCATCTAACAAAAAAAGTAACCAAATCTTTGGAGATCATGTATCCACCGAGAAATTTTTGTCAGATCATGTGAAGAAGCAAGGTTAATTAAGAGCCAAAGCATTTTCTCTAGAAGTCAATTAAAGAATCCGATGCAGTTCTAAATGAGTTGCAATTTACGCCGGAGAGGATAACAATGTTTAGTTTATTGGAGTTGTAATTTTTCTATTTTAAGTTTGTGTGATGGGGAGAGGACAATATAGTAACTTCCAACAAAAAAACATTGCCTACTATGCCTTGATGGATGTCCGTACATTGCTATAAAGCTCGTATTTTGTTATGGGCCACACGTATGTTGGTATATGTTAGTTGATCGGGGTGAATATACAGTTGTTTTATTTGATGCAACAATCACAATGTCTCTTGACGATGACCATGTCTTTTGTAAGATACAATTATGATATTCATTTAAAAGATAACATGTTGTATCATTTGGTTGAACACTTGGCGTTTATTTACAAGAGTTCATATTTTGGCATTTAAATGTTCCCAAAGCGTAGACAACAATCCCATTTTGTAGCGGAAGATCATCTCCACGCTTCTTATAAACGAGGCTTCCATCTTTGTGTTCTTATCCATCTAATTCTACCCCTGTTTACATTTGCTAGCATACTCCTCGCCTTGTTTGATAGACATGTATGCGAGAATGTGGAACCTTACATAAAGACATGTGAACTGTTTAACAAAATGTAACTTATGTTCTTCACTCAAACATCTATCATAGATCATAGAATTTATTTTATATCCAAACCATATTATACACATAAAATTCAAGCCCTCTCCCGCGTAACTTGCAACTCATTTGCAATTGCTAGGATAATGACATGCACACGTGAAACCATGCAACCCGAGAAGAGCACACTCCACTTTTTGTGATAAAGATATACATATTTTTTAACAAATTTTAAAATCTGCCATGGGACCACTACACAAAAAAAAATAAAAAGGTGCTAGGTATAGCCCCCACTATAGAACCGCATCCTTAGCGAAGAAGGTAACCTTCAAATTACATTCCACTCGATTTCAATTTCATGTAATTGAATTACAACAAACTTGAGGGTATCATAGTTATACATCCTTAAAGCTAGGGATTCTGTATCAGAAGTCATTAATATTCCTGCAAATTGTGCGATCACTTCTCGGGTAATATACAGGAATTCGTCAGACCCTAAGCATTCGATCGGTATCAAACTGGACTTCAATAATGAATTTCTTCAAGACTGCATTTTTCGACGAGGGGAAGCTTCGCCATCGAAAAAATCAGAGGATGTGGACAAAGATGCGATGGATGGGTGGAACAATGAAGAGGAATGGGTTGAACAGGAGAATGCGAATTCGGGGGAATTTGGAACATTGGAGGGCTGGTAAAGGCCCTAACCTCAAAATCCGAAGAGGTAATTGAAGCCTATCGGCGCGATCTGGACGAGTTTCGCACGGGATTGAAGAAGGAAACGGAGACGATCCGCGATGTTGCGAGCCGCGCAGTTAAAGATATTCCTAATTCTCTCGAAGTTGGAGCGTCAGTGGCGCAGGAATCGCTGGAGAGCGTAGGGCAGGTCATAGATGAATTTGGTAGCTCCGTCTGGAGGGGTACCACCGACATCTTGGCAGAAGGTAAGGAACTAATCTCAAAGCTTGAGGAAGAAAAAGAAAATCTTAGTAATGATCTGGTGGAATCGTCTTCTTCTTCTTCTGTTTATAGTAATGTCGGTGTCAAGAAATACAGTAGGTTCGAGGCTCAGATTAGATCCATGCAGCTCGACAGTAATACTTACTGTCGAGAGCCCGAGGACAGTGAGGACTTTGAAGCCTGGAAATCTGGGTTTACATTGGAGGAGAAGGCGGAGGAGGTGGAGGTTTTGCGTGGAGAAAATGTGTTCATGGAGGAGGTTATGTCCAGACTCGTGCCTAAGATATTGGATTACGAGACGTTCTGGACGCGATACTTTTATCGGCTGCATAAGTTGAAGCAGGTCGAGGAGGCCAGGGCCGATCTTGTGAAGAGGGCTATTATTTCGCAGGAGGATGAAGATCTCAGCTGGGAAGTGGACGATGAAGAGGAAATTGAGGCGAAAGAGGATAATAGGACGAAGGATGTGAAAATTTGCTCGGAGTTGGGAGTGAAGCCAAAGGTTGACGAGGAAACTGTGGGATGCTCGGTTGAGGTATCCCAATCTGATCAAAATTTGGCTGCAAGACAAGAAATTGCAGGAAAAATTGCGGACAAGCCAGACACTGTTGAAAAGGCTGTTGGAAAACCAGAAGATGCTGAAGAAATGGCGGAAGCAACAGAATCTAATGAAAATGTGGCAGAGAAACCAAAAAATGTTGATTTTTTGGCTCAGAAATTAAAGGCCGAGGATGAAAATGGTGGTAAATCAAAGGCTGATGATGAAATTGTTGAACAGACCTTCATGGAAGTCAAAACAGACCCTGCAGAATCTAGCAAAAGTAGTGATTTCTCTGTTGTTTCCAGCAAACCATCTTCTTCTCACGACGAGGATGACCTTGGCTGGGATGAAATCGAAGATCTCAGCTGCATTGCTGAAAAGAAATTGGTTGTGGGAGGAAGCCCACACAGAGCTGATATTAGCAAGCGAATCAATTCTGTCGAGGATGACGAGGATTTAAGCTGGGATGTTGATGATGATGATGATGATGTCAAGTCTTGATAAATTTATGAAACAACGGTCATAACTTTAACTTTGTTGTGACATGCATTCTGGCCTGCTTTTCATGGGTAGCTCGCTTATATTATCTCTTGATTGATTTTTTTTGTAAATACTAAATGTACACTGTCTTCCATATAGGTGGTATTACCTGTATATTAGGAGTGGCTGAATAGCTGCCTATTTATAAATTAATATGCCTAGTTTTAGTTGAATCTTTGGGAGCATTGGGACGTGTGCGCTAGAGAGATTTTCATCTGCAATGATTGAAAGCAAACCTTTTTATTTGATGTATCGTTAACTGCTTCTACAAATTGCTATGCTCAAAAGGTTCAAACATAAACACGGACACTATTTTATGTATGTTTTTGAAAGAGGGTCAATCTGAACTCCATATTGTTTTCCTTTCAGCAATTACATTGCAAGTTGGAATTAATAGTATCAGTTTTATTTTTCCTTATTATGTTTTCATATGTTACACTCTTGCTGCAACAAAAATCCATTTTGAATGGTGGATTATATCCCTTTTGGTGATGGCGAGAAAATTGCAAATGAATTTTTATTGAATTCTATCTATAATCTTGTCGATATAACCAAACAACCTTTTACAAACAAGTTGAATTAGATTGCAAGACATGATATTTCAAAGGCTGTGGACTGTGGTCTTTTATGGGCATGGTTTTCCACTGATCCATCACGGCTCCAGTTTAACTCTAGAGAGGGTTTAGATATTTGTTTGTTAAGAACTAGGTGTCCCTATCTTCTCACAGCTGCCCACTTTACTATTGCGACTGACAAAAACATATTGTGCATTCACCCCTGCCCCTCCCACACCCAATATATGTCCAACAACATGCCCAGATATATAAATATTAGTCAATTGTAGATGCATACATGATTCAAGGACTGTGCCAGTTGAAATGATGCTGCAATACATATTTACTTCTTTTTGCTTGTCCAAGCGAGAACCCTAAGGCTCATGAGCTGGTCAACAAAACCCTCAGATAGTGCATGGAACAACATTAATATTTGAACTTCATTACCTGCTGTCAGCGTATTAGTTGTTATCAATCCATCCTTTTAGATTCTCACATTACCAACTTGATGAGAGCAAAATAAGTGTTTGCATTTCACCCCTTTTGGAGCATAAAAGACAAACTGCCGTTCAGCTTTCCATACAATGAATGATATTCAGTTAACAATTTTCTTCTCATCCACAAGCTCTTAACACAGTTTTATAAGTGATGATGATTGCTACACTTTGCTCATCACTTTTATTTTGTGCCTGCAGTCAATACACACATAAACAAGAGAGTAAAATATAGGGTTAGCATACATTATATCTGTACTCAAGTATCAGGGCTGTGTTACGAGCAGTGTTTTAAAAACCGGCTGAACCGGAACCGGAACCGGCTGGTTCGACCGGTTCAACTTATTTAGACATGAACTGGTTAAAAAACCGGACCGTTCGACCGGTTTGGTACTGAACCGGCCGGTTTTGTAAGGAACCGGCCGGTTTAGTACCAAACCGGTCGAACCGGTCCGGTTTCATCTTGAACTGGCCGAGTCAGGATTTTTTTCCTTTTTGGCATTTCTTTCCTTTTTGGATTTTTGGTGAAAAAAACACAAGGAAAGAATAAAATTTGCCATTTTTGGAAAGGGTCCGGGAAGATGTAGCAGCAAAAACTTGCATGTGCCATAACTTTTATTCTGTGGCTCTGTTTCAGGTGCCGTTTTTTCTAAAAGTGTATATTTTCTTGAGCTCTACGCATTGATGGCAATATTTTTTTATTTTCATAAAATCCATTTTTGCCCTTTTGGACCAAGCAACTTCTTGCAATCTTCTGAAAGAATCATGAGCTTTGATCGCCTATAGACAGATTAGTAATTAAAAATACTGGATAGCTTTCCAAAACTCGGTGAGTACTCGCCAAAACTCGGCGAGTATTCTCCCGTGCTCGGACTAATCGTCCCACCTGCCAACTTGGTCACAACCTGCTTATTCAAATGTTGACTTCACATATCAACAGATGCGTAGGTTTTTTTTGCTATTTTAAGAGTTTTTTTGTGTTTACACTCCAATTTGCGCATCTTCAGACACAAGACTAAATGCTATCGTAGAGGTCCCAACAAAAAGAAAGCATTAATAGCAATGAAAGAAAACGCTGCAAATACATGGTTTTGGCTGCAAATTTATGTTTTTTTAAAGAAATTTGAGTATTTTTTAAGTTGCCGAGTATTGGCCGAATATTGCCGAGTTTTTTTTTTGGGGTCTGCCGAGTATTTGCCGAATGCGAGTATTTCAACTATGGTATTGAAAGATCCCCTAAACGGGACACTTCGACCCTTTAATGGATTCTAGGTGATTCCACACTCATGCTCAAATTAATAAAAGATACACAGACTTTAGTACAGCAGATCAGAACCTTCAGTGTTGAAAAGTGACTCAAAATATCATGAGAACCAACTCAGCTAGCAACTAATTTGATGATTTCTTATTCCAAAGTAGTAAGCATACAATAACAAGCCCTATGAATGAATCCCAAACTGATGTAGATTTTTCCTAATAATGGCGGCTAAGTCTGATGATGGAAACTCAAATAAAACAATACCCAGCCGTATCTATCCTTGCCATATCAACTCAGAATTTATTATAGAGAACAAATCTGAATTGTGAGTACATATATAAACTGTAACAGCACCCAGAAATCTGCAGACTTAAAGCATTGAAAAAGGTACCTTAGGCAGCGCCAAAAATACGGAATGTAGGTGATTTAAAGTTCTGAGGTACTGCTGAACAGAGGACAGTAGCATGCAGCCTCAAATATTACATATGCAATACCAGTCAGCCTCCCTGTATGTCGCTCCACATACAGAAAATGTCATGACACAGCTGCAATAATTCTTCAGTCCCTTTATAGCCCAAAAGCTCAATATCAACAACTGGAAAATACTGAAATTCCCTTGTAAGCACAATAAGATTCCCTGTGTGAAAATCTCTCTCTTTTTCTCAGAGGGTTTTCGTCCTCTAGAGTTTTTCAATAAGCACAAAGCTTAGACAAAAATCAGAGTTTGATAAAATGAGTAAGTGATATTCCTCTTCAAGTCGACCTCTCCCTTATATAGGAGAAATGGCCCCAAAGTAACCTCCCCAATCACCAATCACAATCAGTGATTAAATCTAAACATAAGTCCCATTTTTAATGCCTAGGCTGGTCGCATTTTCCTCATAGGGAGGATAAAATTTAGAAATGGGCCATATACATCCAAAAGGGTCAATATTCATTCCCTAGGTAAGTCGCCATACTTCCTAGGAATGATACACACATAGCATTAGACCCCTTAAGCATTTTTTTCTAGATATTACCACTTATTTATAAGTGCATACTTAATTTAAGCCAAATAAATTAATATAAGTGCTTTTAATAATTTTTTTTTTTTTTTTATAGGCACTTTATACTAATTTATTATGACTTAAGTCACCCTTATATTTTTCCTTTGGCCGTCGGGTCGACAAAATGGGCCAAAGGTCTTCGATTTGGAAAAGGGGACATTACAGTACTATATACATGAGCAAACTATGCATATTTGTGTGTAATTGTTGGAATCATGGTTTCTAATCTTTCAAATATATTGTTTTCATTAAAAATGTAATTTTTATGTGTTTTTTAGTAAACCGGTTCATAGAGTTTGAACCGGTCCGGTCCAACCCTTGACCAGTTCCGAGTCCGGTTCCGATTTTTAAAACATTAGTCACGAGAAGCTTAGAGGAAGCTTATGTAAGGAAAAGGAAATTTTACTAGTAACATACCTCTCTCCCATAAGAGGCCCATTTCTATGCTCTATGATTGGTGCCATGTATCTTTTTTGGCATCTTTTTACGCTTAAAGGTGAATTTGTATATTGAGACCTTTTGTATTGAGTATAAAACACTAGATGTCTTCTCTTATGAATGTGAAATGACTTTCAAGTAACATTTTTATTTGATCCCTTTACCTTGCTCATCTTTTAAGTCATAACCACAAGCTAACATTAGCACTAAGTGGATCAAGCCTTGTCCACAGCCCTGTTTTATAAACAACTTTCATTCTCCTATAATTTGTGCTTGCTACCACAATTTAAATAAAGGACTCTATTATGGGTATGGCTTGCAATGCTTGCTGACTCCATGTTAGGCATGGTCATAAGGAAACTTGGTTTAAGAATGGGACGTCCCTGTACCCACATCTCTTGGTGGCTATATTGAAGGTAATATAGTTGCCTTTATTCATTTACTCTAGTACTCAATTTCAAGATGATGTTCCCAGTTCTGCTGCGTCCCCATTTCAGTGTCTCACATCTTTTGTGACTACTTAGGTACATATGGAAGTGCAAAAGGGGAAACCTAGAAGTACCTTCAAAAGCCTAGAAATGCTATCTGCTCCGGAAAATAGCATGGAGATGGGTATGGGGGATCAAAGGCGCAGGGAAGTGTCCCCATGGAAAATAAAATAAGTCATTGGTTGTTACCGACTAAGTCACATAATTTGCTGAATTACAATAGAAAAATTCAGTAATTTAATCTAAATTTGAAAGATTGTTAAAAAATGCGTGAAAATTAGTATGGGTTGAATTGTTATCTGCTTTTAGCTAAAAACTTTAGAAATTGTTGTAAAGTCATTGCAGATAATGCTTTTTTATTTCCGTGTTGGTTAGAGTTAGGGCTTCGATTTTTTATAAAATGTGGGTTAAACCTTGTATTATCTACAACTGCAAATAGCCATCGAGGAGCTGTTGAGAACTTGCAAAGAATCGTTGAGAGATCTGAAAGAGCCTGCAAATAGTGGTCTTTAGCAGAATGTAGCACTAGCAATGGGCAGATCGAATGTTTGAAAAGAGCTTGTAAATAGTTGTGGGTCTACTATAATCGAACAATGGGTCATGGTTTTGCTGTAGCTGAAGAGGCATTATCGTTTGCTGTGGAAGGGGCATGATGTAGCCGCCGACTGTTGCCCATTGCAGCAATGTTGTGGTCAGTGACCCATTGTAGTAGCACCGTTGGTCGAAGCAATGTTGTCAAGCCTTCAGCCTCTAGGCATACTTTATTATTTTATCTTTACTTTTAAATGTTTAGTTAGTATTTATTTTGTAGTTAGTATTTAATTTATTTTAGTTAATAATTTTAATATCTACAAATTTTAATTTAGTTAGTAATTTAGTATATTAATATTATTTACATCATATTATAGTTAGCATTTACTAGTTTAGTACTAGTAGATTAATTATTATTAGTATTTAGTTTTAAGATTTTTATAGTTAGCATTTACTAATTTAGTACCAGTAGATTAATCATTATTATTATTTAGTTTTAGGATTTTTTTGTTAAATTTAATATTATTGGATATATAGTTTTTATTAGATTTAAATAGGTGTTAAGTTTGTAATTACATGTAACTAGTGTTTATCTTATTTTTTAGATGTGATTAGTTTTTATTAGATTCTATTGTCTTACGATTTTTTTAGTTTTAATTAGTTTTTTAGTATTTGAATTAGTTTTTATAAGGTTTTAGGTTTTTAATTTTTTTATCAATATTATTTGGGTAATGTATATAACGCAGTCGTTATCATTGTCAAAAATTTATGTTGTTTATTTATATTTATTATTTTCTCTTCTCTTCTCGAACAAATCAAAACATAACTTAATGGCATCCCCAAAAATGAAGGTTGAGGGATGGAATCATGTAACACTTGATAAGATTAAACATCACATGCCGCTTGTGTGGTCATCCATTTGAGGGGAGTGTAACACAAGTAGTGGACTACCTACTTGGCATCTTGGCTGGTGTTGGAGGGGGTGTTAGTGCATGCCGAAACTAAACTCCACAAATCAGAAATGCATTAGAGAAAAACCAAAGCCTCTTTAAGCATAAAAAGCAAAATCAACACAAAAAAACAAAGAATTCAAGTAGAAATGTTTAGGTCTCCCTCTCTAAACATGTCCACAATCGCAAGAAGTAAATCAAAGAGTGCACATTGAATAAGTTTTGAAAGCTCGTAGAGAAACATGTGAATGATGTGTATACACCTAAATTTTCACACTTGTTATTAACTCTTTTGTGTAGATAAGGGTTCTTGATGCATCTATTTCTCGGCGGTGTGCCTTAAGGGGCTTGTTGAGAATGGGGTATGACTATACACATGGTCATTATGGGATTAGAGACAATATACATAGAGACGTACCACTATGTAGCCCTAGCCTTAGTTACCCTTGCCTCTGTTAGTCCTTTTATGTTGCACACACTAGCACTCCCGACACTTGCTTGCATTTGACTTCGTCATTGACACTTATTCTCCGCTGACTTGCCCTCGATCCTCGACACATTTTTACCCTACTTGACATTAGGGTTGTCCTTGGCGGCGACGACATACGCCCACGGGCGATGGTGTCAGTGTTAGGTTCTCCCTTGGTTGACATCATCGTCTGCGGGCGATGGTGTCTTTGTTAGGTTCTCCCTTGGCCAACACCATCGCCCGTTGGCGATGGCGTTGGGTATATATGCACATCACACCCTGACATCTCGGGAAGAAAGGAATGACATGAATGAATAACCATCTTGCTCTACTCTTTTGCGCCATCTTCTCATCTGCTCTTGGTCTATCTTGCATTTGATTTGGATTGGACACTCTTCTTGGTTGTTGGATTGCTTGCATGATTGGGTCATCTATAGTGAGTCTAGGACAGGAACGATGTTCCCCTTCTCCACCCATAGCGATTCTCTCTCGGCGTATTGTTTCTCTGGAGAGATAGATGCATCAATGACCACCCCACAGGTAAGTGTTCTAACCCTCTTTGTCATTTTGCATAGATTAGTTCATCTCCTTTCCCATTGCTTTATGTTAACTTAGTATTGTATGTACATCGGTGCTAGTTAGCATATTGCTCTTACATGATCAACTCCTTAGCTTTCCTTCATTTACATTTCAGTCATATTTCAGTTGTATAGATTGTGTATGCTTGTGTTATCTTTCTATCGATCTACATCTCTCCTTCATTAATCGATATCCTGATGGGTACCCCTCTTTATCTTTACAATTTTGGGAACTTGAAATGCAAAGAAATGAAGATTGCCATAAGTTTACCTATCACATTCATGCTATAAATGGCCTACTTCGGAAGGCTACCAAGCTAGAATGGACCAAAGACTGTCAACAAGCTTTGGACAATATGAGACACTCTTTATCCTAGTTACCAACCCTGCAACCTCCTTTGCCAGATCAACCTTTGCTATTATATACCTCTTCCACTTTGGTGTCCGTAGGGGCAATGTTAGCACAAGAAGACGAAAAGGGCAAGGAACAGTGTCGTCTATTGTGTTAGTCAAGCTCTACTAGACTATGAAATAATACGATATACTTCCATCAACAGTGCTTGCCTAGCTATATATTACGCAGCCATGAAGTTGCATCACTACATGTTGTATTAGACTACCTACGTCATTATCCATATAGATCCCTTACGATACTTCTTCTCGCATGCTATCCTCCCGACAGATCACATTGGGAAGTGGATGGTCCTCCTTATGGAGTTTGACCTCCATATCATCACACAAAAGGCGGTAAAAGGCAAGTCTTAGTAGACCACCGGGTCTGTCGCCTCCGTCTCTGCTCCTTAGCCCATTCATGATGCATTACCTAATGAGGACATCCTCTTCATTGAGGGCATGGACAACGCCATTACCATAAAAGACTACTACTATAGCTTTATGGCCGGTCTTGAGGCATAGTCCTCCGACGTCGTAATGAAGCGCCTTCCCCACCTAAAACCAAACCGACGGCTAAAATCATTGAGGTCACCATTAATCTCCACGAGGATACATGGATGCTACACTTCGACGGGGCAAAATGCCTCCAAGGAGTTGGGACAAGCTATGTACTCACCGACCCCTTTGGTCAAGCTTTCCCTCTTTCCTATTGACTCGAGTTTGAAGTCACCAACAACATGGATGAGTATGAGGCTCTTATCTTAGGCATACATGCTGCCTTAGCTAAGGACATCTCCTATCTCCATGCCATGGGGATTCCTAGTTGGTGTGTTGATGCATTAGTGGCGTAGCGAAAACCTTAAAGCTTATTGTGACTTAGTCCAGGAGTTGACCCCACGCTTCACCTCATTTACCATAGAATCGATCCCACGCGAGTAGAATGCCTTGGTTGGTTCTTTGGCTACGTCTACCACCCAATTTTAGTCACATTCTAACTCTCATGATGACACCCTTATAATACAAATATGCCAAGCCTTAGCCACCTTGCTTCCTCGATATGTTCAGAATGTTTTTTTGATTGAGCCCCATGTCCCCGCACATTACCCATGGTATGTTGATGTCCTCTCGATTTATACATTACCAGACTTACCCAAATGATAATCTTGACCCACGAACACGATTGCGAATACGTAAAAAGGCTCTCAAATACATACTTAAAGACGACATATTATATTATCATAACTTTGAAGGCACCCTACTCCGATGCGTTAACAAAGATGAGGTCCCCTTGTCTTGGAGGAAGCACATGGGGGCACTTGCGGTGGGCATTGTAGCGGTCATGCTACTGCACACAAGTGCCTACGTATGGGTTATCATTGGCCTACACTCGAGTTTGACGCTCATGCCTTTGCCAAAAAGTGCTAGACCTTGCCAATATCACAATGACTTGATTCATTCCCCTCTGGACTGAGCTGCAATCCATTGCAGCTCCTGGCCCTTCAGTATATGGGGATTGGATTACATCAAGAAATTGCCTTGGTCTCAAGACGGTCATGTCTTCATCATTACAACCACGAAATACTTTACTAAGTGGGTTGAAGCCATGCCTCTCACTAATATGTCTGGCCTTACTACATCTAAATTCGTCCTTAATCAAATCATTTGCCGCTTTGGAATTCCCCACACCATCATATCTGACAATGGTGGGAGCACTAAGTTTAAAATTTATTTCGATTCTCGAAACCATATCATCCGCAGTGTAGCGGACAAGTTGAGTCTACGAATAAAATTCTCAATAAGATCTTAGAGAAGACGATTTGTGAATCACGCACAAATTGGCATACGAAGCTATATCCTACATTATGGGCATACCACACCAGTGTTCGTACGGCCACTGGGGCAACCCCATTTTCACTCACCTATGGAGCTAAGGCAGTCCTTCCACTCAGGGTGGAACATCCTTCACTCAGCATCTCCCTTCACTGTATCATTCCAGACGAGTAACTCTGTGAAGCGCGTCTCCATGACCTTGACCTATTAGAAGAACGACATGACCGGGCATACACTCGTAATCATAATCATAAAATGACTTGCCAAGCAATATAACAAACTTTGTTTTTCCGTACTTTCGACATGGGTGACCTTGTCCTTAAACTTGATTATACACATGACAAAGAAGGCAAATACGCTTAAAAGTGGTGGGGTCCTTACCTCATTAAAGATATCATAGGTCCTAATACATATCGCCTTCAAACCAATGAAGGCCACATCTTCAAAGAACCAACAAATGCTCAATTCCTCAAAAAGTTCCATGCATGAAGGAGTTTGGGAGTTTCAATATTCAGCTACCATATCTCGTCCTTCTCAAATTAACAAACTTCGTCAATCTTTTCATACTCATTAACAATGACAATTTCTCTTTATAGCATCTACCTCATGGTTGTTTGCACTTTTCAGCGTTGTTATCCGCCCTTTGGGCTAATCATCCATCTTCCCTTTATTTACACCTTCGGGTTTATGACAGTTTCTCTTTGTAGCTTCTACCATATGTTTTTTTTTTTGTGCTTTTCAGTGTTGCTTTACGCCCCTTGGGGCTAGATATCTATGACACTATGACATTATGACATCTCGACATTATGACATTATGACATCTCGACACTATGACACTATGACATTATGACATCTTAACACTATGACATGACATCCGTCCCGTGGGCCCCTAGTTAGGTGATTTACGTCTTATTTTACTGATGATCCTTTAGTGTTTCTTTTCGGTTTTGCTTCTTCAAAGTTCTCGCAATGTTGGTTGCGCCCGCACATGGCAAGACGGGAAACACTATCAAGTACGCATTGGTGGGTATATTTCATTTCAATTGGTCCATTATTACTTTAAACATTCTTTTTATGCTCTTATTTTTAGTATTTATTTTCGATTTCGATGTTACAGACTGTTTCATTCTCGTTGACCACCTCATGTTTCGCTATTGCGACATGCGGTGATCAATGGCTGGGGCATATGTATACACCTAATTTTTCACGTTGTTACTAACAACTCTTTTGTGCAGATAAGGGTCGCTGATGCATCTATTTCTCGAGCGGGTGCCTTAAGGGGCCTGCTGGGAATGGGGTATGACTATACACATGGTCATTATGGGATTAGAGATAATACACAAAGAGACGTACCACTATGTAGCCCTAGCCTTAGTTACCCTTGCCTCGTCAGTCCTTTTATGTTGCACACACTAGCACTCTCGACACTTGCTTGCATTTGACTTCATCATTGACACTTATTCCACTGACTTGCCCTTGATCCATGACACATTTTTACCCCACTTGACATTAGGGTTGTCCTTGGCCAACGCCATCGCCCGTGGGTGATGGTGTTGGTGTTAGGTTCTCCCTTGGCGCGCGCATCGCCGCGCGGGCGACGACGTTGGGTATATATGCACATCACACCCTGACATCTCAAGGAAGAAAGGAATGACATGAACGAATAACCATCTGCTCTGCTCTTTTGCACCATCTTCGCATCTGCTTGCTTTGCTCTTGGTCTATCTTGCATTTGATTTGGATTGGACACTCTTCTTGGTTGTTGGATTGCTTGCATGATTGGGTCATCTATAGTGAGTCTAGGACATGAATGGTGTTCCCCTTCTCCACCCATAGCGATTCTCTCTCGGCGTACTGCTTTTTTGGAGAGATAGATGCATCAACGACCACCCCGCAGGTAAGTGCTCTAACCCTCTTTGTCATTTTGCATAGATTAGTTCATCTCCTTTCCCATTGCTTTATGTTAGCTTAGTATTGTATGTACATTGGTGCTAGTTAGCATATTGCTCTTACATGATCAACTCCTTAGCTTTCCTTCATTTACATTTTAGTTATATTTCAGTTGTATAGATTGTGCATGCTTGTGTTATCTTTCTATCGATCTACATCTCTCCCCCATTAACCAATATCCTAGAAGGGTACTCCTCTTTATCTTGACCGCGGGCCTTGGAAACCCTAGGTTGACCTAGTGTGGGGATCATTGCCCTTTGGATATGTGACCTTAGTGCTCGCTGTAGCCCCTTTTAAATCAATCAATTGTGTGCCGGTTCATGTGTGTCTCTCTTCATTGCCTCATACCCTTGTAGAACGGAAGACCTAGGAGTGCAAGCCATTGAGACACATTCTTGGCCCGCCATGCATGACGCATTGGCTGATTTACTTTATTCAAGTGCCACTCTATTTAATGTTACTAGGAATCCACATTGCAAGAAGGCAATTTATAAAGTTGCCGAGTTTGGAAAAGTGTACATGCCTCCTACTTTAGAGGCTTTTCTAAATTCAAAGAAAAGGTGATCAAGAAATTGGCAACGATCAAATCCTTTTGGAATGCGTTAGGGTGCACCATGTTGAGCGATGTATGGTTAGACACGTGTTAGAGGCCATTGATCAATGTTTTGGTGGCTTGCCCTCTAGGTGTTGTGTTCTTGAGGTAATTGATGCCCTGAATCCCAAGAAGACCTCAAAGTATATTTTCAAAATCTTAGAGAGCCATTATTGAAGTGGGTGCAAGGAATGTGGCTCAAGGTGTCACTGATAGTACTGCAAATTGTGTGGGAGATGGGAATATTATTATGGATAAGTATCCAAACATATTTTGGCATCCATGTGCAACCCATTGCGTCAATTTGCTGCTTCATAACTAGGCTAATTTTCCTTGGGTACATGAAACGATTCACAGAGGGAGAGCAATTATAAATTTCATCAGAAACCTTTTCTGTACATAGAACATTTTAGGCAACATATATCGAGAGAGTTGTTGAGACCTTGGGAAACAAGTTTTGCTTCATTTTATAACATTTTAAAAAGAGTGGTTGAAGAGAAAGAAACTCTTAAGATTAATTATTTGTTCCAATGGCCAGGAAATTAAGTTCTTTTTAGAAGTTCTAAAGGAAAGAATTTAGAGTAGATAATTCTAAACAACATTTTTGTGAAGTGCAACAAAGCTTTTGAAAGTGCGTGAACTTATTCTTGAAGTATTTCACGTGGTTGGATGCTGATAGCCCTTGTATTAGTATGCTTTATGAAAGCATGGATTGTCCAACTACATTGAGATATAGAGAGCAATTGATTCAAAATTGAAAATGATGTAGAGAAAGCTGTCACAATGCTTTTCTCCTTGAAGGAGGCTACAAAGTCAAGTGAAAATAAGTATGTTCTGCTGTAGCAGAAATGGTAGTTAAAAAGAAAAAGCGGAATGTAATGGCCTACACAAGTTAAAGAAATTCGGCTGAAGACAGTGAGGCTACAAATGAAGGCCCTGAAAGGCCTTGAAATCTGTTGGAGAGGGCTGTAAAAGCCATTCCCAGTTGAAGATGCTGTGATATGTACGAGAGGAAGCGTGCTTGGAAAAAGCAAGGTGCAAGTTGTAGAGTGCAAGTGCAAGATGAAAATACACAGTTGCTGCAGCAGCGTGAGGGCAAAAATTAGGAATCTGCTTGTGATGGTAATTGCTTAAAAGTGTTAGGCGTATATGGCATAGCAAAGATGAGAATTTGCAGATCTGTGCAAAAGTGGCAAAGAAGAAAATGAAATCGTTTGCAGTTGCAACTGTTGCGTTGGTGATTGAAGAAGAAAATCAGCTCAAGAGAGTAGATGTTAAAAACAAATTTGCTGTAGCAAACAGAGCCATCAATGGCTGCTTTATCATTTGGATCATTTTTTGCTCAAGCAAGGTATAAGAGGACACCTATATATGAAATAGGAAAGGCAAAGTCATGTGATAAAAAGTGTGCTGGGCGCATGGAAAGTTGAACTGCACAGGTGCCGTGGAGAGTAAAACAGACATGTAAGGCAAAATATTTAATGGTAAAGGACGATCTTTAAAATTATGTATCAGATGTAAAAATTAGTATTAAGGAAGTGACAAATATAGTGCATAGAGTCTAAAAAGTTTTTGAAAATAAATATTTTGGAAGAGAAGTATTCGTCACTGTCAAGTTGTTTGTTAATTGCTCCAATGTTGAAAAGTCATTTAGTTTCATATGGAAGAAAACATTGGTGTATTATTAGAAGTGGTTTAGAAGTTAAAGGTCATTCTATGGGCTGGTTAGTCCAAGTCAGCAAGATAGAAATTGTTTCAAAGGAAGTCCAATTTTTTTTTTGTTGAAATTTAAAAGGGTCGAGATTCTAGAAATTGAATGTTACAAAATTAAATAGATGTTGTCAGCAGAAAACTTTAATAAGTAATGTAAATGGGTATCTAACAAGATTCAAAAGTGGGACTCCTAGTTTCATTGAAAGAAAAGCTAAAATAAATGTTTGATATCGAAATATAGAGTGAACCGAGTATTAAGCACCATTACCTAGTATACTTGGCGGTTGCAGCGACTGGTTACCCATGCAATTTGGTGAAATGGGATGGTGACTATAGGAACACTCAAAAGTGGGACTCCTAGTTTCATTGAAAGGAAAGCTAAAATAAATGTTTGATATCGAAATATAGAGTGAACCGAGTATTAAGCACCATTACTTAGTATACTTGGCGGTTGCAGCGACTGGTTACCCATGCAATTTGGTGAAATGGGATGGTGACTATAGGAACACTCAAAAGTGGGACTCCTAGTTTCATTGAAAGGAAAGCTAAAATAAATGTTTGATATCGAAATATAGAGTGAACCGAGTATTAAGCACCATTACCTAGTATACTTGGCGGTTGCAGCGACTGGTTACCCATGCAATTTGGTGAAATGGGATGGTGACTATAGGAGCACTCAAAGATGGTTGAATCGTATCCCGAATTGAATGTCATAAGAGTAAAATTTGCAAACAAGAGTTATGAATGGGTACCTGATAAGGCCAAGTTGCGTGTACCCATGTGATAGTGATTTGAAAGTCTTCTATCCTACCCACACAAGCATTATAAGGGGGTGTCGGAAATAATGTTTATTGTATTAGACCACATTTGTATTTCTTGACTCGTAAAAGGGATAGTTGGTCAACTAGTTCATCTTCTAGGATGTTCTACCCTTCTCTTGACTCTTCCTGTCTAGAACCTTTCCTTATAGAATTCTCTATAGATCTACAACATCTATAAATAAGACCATCTTGTTGAGTCTTAGGCATCAGATGAGACTAGATCTGATCCTCTGCCATGTACTGAGTCCAATATAATGTATTACAGTATTTGTGCTTTTACATCTGCCAATGTACTGGCCCATTTTTCTAACAGGATGTAGGATATCTTGGACAGTATTGTTATAAAACTAAGTCTGCTGCTATCAGTAAATCTATATGGCATTTAGGTGTAGTTGCAAGAAACACAATGGCTCATGGCCATTGTGTGTCCGAATGCAACGGGTTGCTGGTTGTTGTCTGTTCAGTGATTTTTGTTGCCACAACAATGCCAACAACTGCCATGTTGTGGGGCCGTTAGGGTCTTCTGATTCCTCGGACTGTCTTCTCCCTGTATTTAATTTGGCATTTTTGGGGATTGCAACATCAATTTAGGCAGATTAGCCATCCTTAATCTTCATCAAATAGAAGGGGATGTTAGGGTCTTCTGATTCCTCAGACTGTCATCTTCCTGTATTTAATTTGGCATTCTTTGAGGATCACAACATAAATTTAGGCAGATTATCTGTTCTTAATCCTCATCAAATAGTTTTTACTTTTTAGTTCTACTACCACTTCCCATTTTTGTGCCCATTGTTTTGTTGAAGAAAACACGGTTCTTTCTGTGCCCTACAAAACCAGTCTAATTAAAAGTGCATTTGCTAAAAAATTCATGGGATTTCTGTTGAGTGTGGGAAGCATTTTGATCAGGTTATAGGCACCTGCATATGTGATTCTGAGCAGATCAAAGGATTCTCTGGTTTGTGGTTCCCCAGTTCTAGGCACAGGTCCTCCATTGTGTAATTTTTGACTAGAAATAAAACATTTAATAGTTACAATGACTCAATTGTGTATGCGTGGTGGGACCATTGTCATTAATATTGAAAGTATGTTTTTAAATTATACGGCTTTTGCAATTTTATGGTTAGTTTTAAAATTTATAGATAATATTGAATTTTATGGTTAGTATTAAAATTTATAGACAATATTAAATGCAACAGTTTTAGTTAATTAGTGAATATTAACTTAAATATTATATTATTGTAATATAAGCAGTTAATAGGTAATTTTACTTATTCTATTATTACTTTTTATTTGCCTTTTACAATGATAGGTGTAAACAGCCAAGTGGTGGGGGTGGTGGAGGAGTGAAATAGTGAAAGATATCAATAGAAATGGCCAACCTTAAATTTTATGTTCATTTGACCATTGCGATATCTTAGGCATGCGGTGGAGTTTAGAGCTTGATTTTTGCCCCTTGGGAAGATATTTTTTTAGTCTGATGCAGGGGGGAGTTAGGTTTGGCCCTCTATCACCAATCAGTGGATAATTTACAGAGAAGGTGATGGATTTGTTAATCAATGTGGAACCCTTCAATGGGCGAAAGTATGCGACAAATCCGAGACAGGTGCCTGGAGATTGATATCTATTGGCTTTTTCCATATAGATGTATTTAAGATATCTGCACCAGTAGTTATTTTTACTTATTTTTCTCTTAATTTTAGCTTAAGCAATTATAATACGAAATTAAAAATAATATATGCAGTATGTGTGTCTGTGTGTAAAATCTGTTTTGTATCTGCAATCTCCACGACACTGTTTCTCTCTTCTGGTAACCATGCATTTAAGCAACTATTAAACATCCAGTCCTCATCCAGCAGGTTCTCTTAAGGTATTCCTATGAGTAAGCTCTACTCTCATTTTTCTTCAGCTATTTCCCCTATTTGCTTTTGCATTGATTGACGTATTCTTTTGCCTATTGTTCTTGTATTTTATTGAGTGTTTATTGCTTGCAATTATTAAATATTTATGTTTTTCTTCACAAAGGATTAGTGACAGTGTTACCAAATCTTTGAACAACAAGCATGCCTATTAGGGTTTATGTAAAATTTCTGTGGTCTTGTGACTGAAATGCTGAAAAGATATTTATTGTGCTGTATGTGGTGCATTGTGAAGAAAATTGGGTGGTATCTGTGTGCAAACCAAGCATTGATGGTGATTAAAATTTTTACCACAGTAAGCAATTATGGGCTCAAATAAATCTATTAACGATGGGTTGAAGATTAAGACCCTGAAATGTTGAGATACGGTTTCATGATTACACAGTGACTCCAGAAATTCTTATCATTTTTTATTTTAATTTCTTATGGATTGCAGAAACCTATTCCATTTTATTGGGACTCAAATTTTGAAAATTTTATTTTGTAAAGGCAACTCCTTAATGGATCAGCAGGTGTCCTTTCTGAAGTACTGTGTTATTGTTCTTGTTGAAATCTTTACTACATTCTCTAGTACCGTTTCTTCACATTTGTTGAAATCAAGCACTTGTTCTTCTGTTCTCCAGCGCATTTCTAAGCATTGCGTGATTGTCTCTTGTTGATATCATACATTTCTTGTTCAAGTCTCAAGAGAATGTATGACCACCTCACTTTTCATCCTCTGTGTCTGATTCCTGTCACCCATAAGTGGTGTTATCTTCTGTTTACAGTTTTATGCTATCAACAGTATCACTTCACCTTGTTTGTTACCACTGCCACACTGCAGACCCTCTCTACATAAATGTCGCTATTTTTCTATATTTTTTCAAGCTAGCAAACCTTCTGGTGTTTGTCAACACTGCCACACTGCAGACCCTCTCTACATACATGTTGCTATTTTTCTATATTTTTTCAAGCGAGCAAACCTTCTGGTGTTTGTCAACACTGCCAGCCTCAGCTATCATTGTCTTTATTCTGGATATAAATACTGAGGGCACATATATTTGAAAGGTTTGGTGGTTCATGTTGTCTTTTCTCTACAATTGACTAGTATTTTGATTAGTAAATATTAAACTTGCAATGCATTGTCTTCCTTTATCAACCCTTTGTTTTCTTTTCCTGAAAATTCCTTAATGGTGCATTGGAATGATTTCTCGTTGCACATTGAAAACAAAAGCAGTAAAATTCGAGTGGGAGTTTTTGGTTAGTACCCTAGTTTTTGACAGGTATGGCAGTCACACACAGGCATTTGGTTTTGCTGATGGTGGGAATTATCTAATTTTTTGTGTGCACATTTTAATCCTTGTATTTTTGTGATTAGTTGAAATTTCGTTAAAACTATAGATAAAGTGTACCCAAGATAAGGAACAGAAAATTGTTCTTATTGATCTATAGGGATCAAAGGAAAGCAATCTACTTCATTATCCAACTAGAACAAACACAGAAGTTAGCAGAATGGCTTTAAGTGAAGCATTTCTTGTATAATGGCAAAACTGCTGCTTCGTGTAGGGCAGTGGTTGTGCAACAACCAGGGTAGTTGCATAACCGCTGGTATTTACAAAGTCACAATTTCGTAATTGCCATGGCAATTTCAAAACCACTAGGTTTCATTAACCCACGGTCTCACCCATTTTGACTGTGCTGTTGTGGTTGTGGTAGAGGACACTGTCTCTTCAGTTTCAAAGTTGGTTTGAACTGCTTTGGTGCATGAAAGGACACACCCAAACATGGTAAGAGGAGGCAGGAATCCGGATAAGTGATAGTCAGAGTGTGAGTGACAGAGTTGGCGTTTAGTAGAAATCAGTAAGGATTGGAGAAAATAAACAGAGAGGAGCTGAGTGAGCAAGGTAGCATGATGTTGTTGTGCTTGTTCAATTAAACTCTTTGTAATTCGTTTTTCTCTATGAGAATATTGGGCAATCGCCACTTCCAATTGGTATTTCCCTGCAATAGGGTTTTCCAAATCAAATTCTGTCCTTGTTTTATTGAAAATGTGCGCAATGGATATTACAACATGTAAGTGTACACAAATTCAATAAGGCATTCACACAACTCAGAATATGATATACATACAGTAATTCAGAATCTGAGGAACTGAATTGTGTGGGATTAGAGAGAGAAACTGAAAGTCATGAATGCTAATTATATTGACAAAGCCCAAGGAGAATGCATACATGATTACGACTTCCCTGATTTCTGATAGAGGCTGAAAATGTCACAAAAGGCTAAGAAGATGGTTCAGTTTTTTTTTTTGGAAAAATGACCTTTGGTATGCTGTTGTGACCAGAATCAGACTTTTCCAATTCTGGCTGACCAGAATCAGACTTTTCTGATAAAGGCTGTTGCAATGATAGTGGTGTTATTGCTCAACACCCCCCATTTTTAAAACTCTTTTTTCAAAACAGGGACTCACTTTGATCTAAAAGAGTTGGCAACATGTAATACTTGCCTTCAATTTTAAAAGTGTTTTCTTATCTTTTTGCCTAAGTCCATATGCTTAGTACTCACACTCTCGTATTACTTAGTGCTCGCACTTCAATGTCACTCTGTTTCTTGCACAGTCGACAAAAATTGTCTCTCGCACATTGCATCTGCGAGAATTTACTCCTTGCGGTCAAAGGCTTTTCCTCACAGTCAGCATGCCTTTCCTCGCACTTCGTAGTTGTGAGAATTAGTTCTTCGCACTTTGTTTCAAGAGATCACTAAAGATAAAGGCACCTCAGCACTCGGGAGCTGCAAGCCAATCATAATAGGACCACATGGTTTGCACGTGGCATCCACATGTCAAGCAACGAAGCTAATAAAGACTAGTGATTATGCTCGATCTTAAGTGGTGCAAGTGTGTGGTTCATATTTGAAGGCTAACATTTCAAAAATCAACGTTCCTAAATTAGGGAAACATCAAGTCATGCGTTATGTGCCATAAATGTAGGCACGCCATCCTGAATAATAAGATTGTCCAATCTAAATCTAAGGCATTAATCAAGGTCATTTACAGGCCCAAATTTTCATAGCCTTGAGCATTACAGTAGCTAAAATTCCAACCCTTGAAGCAATGGCTAGTGGTTCAATATTGTCTCCCAAGAAGTCTAATGTGGATACTTTCCTGTATACTTATGCAGACCAGAGAGTATTGAGAGACACCATCCTAGACCCTGCTTTGCTGGATAATGAGTTCCTGCATTATTCTGCCATTTTCTCAACTGTTCAGAGAGAACTTCTATGGATGCAGTGGATGGAGACATAATGATGCCCGACCATGTTCAAAGAGTTGCAGACATTAGAGCAATAAAGAGGTTAGGATTACGTCGAATAGTAGCAAAATCAGAGGTATTCCCATGCCCTGATTTGTTCTCTGCTGTTCTCGCCCTCACTCATACACGAAATGGAGTATTATACGCTAAAAATGAAGATATCAAAATGAAGATATGATGTCTAATTCAACTACCGGATGGGAACCCATCAAGTGAGGATGGTTTTGCAAAACTGGTCGAAGGACCCCATCGATAACATGGATGATAACTTCAATAACATCCATATATGGAGATTCAGGCTAGGGGTAAGGATTGGAATTCCCTTAATGAATTGTCTATATGACAACCCTTCCACTTCCAGAGTGGATGTTTCTTGGATTCCTCTTTTGTCACTGATTATTGATGACAATCAAATTCCTGCCTTAGGGCATATTGTATCACAAATTTTGATTTCCCAAAGGGAGGCATATGTGGGCAACAAGAAGTCATTCTTTATGACATCATACATAATGGATGCAATACGTGGAATTTTGGTTTATTATAAATTTTGCTCTCCATGGAACCCCAAGTGCCCTTGGGAAGTAAATGAGGCTTACTCTGATTTAAATGCACATAGATTCAACACACATATTGAAGAAATATGTTATTTCTTCTATCCCAAAGTTTATAAACAGGTCATGGAAAGTCAATGGCAAGGATTTTGGTCGAAGTTTTAAAGTCCATTAGACATTTTGGTGCCTGATTTCGTCTTATTAAAATCTTGGCATGTTTTGTGAAATTTTCTAGAGTGTGTAGAAGTATCCGCATCGTTTCATTGTTGTCCATTTGTTTTGCGTGTTGTTTGGTGTCTCCTTGATCTTTAAATGTTGTGACTGTATCATGGTTCAACCTTGTAACTTGGATTTATACTCACATCCTAACATTTCCTTTGATTATGATGTTTTGACAAAGTTGTAGGTTTAACGATGTAAATAATGTGTTTTGAATCTTAACGTTTAATAAAACTATTTGAATTGGAGCTGACCATGTGAAGGAGTTTGTCTTTTTGCAAGTTCGCAGAATCTCGGACTGTAGAGAAGGAATGCAATTTTACAAGTTTGCAATGTTGCATTTTTGTAAGTTTGCAAACTGCAATTTCATCCTCGAGGCCTGCAAGGTGGAATATTCAAGGTATTGGGGGAAAGCGGGACAATGGAGCAACTTTGTATTTTTGTAAAGTTGCAAGTTGCAAATACAAGTCCGAACCCCCGTGAAAGGAATATCCCGAGAATATTCATTCGCCTTCTTATTCTTTAAGAGAAGGTCAAAGTTGATACAAATTGTAAGTTGCAAGTTTGTCCCTATGCCCTGAAATAGAATATTCGGTAGATTTGGAGACCATAGAGAAAGAATATAGTTTTGCAGGTTTGCAACTTTGCATTCTTGCAAGTTTGCAAATTGCGTTGTTGTCCCCAAAGTGTGATAAGGGGGCACTTGTCAATATCTCAGGGCTTTAGAGAGGTAAAACAACTTCACATTTTCCAAGTTTGCAACTATGCATTCTTGCAAGTTTGCAAATTGTTTGTGCAACCCCAAAACCGAGAAAGGTGACTAAGCAAAAGTAAAAGCTCGCGTGGACGCTATGTTGATTGTGAAGCTTTGAGCCAATGAGAGAGACACATTATTCAAGTGAAAATCAAACGTGGCTTTTTCGGATTCATCCAATGGATCCACTTGTAGGGCTGGAACTTCAAAATTGAAAATTAAAACATCGACGGCCACGAATGTAAGAGCCATGAAAGCAGGTGTCACCATTAATGAAAGCATACGAGAAACAATATATGGTTGGAATTTGTGAAAACTACCACTTTGCCTCCAAATTTTCGAGTTTGCAAAGATTTTTCGAAGCCCTAAGATGAGCAAGAAGATCCAGTTGTGTATTTGAGCTGTTTGAAGGTTGTGTTGAGCTCTGGAAGTGTTCTTACTAGTGTTCTTATTCCAACAGAGTATTGCAGAGGAATTTGCATGAGTAAGTGTTTTTGCGAGTCCCTTTGAACGGTTTGAAGTGTCGAGTGTAGTAATTGGTATTATGGGAGGTGTTTGGTGTGATTGAAGTGTCAAAAGTCTTTCTAGTAGTTTTTTAAACTCCCACCGCAAAAATGAAGATTCAATTGTTTGGTGTTCAAACTACCTCCCATCTCACATCAGACTTGGATAGAATCACGTATTCCAACCTAGGCAATGTAGATTTAATTGATCTCTTGCAAATGTTGCATGCAGTCGATAGGAATGAAACCATAAGAAAGATTGATTGGAGTGGGCTTGCCCTAGCCGCTGTTTTTCCCCTGTCTACCTAGTATTCGGAGTTGGTAAGGGTGTCTTTAGAATTACAACCAAAACAAGATAAGTCAGGGATGGGAGTGGTGCGTTGGTCTTGTCCTTGACCACTTATACCTTTGAAGAGTTTCTAGGCCTCCCCGATGTCCCAAAAGTTGTAGATGTAACCATTAAAAATGTGGAAGAGTATTGGAACACAAACAATGCAAATTGTTCAGGATATTGAACAACAATTGGCTTGAAAAGCCAAGAATCTCCGCCTCAAGGATCCCTAAAAAGTTGAACAAGGCTGATTTTGTTGAAGAGATTGGAGATATTATCACCTTCTTTGAATAGGGTTATGGGGAAAGAATTTGCATATCCTTATCATGATTGGATGTTCAAGTTTATCCAGGTTATCCTTGTGGGAAAGATGCAAATTCAATGGGGTGAGATTATTAGCAATTACATCCATCAATAATTGCTCACAATGATAGTGTAGATAAAAGAGAGATCCGCTAATAAAGTAGAAGTTTTTATGACCTCATACTTGGTCTATAATATATCCCGCCATAGATCATTTCTTGGATTAGATAGAGAAAATGATTTTGGAAATTTTAGGGTTTATGATGTGCACCCCAGTTGAACCTTAATAATTGCATTTATCATTTTAGAAGGGTACATGATGCCTTCTTTTCTCCCCTCATGTGTTTGTTTAAGCCTGAATGGGAATGTAATAGAATATCTGCAAAGGCAAGGAAAGTGATCTTTGAATTTGGATGCTACTTCATCCAATTTAGAATGTTTACTTACATTAGAGTAAGTGGTTTCCATGATGCCCCATATATGTTACCCAAATATTTAGATGACAAGTGGGCATTGTTGGAATTGTCAAGGCAATTGGTGGCAGTCCATAAGTTGATTGTAGGGAAGCACAAGGCCAATATCAAGTTCCCTATTAGTATTGAGAGGTATTCATGTCCCTCCTTGGTTAAAGCCAAACTCTTAGAAATAAAGGTGGGCTGGATGACATTGTAGAAATTCACTCCCAGACTATATTATGATATTAGATGGATAGTTCAAGGAGCTTTGGGGACTTCTCATGAACATGAGCCTCATTATGAGGATTACTGGATGGATTGTAGAGATGAGGAGGTGAGATTCAAAGATTATTCAAGGATGACCCTCACTCAGGTTGTGGACTACAAAATTGTGGTTGTGCCTCAAGGACTTGTAGATGGAAAGGACTTGGTGATTAAGTACCATGTTGATAAGAACATAACCTCATAGCCTCTCCCAAGTATTGATTGGACAAAGCCAAAAATTTCATCATTACATGAAAGAACAACTCACATCATCAAAATAACTTTGGGCCGGCTAACCAGAAAGGGAATTGATTTGACTCGCAAAATACAAAAGTTCTAAGGGAGTACCAAACAAGTGGTATTATAAAGGATGTACTTCCCCCTTTGAAGAAAGGAGTTGCAAGTTTAGATCCCTTAAAAGGAAAGTCCCCATGATTTCAATTAAAGGACCATTAACTTCAAAGGTTGTGGAGGAACTCAACAATGCCACAAGTAAAACATGGACCCCTATGACAAAGTTGACACACAAAAAAAAAGAAATATTAAAGAAAACTATGTAAGATGCTTCCTGTCATTGCAACCACACCCCTTCAAGCAGTCCCACATCCAACATCAGGGCCTAGAGTCTCTTTTGCAAAATAATCTATCCAAGTTGATGTGCCTGTTTCTTCCTCAAAGGGGCTATCTAGCGGATGAAACATAAGGAAGAAATGTTCATCCAATCTAGCAAGTGATGAGTCTAGTATTGGAAACCATCCTTAAGAAGGATGAAGATAATCCTTTCAATCAACATTTTGTGAGAACCAAGAGGATAAAGGTGACAACACCTACAATATAGAAAGCCCCAGAAACAACAGTTGAGGGAGCGACTTCACAAGTTCAAATGCACACTTCAACCCCTCAAGTACCACAGGTAGTTCTTACTACCCCACCTCTGGGTGTAACAAGAAATCTCTCGCCCATGTGCCCAAAGAAGTTCGAGATGCAAGAGGTCCATGAAGGTAAAGGGCAAGAAATGCTAGACCCATCACATGAGCAAGTGTTCACTGATTTATTATATGGTCTGGGTCAAGATGCTAGAGTTGACTTTCTCCAAGATAATGTTCAAAATACACCAATTGAAGAGGAGGCCCGGTATCCCAAGAGAAATCCACTACGAAGAAATTGTAAGTGGCGAGGTAGAGAAATCCACTGTAGAAGAAGTTATAATAGAGAAACCACATATTGAAGAGGTTCCATCGGTTGAAGTTGAGCAACCAAAAACCATGGGTCCTATTCAGTCAGCTCTTGATACAATGGATAAAGTGATTGCAACTCATGAAGTTGCAGAAGCAGAGGCTCAAAATCAAAAGGAGCCACAGGGTGAGCCAGTCAAGGAGTCTTCTCCATTTAGAGAAGAAGAGGTTGAGGTTACAAAGTCTCCAAATACAAGTACTCAACCATCTTCAACCATGACAGAGGAAGAAGTGAAGGACAAAGAGGCAGAGGAAGGAGAAGCACAAGGACATTCTTGAATCTTTGGATATGCCAAAGATGCAGATTGATGACTCTATCCTCACACTCCTTGCATCCCATGAAATGGTGATCACATCAAGTACCCCAAGAGCAAGAACAAGGGGAAGGCTATGTGGAAGTTGGAAGTTAGTTGGGAGCAACCCTCCTAAAGAGAAGAAAAAGAAAAGTGTAGGTTGAGGAAACTAACCTTCAAAGTATTGTCTTCTTGAATTGTAACACCCATGTTATTATTCATCCAAATTAAGGTTTTTTTAACAAACCCCTTAAGTACAATTAATGCCTTCAATGATTTCAGCTTACAGCAATTGAATCCAACATAATTAAATGTTTACAATTCATCTGATGACAAATGATAACCATGTGCAGTTGTAAGGGGCAACTAAATCCTTCCGACCCCCTTAATTCACTCTAACCGAGTGTGTATAACTTGTATACTTTTGGTTAAACCTTTAGCAAGTCATGAGAACTATGTGCATCTCTTAAGTGTCTACCTGGAAAACATACAAGTTGCATTCCATCCGGTATCCGACACAACAAGTTAGGGGAATGGTGAACAGACAATGTAATCAACTAGTTACACTACTTTGGCCAAAGATTCAAGCATTGTAATGCAAGCTTAGTTTCGTGACCGCACACAAGTCAACGAAACTTGTCTTCGTCACCGCACAACCATCTCTACATAGTTATCTGGATTTCATTTTTTTAAGAAATTAAGTTTTAGTTTTGAAGAAGTAGAGTCTATGACTCACCCTACTAATCGAAAGGATCCTATTAATCCCATATTAGGATCCCTATGGGAAAGATAGTGACCACGTAATGACTTTCGTCATTACGTCCTCACTACCCTTCATGTAGCCATCCTAAGTTGGCACGGGTAGGATTCTATCGAAAGGAATGATGGGACATAGTACCTACACTTCATTTACACTTTTAGTTATCCATGAAAGATAAGTAAATAAGTTTATCTTTACGATATGTTATTATGTATTGTTATACGATATCTATTTCTCGATAGAGGGTTATAGTAACTCAACGAGTTACTATTTTTCATAGTACCTCTTATCAAACTAATGTAACATAATGTTTGTCGTTAAATATAGGTTTACTTAACCATGTCTCGTATAGAGTTGATCCATTCATTACTTAATAAGTTTAGACCTCAATCTCATAAGCATATCAATTAATATGATTAGTCCAATTTATTTAATAAGGTACAATAATAACTTTACGTTATTTTCGTTATGTAGTTGTACTTATCATTCTATGTTCATCATTCACATATTTGTTCATTTAAAATGAATCAATAAAATCAGTTATAATTGCATATCATAATATCAATTAACTTTATTTATACTCTATTGTAAAACAACATATAAATACTTTCATATCCAACAAAATATGATACAAAACAAGGTATTTTATTAAAACTTAATAAGGATAACCCCTTATTTTCATAAATAATGATATACAATTAATCATGATAGTACATTAGGCAAAATGCCATTAATCAACTTGCGAAGATAATACATTTGCGATTAACAAATAAATACAACAATCCTTATCGAATTTTAAACAAATAATACATGACGTAATCATGCGTAAACAATCCAATCAGTCACTTCATGAATGTCATTCCTTCCTGCAAACTGTAGGAGAGAGAAAATGTATATATGGGTCAGTTCAAAGAATTGACATGAGTTTACTAACTCATATTCTTGTTGTATTTAAATGAAATAATAGAATATGTCTAGGTTAACTTAACTTAAACCAAATAAACTTCCTAGTTTATTTATAAGCTAACTATATCATACACAAATGAAATGTTACTTCTTATTGTATGTTATGTTTCAACAATACAAGAATTCAAACTGTTAACATAACTTTTAGAATGTTAAAATAACATACTATTACAAATATTATTTATTACAATAATAAAAAATAGGATTTATATCCTAATCCTTCATTACCTTTCATATTATGGTTGCATACAATATATTTACAACGAATACTATCCATAATGAATATCATAAAATACCTTTACCCATTTAAAATGGTTATGCTCAAGTAATGAGCATAAACTATCTCGTAACCCATTTTCCATATTTCTATATTTTCCAATGTCTAAAACTAGAATGGTCTAACTTTATAGTCAAATAATCAAACATGTTACCAATTCCTTGCACAATGTTTTATATTCCCATGATAATGCAGAAGAAAAGCATTAGCATAAAAAATTTATAAGAAAACCTTATATTACCAAACACCTTCCTAACTTTCATTTCCCAAGTAATAATTCAAACATTCATACTTATAGGAGTTAAATCAATACTAACAGACAAGTTCATTGATAAATTTATATTTCACAAGGATAATAGGTTCTTTTAACTGTATCATGTTTTTAACATTTCCGGATAATAGCTAAAACTTTTCAAATTTTCAATGAAAAGTCTAAACTGTCCATTCTCAAGAGAGAGCTAAATAATTCAAGTTTTTATTCACTTATCAACAACCCAAACACCCAGCTCATAATGAACTAGAATACACACTAACAATCAATTCATTGATAACGAAATGAGAACAATGCCTGAAACATAAAGGAGGGATGAAAGTCTCATATTTAAACAACCACAAGATTTCAAAGAAAACCCATTTCAATACACCCAAGAAAAGTGAGAGATAAAATGAAATCGTTTTATACATGCCTCAAGATCTTGCTCACAATAAACAACAATAACAAAATGACTTCGAGCTTTCAATAGAAACCCAGATCGATTTCACTCAAGAGGGAGAGAACCTTTTATAAATTTTTAACAACCCACAAGAAGCTATGTGGTGTTCTCATAACAAAGGAGATTTTAAAACTGTCCAATACAAAACAACCAACTCCAAGAGAGCTTTCAAGATTAAAACAAATTTTTAACTGGCAACGACGAACTCAAAATAGCTAAATCAACTATTTATAAGTTCTTTAAACATTCTCAATAATCCAACTTATACCTAGATTTGAACACACACGCTTCTTTAGTAAACAAGAACCCAAAACCAACCATTCATCATTTCTAGATTCAAATATGAATTTACAAACCTGCACAACAAATCTTACATCTACAACATAACCCATTTCATTCCCAACTTTTCTTCTCATTTTCGTTTCAATTTTTATAATAAAAACAAAGAATAGTTCCAGATTTAAAAACAACAATTAAAACCCATACATATTCCAATATTTCATATTAAAAACAACAAGAATGAGTGAGACAAACCCATGCTTGGTTAGTTCTTGTTCTTTCCAACTTCCTTGTAATCTGCAACTTGAATATTTCTCAAAAATCCCATAAAATTTTTCAAATAGAGATTTTATATTCACTAATGTCATTAAAAATAATTTCACACTTGCATGCGCAAACAAGAACCAAAAATCCACAAATATCTCCTTCAAAACCTCCATGCAAGTTCAACCAAACCAACTGTAATGCCAAAAATGTGAATGGAGGGAGAAGTCGCATATTTTTGGCTTCTTCTACAAGTTACCAGTTCCTAAGGATCCATGCAAATTAATTTCCATTAAGATCGCTAGTGCCACGTAGTGGCTTGTTAAACCAAAACCCCTTTTAATTAACTTTTCATGCAATTCGAATTTACCCGCCTTAGCTTTTGCCATATCGTCCATGACCCATTAAAACATTAAATAATAACAATAACCTTTATCACCTGCCACATGGTCTACGATCATCTCTAACAATAACATTAAATAACCTTCGCAAAGTGGTCTATGACCAAGCCTTATCCAAACTTCAATCAATCTAATGCAATGTTCCATGATACTTGGTGAAAGGCTAACCACTTAATCGATAATCAAACATTATTAATGCAAGGGGGTCAATGACAATTAATAAACAATGCAATATGGTCTAAGACTATCTTCATATTTTAGACACAAAATCACTCACATTACTATTTTACTATACCGCCAAGTATGTTGTTATATGTATGGATCTTGAGTAAGGAAAGTATTCACTGGTGACATACATCATAGTCCATCCATTTGCTTTAATTGTTTCTATCGTCTTTTTCTCATTTTTGTCACTTTTGTACCTAGTTGTGGTCGTGTCACGGGATCCTGCATGTCAACAATCTCTTCACATTTGTCATCAGTTAGCTCATGACACAAGCGCCTAGTCTGGACACTCAGTGCCTGGACACTCCTCGCCCTTTTGTTCTTGTTCACATTTTTGACATTTGTGGTCATCCTTTTCGGTTTTCTTACTCCTATCCCGAGGTCCTAGTCGGCATGTCGTGTCACTAGTGTCGAAATTCAAGAAAGAGATCCCTATATATACACAACATACATACCATTATAATGGTGGGAAATTATCAAGGGCTATCTTATCTACACACTATCAAAGGGACTGCATTTTTGGGCTTGTTACTCTACATACATTGCATAGGAAGGGGAAGTTATGAATTCCATTCCACACATTTGCATTTTATCTAGCTATAGCCCGCTATCTTGGCATCATGACGCGAGGGCAACCTAAGGACACGATTTCACACACAAGCACATAGAACTACATGGAGTCTAAGATGTAGTGCAACGCTTGATTGTAAGTTCACTATGTCGGGTGACCGTTGGGATGGTTCGACTCCCCATTTACATCTTTCTTTTTTAGGATTTAATTTAGTTTGGGGATTTTGCATGATATCATTTGTTTAACAAGTTACCAGTGAATTTGGTGATCATCCAATGACATACATGCGACCAACAACGAAGGGTAGTGAAACTCTAAAGAACACACGAAAAATCGATTCCGACCTTCGTGTAGTCATGACACCTACAGGAGGTCTCGGCACTCGATGCCCTTGCCCTAACCCATGCGCCCATGTCCGGTTAGTTTGCGAGTTCCAAAATTTGTATCGAGCATTTCTGACACTCTTCCCAGTCTGTCCATCAGTTGCTCTAGTTCAGATATACTTCAGGATAAACGAAAATCATATAAGTGCCATATCTCTCTCATTTGCTTACATAGTTGCATCTTTGGAGTGCTTAACATTTGTATTCTGTTGTATATCATTATAGTGACTCTGAAATTAGATTTAATATTTAGATTTTATTAAATCATTTGGTGAACCCCTCTCTTAAAACTCCTTGCCCTAGGATCCACAAAACCCTCATGGCTAAAAATTGATCCTCCTCTCCTAAGCAAGTTATGCATCATGTTAGTGTCAATCTTATCCTTGATGATGTTGAGGCTGAACTTAATGATCTTTATCACAATGCTCAATTTGATGACAATGTTCAAAGATTGCTTCTTTCTAACGAACACAAAGTTCCTACTAGTTTCTGCAACTCTAGTCTAAGCATTGTTTCATTGGACCAAAATTTTTCTGGATGCACTCCTTGTTCTTCCATAGTCACCAAGGCTACTCCACCTTCTTCTATTTCTGTTATAAAGCACATGATGATGCTCTTATAGATTATATGCTTGGTATTGATTGTGCTATTGTAGATAAAAATAATGTTACTTCCAATGATGAAAATGTACATGTGCATGATGATGTTTCTTATACTAGTGAAGATGAATGTAAAGTTAGTATCTCATGTTTCCTCTACTTCGGAAAATATTTCCAATGATTGCAAAGATATATCTTATGATAGTTCTTCTCCTACTTCTCTATATGCTGATGACTCGCTTGATGAAATACTTGCATGTGAAACTTTTTCTTCGATGCTGATTATACTTCGATCATGAACATGTTAGTGAGGATGTTACTTCTTTTAAGACCGCTGAAAGTGAATTTTCCACTCCGCTTTCTTCTACTTTTGAGGTTGTTTCCAATGTCATTCATGGTGATTCTACCACTCCTACTAGTTCACCTCTTATAGTTTCTTCTGATTCTACTGCTAGCATTTCTGTTAATATTCCATGTTCCTCTCCTCCTCTCTCCCCTTCTTCTCTAGATGATATTCATGTTGCCTCTTCTATTCCTACTAGTATACCCCCTCCGATTTCTTTTGGATCTACATCTAGCATGCCCATATCATCCTCATCTTCCACTTCTTCTTCTCATATTCCCATGATCACTCATAATGAAAGGTTCAACCTCTCAATGTGCCTCTCATATCTTCTACGATTCCTTCAGATGATATTTTATCACTCATGCATGTTGTTGGCTAGTTGTAATCTAAAGTTCCATCTCTTACTCTTGAAAGAAAAGCCTACTATGCTTCTATTGATAATAACTCTTTTCATGGCAATTCTATTTCAAAGAAAATTCACAATTAAACTTTTCCTAAGGATTTTATCATGCCTACATTTTTATTTTTCAATGACACTGAAATCCGATTTGCATCTTAAGCATTATCGTTTAGTTATGGATTCTTATTCGAATGATCGATTGTTGCTAAAAGATTTCCGTCATATTCTAGTTGATGATGCTCTTCAATGGTACACTTATTTTCCTTTTGAATCTATTAATACCTATTGTGAAATGGAAGATGATTTTCTTATACACTTTATGCTTAACAATGGTCCTAGAGTTACACATGATCACTTACCTAATTTGCATCAAGGAAAGAAAGAACCTATTCTAGATTACATTTTATGCTTCAATTCTTGCATGCATCAATTATTATTTCAACCTATTGATCTAGAGAATAAATTTATATTTTGTCATGGATTGATTCTTGCATTGAAAGAAAAATTACAATATGACACATGTGAATCATTTACGCTTTATGCTATAAGGTTATTGATCTAGAATAAGATTTAATTGCTGCACATGTTATAGATATTTCTCTATTCCTACTTCTACATCATCTACTTCTTCTTCTCCTCTTCCATCTGTTAAACGTCCTCCAAGGTCTCCATCTCCTCCACCTTTCGAAGCATGTTCCATCCACACCACCGCACCGCTCTCCACCTAAGTCTTCCCCATCCCCTACTCGGGATCCTTTGAATTTCTCACATGCTGCTAAGCCTCATGATGTCTTGTGTGCTTTCTTTGGATAAGCGCTTCATTCGCTTACCCTCTAATCAACATCCTCCTCCTCATCACTTGCATCTCCAACACGATCGACCTTATTGCAATTTCCACCACATCAATGGCCATTGTGACAATGACTGTTGCACCCTTCATGACAAATTACAACAATTAGAAGACAAGGGTGTCATTGCATTTAGAATATGACACATGTGAATCATTTACACTTTTATGCTATAAGGTTATTGATCTACAATAAGATTTAATTGCTACATATGTTATAAATCCCCCTTATACTCCTACTTCTACATTGTCTACTTCTTCTTCTCCTCTTCCATCTGTTAAACGTCCTCCAAGGTCTCCATATCCTCCACCTCACAAGCATGTTCCATCCCCGCCACCACATCACTCTCCACCTAAGTCTTCCCCATCCCCTACTCGCGATCCATTGAGTTTCTCACACGCCACTAAGCCTCATGATGTCTTGCGCGTTTTGTTGGATAAACGCTTCATTCGCTTACCCTCTAATCAACATCCTCCTCCTCATCACTTGCATCTCCAACACGATCACCCTTATTGCAATTTCCACTGCATCAATGGCCATTGTGACAATGACTGTTGTGCCCTTCATGACAAATTACAACAATTAGAAGACAAGGGTGTCATTGCATTTAGATATCACTCTCATGAATGTCTCCTTCTCCAATTCCACATAAGTGTGCTTCCACTTTGGTTCACTTATCTCCTCCACCCACTTCTAAGGTAGTCATTCGTCCATCTCCTAAGATCATTATTCATCCGCATCCTCCACCTTGCTCATCCATCACACCATCATCTCATTTGCATCACAATGCTACTACTTCACATTGGATTCCTAAGCCACCAACATCTGTTCTTCCTACTACATCTCCCATCATTGGCACCATTTCATCCGACATTCAGTTTGGCTCTTACACTCATGCTGCTACCACTTCACATGCTTCCACCGCTCCTTGCATGCCTCTTCATCTTTGGTAGGTGTTTTTTCTCACCTCATTACCCAATGACACACTCGTGTTCTTACGGTTCTTACATGACTATTGAGGGATATGTTACAATAAGAACCTCGTTCCATCTTTACGCTCTATGCTTCATTGATCTATCTATCTAGCACACACTATCAAACCATTTCCCAATGACGCACTCTTGTTCTATGGTTCATTCTTGATTGCCGAGGGTCTTATATAAATGAACATCATTTTCTTACACATACGTTGGGGGAATCACTCTTCTTCCCCCCTCTTCATCATACTTACACGCGATTACATACATTCTTACTATCATTTCAATCACATTGTTATCTCACATTATTCATTTCATACATACATCCATTACTATTTATCACATACTATCCATCTTCATTCATACATACAATCCAATTTTCAAGAATTACCTATCTATGTCCTATCAACACCATCATCCATTTATCAACATCATCATTTATGCAATGCAAATCAAACATCTACATATGAAAAACAATCATCACATCACATATTAAAGAACATCAACACAACACAATAATTCCAATCATCTATCTATATATAAACATATCATCATCGTTACATAAAAATACAATCGTTGGGAGGCAAGCCCCCATGCATTGCTACATCCATATATGTCATAAATCATCATCATCACTTTGTCATTATATACAATTGTGGGAGCTCTAGAAATAGATGCTTCACTACTTAATCTACACCGCTGGTCACGACCCCTATATCTCTCCATTGTCTACATAATATAGCTACATCGACCGAATGCTCCGTGAATCGGCCTTGTAACTCTACATACTTCGTGACTATATCATGCGCTAGGGATCCTCCTCTTACAACCTCCCTATCTCACCAAGTCTACGCCCGTGCCTCGTCACACTCACTTAATAATACAATACATGTGGCCACCGCTATTGCCACCGGCTCAAACAAATGGGCATGCTCGCCCGCACAAGCATCTACTCACTCCAGATCCCACCCCCACAAGAACATCCAGAGGTACATTCCATGTCAGCATGCGGATCGATGAATCCATGATCAAGGACCAATAAGCATCACTGCAACCATCCAATACCACATTAGTTATCACACACACTTATTAACATACAACAACTAAGAGACAATCAACAACTAACAATAAACAATACTTACGCGCTAGTGCTTCTGTTATGCCATCAACATTGGGGGCATGATGTTTGCCCCTATTCTCTTCCAACCAAGTGGTGCATCGCCGCATCTACTTAAAACCGAAAAAATAGCACTCAACAATGTGACGCCCACCACATGCTATATCTTTGGGTACATCCTACATCATCCACTTGTATAAGCTCTATGGCTGCATCTACCTCATCCAAGCTAAGAGGGACTAGCTGTACTCCTGTGGGACCTGGCCTCGCTCCTAGTTGCCTCGACACTCTAGTGGCTCACACCCATACATATAGCTCTAGGGGCACATCTTGAGCCATACCAAACCGCCGTGATACTCGCTCTTCCCGAAACAACTCAACTAATCTAGGAAACCGGTCCTCTAACCACATGGTGTGTCGAATGCACCGTAGCTCTACTCCATCCTCTAGCCATCCATTGTAATCTCAATACGACCTCCACATAATGACCACTTTGGTCCCATATGATCAAGCATCAATCTATAAGTAATAGTATCTAGTCTCTTGTTATGCATGCCTATCTACCTCGCCAGTAAAAATCTTGGGCCTTGCCCAATTGGCCCGTGGTCCACTAAGTGGCCTCAATATCACAATATGCTCATAGGCCCATGCATGTAACAATGTGGTGGCTCCTAGTCCACCCCATGGTCCTCATGTGTGAATTTGTATAGATCTATGTATAAATGTGCCAATACACATCGCGCCCACATAAACCTCATCCCTTGCTCCTCTATACACTAAAAAATATCATACATCTTATACAAGATGCCCACTCCACCACTCTCTGCTACCACATATGAAGTAATAATCATTGTCACAAACTTCCGTAATCATGGAACGCCTGATCTCAATATGACATCTAGGCTAAAATGGGTCTCTGTTTGTACCCATTTCCATGTAAAGTATCGCCTAGTTGCTCTCATCCGCTATGAGCATCCCCCACACTGTAGTCACAATATACGACACACATCCTCTAGGCTCACCGCCATCTCCCTAGTAGGCACTAAAAAGTACATGTGTATACACACCACGTCTCGCACAAGGCACTAATCATCGACATATTATGAGGAACTCCGCCTGAGATCTTGCTATGTTCCGCAGTCGACACGATCTAAAAGTATATGCCACTCAAAGTGTCGATAAGCCCAAAGTCAACAATGTACTCAAACATCGACCACCACGGAACTCCCTCGAATGAATATCCCTCTGCAAAACACAAAAACCAAAAAAATCGTGACATTAACACCTCATATATACACAAAAACAACGATTCATACTACAAAATTCATCAAACGCCACATATTTCACATTATGCTATCAAAAACCCTCTTGGGTCGCTAGGCGCCTGGGAGTAGGATGCGAGCACCTAGGAGTAGGTCTCCAATGCTTGAATCCAGGGCATTGGTGTCTTCAAGGACATCAACGCCTTAGTCGCTCCCACCTGTGTCAAAAACCTCCAAAAAATTCAAAATCCAAATGAAAAATCGAGCCGATTCCAACAAAATTTTCAAAAATATTCCTACTTACCAACTCATTTGTCGCCTATGATGCCACGGTGCCGCCACCATCTCGAACCTACCAACCTGCTGCCCTAATCTACGACATCATCACAATATCGAGCTCAAATTATCAAGAAAACATGGTCCAAATGAAGTTATTATTCACCTTTTCCTATATATAACAATATTCAATTTTTCATTTGACTATGGTTACCATTTGCGTGTTCTTCCAATTGATACACCACACACGGTTTTACTCATATCTTGAGATTCGCTACTCTATTTTCCTCCATGTTTACACCATTCGGTTCAAAATTTCTCCTACCACCGTACTGTACACATTCCATGATGCTATATTCCAATCTGGAACATTTTCAACTCGACATACACACAATCTTGCAACGTCTATTATACTACATTTTGCTCACTATTACATTGTTTCACATCTACTTTTGGCTCAACACTTATTATTCTTACCACTTCTCCTTTCTTCAAAAAGGGGACATATAATGGGGATCACCCTATGACCCCCAAAAGCTACTATACGATCACTCAACACTCCTAATACATCGTTATATATATTTTTTAATACAACATTCGACATTTTATGTTAGTTTATATCTATTCCCCCTAATGACCTAATATGAGGGAAAAAAGTGAAAAATATCGCCATGAGTAGTCCATCGCATACATTGAATTTTAGAACAATCGTTCAATATTATAATCAAATAAATCAATTGGTACAACATCACTTCATTATCTCTCCCAGATGACCTACCATGGGATTTTTTTACATCGAGTTCTAGATGACGTAACATGGAAGCCATCTAGCACTATGAAAATTGTGACGCTCGTGTGAGTGTGGGAAATGAGATGTCACCGCCTCTCCTATACTGCTCCTATATGGATTATTCAACACAAAACTAGAAATGGATCGAAATGGAACAAAATTTGGTCTATATCCGTTTACAGCAGTTGGACCTTCTGAGGATGTAGTCATAGATGGAGGGTAAAACTAGACTCCTCTCCCTTACACTCTTCCTCTGGTGGAAGGACGCCCAAATTCTTTAGTTTTTAAAACATACAAAATCGGGTCAGGAACCGATCACTCCCCGCCCTTCGAATCTCCATTTGGAAACAATTAGAAATCTCCAAAGTACTCGAATAAAATATTCAATTTCTATAAGTGATCCTTACAATGGTTTTCCATCTCTATTTACGCCACATGGATCGACATGCCGATCCATGGTTCACCATGCTATATGTTCTTATATTTTGTGCGTATTTCTGCAACAGAGATTCTTTGAACTTCTCAATGGTATGTTCTAACTTCCTTTACACTACTTGAATTTCATTCAAATAGCATAAAGGGGGAAATGTAGACACAAAATCACACACATATTACTATTTTACTATACCACCAATTATGTTTTTATATGTATAGATCTTGAGTAAGAAAAGTATTCATTGGTGACACACTTCCTAGTCCATCCACTTGCTTTGATTGTTTCTATAATCTTTCTCTCTCATTTTTGTACCTAGTTCGGTAAGGTCACATGGATCACTGTATGCCAGTCTCTTCACATTTGTCATCAGTTAGCTCAGGACACCAACGCCCAACATGGACACTAGCGCCTAAGCACTCTTGTCTACCCTGTGCACTCCCGTGCTCTTTGTTCTTGTTCACATTTTTGACATTTGTGGTCAGAATTTTTGGGTTTATTACTCCTATCTTGGGGTCCTAGTCGACACATCATATCACTAGCATCAAAATCTGCTACGCCCTTAACCTATTGCTTGTATTAGGATATGAGTAGCCGACTTGTGGCTTACCATATAATTTTATTATATCATTTATACTTTCCAATGCTTAATAGGTCAGCCTGGTTGATGGCCATAACATATGAATAGTATATATAGAGTATTCAGAGGTAGTATTTCATTATCATTTGAGCATTTGAGTCTTATTATATGGTTTGGAGGTTGCCCCCTCGAAGTCGCAAAACTATTACAATTGCATATTGAGATCATTATTCTAAAATATTGTGTTATTTGGTGTTATATTGCTACTCATAATCTAAATTATACTAGTAGTTTCATTACAAGTGGTATCGTAGTGCATGATCTGGGCCAAAATTAGGGCAAAGACCCTAATTTTTTTGTTTCCACAATATATTTTGAACCAGAGTGAATTGGTTGGAATTTTTTTTACCAAAGCTGCAAAACATTTCAAGTAAGGTTCCTTGAAAATTTCAAACTTTTTGATTTAATTTACACAAGTTATTACAAATTTAGGGTTTTTCTTAAAATCACTCCCTGTGGTGCAAATTGTGGAATTTTTCAAGTTCTTTACATTTTAGGAAAGCTTAAAAAAACTAGTCTTAGTATCTTCTCTGTGTTTTTGGTGTTCAACCGAATTTGTATTGAAACCCTAAACCCTAAGGTTTGATATCATGGCAGGGCCTTCCATAAGAGAAAAAAAGAATCCGGTTACTCCGGGTAAAACCCCAGAAAAAGATGAGATAATGATTGAAGAGAGGTAAATAAAGATTCCTCAACACTAGGGTTTACTTCAGTTGATCATAAGGTGAGTCAACTTGAGTATGAGCTGCAAAATGTACAATCTAAGATGGCCTCTAAAGGAGACATAGCCCAAATCAATCATCGGTTGGATGATATCATGCAACATGTAAAGGGTAAATAGTATGGCCCAAATCCATCCCATATCAACCAAGGAGGATCTTCAGTTCAAAATCATGGACAAAATAACCATGTTGGATCACTTTTCTAGCCCAATCAGAATCCAACTTATTCGTAACCACGGAGCATGATGCGAAAAGAGGATATGCACAAATTTGATGGTAAAGATCCCTTGAATTGGATAAATCAAATGGATAAATTCTTTGAGCTACATCAAACACCATCAAGACAAAAGGTGACATTGGCATCCCTGTATCTTGAACTAGACCAATTCGTTTGGTATCGATGGTTATGTGCTCAGAGGCAAAAGAATGGTCTCGGTGTCACTTGGACAATTTTTACCGAGGAGTTGCAACTGCACTATAGTTCCAGTGTTTCAGAGAACTAATTTAATCAATTAGCAAAGTTACGACAAACATGATCAGTCAAATATTATGTGCATCAATTACAAAACCTATCCTTAAGGGTGGAGAATATACCAGAAGAGAATTTGAATGACCTATTTCTTGGGGGTCTTAAGGACCACATCGAGCATGGGGTACATATGTTTAATCCAGATTCTATTATCATGGCACGTCGAGCAGAGGAAAAAATTATTTGTAGTAGGAGGATGCCTTTCATTAACATCAAAGACCGTAGTATCTCTTCCCCTTCATTTTCTAGGCCAATTAGACTGAATCCTCACCAAATGAAAGAAAAGAGAGAAAAAAGATTATGCTTTAACTGTGATAGAAAATATGGACCGGGACACAAATGTGCTAAGAATAAGTTGTTCTATATTGATGGAGGTAATGAGGATGATGAGGATGCTGAAATTATAGGAGAGGTTGAGGAACTAGTAGAAGAGGAAGTAGAGGATCACCAACCTACAATTTCTTGCCATGCATTGTCAGTGTTAGGAATTAGTATTTACATCATAGGTAAATATTTATATGGTTAGTTTTATATATTGTTATAACAAATGTATAACAATATATTAATACGAGTTTTATATTGTTTATACTTCCTACTTTATAGGAAGTTGGTTTTCCTATTTGGATGGCTATTTAATAGCACTCCATTCATTGTATTTGATATAGGAATAATATATCGATTATATTTCTGTGTTTAACCTGTGGATTGCTTTTCAGTCAGGTATTAGTACTCCTCAAACACTCAAGGTTATTGGATATCTCAAAAAATAGAAGGTGACAGTGTTGATTGACTCGGGGAGTACTCATAACTTCATAAATAGTAAGTTAGCTGCCCGCCTCAAATGTTTTATTTAACCAGTTCTAGAAATGCAAGTTATGATTGCGGATGGTGGGACAATCAAGTGCACAGGAAATTACCATAGTATCAAGCTTTCCATGGGAGACTACATGTTAGACTCACCTATGTTTGCTATTTCTATGGGAGGGGCAGATATTGTTTTGGGTGTCTAATGTCTCACAACGTTAGGTACTATGGAGATGAATTTCCAAGAATTGTTCATGCGATTTCATTCAGATGGAAGGACAATACAATTGAATGGGATGTTAGCTAAGTCTCCACAAATTATTAGCTCTCATCAGATGCAGAAGGTTCTCAAAAAAGGAGTAGATGGATTTATAACAAAGTTATTTTCCATAGAAGTACAAAATATAGAGTCTTCAATGCCACCTGATCTTCAGAAGATTGTTGATGCTCACTCATATGTTTTTGATGCGATTCCAAAGGGACTACCACCAGTTAGGAATCATGATCATGCCATTCAGTTGATTCCAGGGAGCCAAACACCTAACATCAGACCATACAGATACCCATATTCCCAGAAAAGTGAGATCAAGAAAATGGTTCAGGAAATGTTGAAGGCAGGTATCATCAGGCCTAGCTAGAGTGCCTATTCTTCCCCAGTGGTCATGGTACGTAAGAAGGATGAAACATGGAGGATGTGTCCAGATTATCGAGAAATCAACAAGTATACCATCAAAGATAAGTTTCCTATTCCAGTAATTGATGATTTACTTGATGAATTGTAGTGCTATTTATTTCACAAAATTAGATCTTCGTTCAGGGTACCATAAAATTAGAGTAAAAGATGAAGATGTTCATAAAACGGCTTTTAGGACTCATGAGGGCCATTATGAGTTTTTGGTAATGCATTTTGGTCTTAAAAATGCACCTCAACCTTTCAAAGCTTGATGAACACTATTTTCAGGCCATTTTAAAGGAAATTTGTATTAGTTTTCTTTGATGACATATTGATTTACAGTAAGACATGGGAAGAACACTTACAACATGTAAATAAAGTGTTGGAATTTTTGGAGAAACATACTCTCTATGCAAATCCATCTAAATGTTCTTTTGGTGTACAAGAGGTAGAGTACTTGGGTCACATTGTATCCCATGAAGGCGTCAAAGTTGATCCTCAAAAGATCAAAGCTATGGTGGAATGGCCAAGGCCCAAAACTCTAAAAAATCTTCATGGGTTCCTAGGACTAACAGGGTACTACAAAATATTTGTGTGGGGATATGGTAGAATAGTAACCCCACTCACTGCATTGCTAAAGAAGGATGCCTTCCATTGGACAGACTTAGCCACTAAATCCTTTGAGAAGCTGAAGGAAGCCTTATGCAACACCCCAGTTTTGGCTACTCCCAACTTCTCAAAAACCTTCATTGTTGAATGTGACGCTTCAGGATTAGGATTGGGAGCAGTTCTAATGCAATAAGGAAGACCAATTGCATTTGAGAGTCACCAATTCAAAGGAAAATATCTTCTCAAACCGGTCTATGAGAAAGAAATGATGGCTATTCTTCATGCGGTCAAGCAATGGAGGCCCTATCTCATGGGTAGACACTTCAAGGTAAAGCGATAATGATAGTCTCAAATAATTTTTGGAGCAAAGGTTATCATCCGAGGAACAAAAAAGTGGGTAGCAAAATGTTGGGTTATGATTTTGAAATCATATACAAAAAGGGTAAAAAAAATGTAGTAGCTGATGCGTTGTCCAGAAGGGATACATCCACATATGCCTTACTATGTGGAATGTCCATGTTGACGGCCGATTGGGTGGATGAAGCAAGATTGGAATGGGATCAAGACAAGGATACACAATATCTAATACAAAATATCAAGCAAGGATCTATGACATCTAAAAAATTTGAGTGGAAAGGTAATGCCCTATGGTATAAGGATAGGTTATACTTGAGAAAAGATTTTGAGTTGAAGCATAAGATTCTTGCAGAGCTACATGCCTCGCACTTTGTTGGAGGACACTGGATTTTGAAGACATATCATAGAATAAAAAGAGAATTCTTTTGGGAAGGAATCAAGGGGGATGTATAAAAGTTTGTATCGAGTGTTTAGTGTGCATACAACACAAAGGGGAAACAATTAAGACACTAGGTCTATGCAAACCTTACCAATTCCTAGCCAGAGATGGGAGGAGGTCTCCATGGATTTCATCATCGGATTGCCTTGTTCAGAGGGTAAGAATTTTATTTTCGTGATTGTGGATAGGCTCACAAAATATGCCCATTTTTGTGCCCTATCACATCCATTTGTAGCTAGTACAGTCGTAACTATTTTTTTGGAGACAGTTCAAAGGCTACATGGAACCCCAAAAATAATTGTAAGTGATTGTGATCCTATTTTCACAAGTAATTTTTGGACAAAATTATTTTCATGTTTGGGTACTTAGCTAGCTCACAATTCATCTTATCATCCTCAAACTGATGGGAAAATGGAAGTGGTCAACAAATGCTTAGAGGGGTATCTACGTTGTTTTGTATTAGATAAGCAGGAAAGATGGATTAAATGGCTACCACTTGAAGAATGGTGGTATAACACATATTTTCATACCTCGTCTCAAATGACCCCATTTTTTGCATTATATGGTTACCATCCACCTTCTATCACTTCCTCCTTGAGGGTGCAAACTAAGGTCAGAGATGTTGAGGAACACATTCAACATCAATGAAAGGTTTTGGCTAGTTTGAAGGAGAATTTAGCATTAAGCACAAAACAAGATGAAACAACAAGCGAGATCAACATCGTAGTGAAAGACATTTTGAAATTGGTGATTGGGTTTTGTTGCGTCATAGGCTTACAAATAGATGTCTCTAAAGCAACAAAAAAAGGACAACAAACTGCTCCTAAATACTATGGCCCTTATCAGGTTCTACAAAAAATTGGCAGTGTTGCTTATAAACTAGAGTTGCCTCCATATTCACACATACACCCAATATTCCATGTTTCATGCCTGAAGAAGGTTATTGGACAGAAATTTGAAGCCCGATAGAGTTACCAGAACTTGACAAGGAAGGAAGAATCATTTTAGAGCCAGAGAAGATTCTGCAAACATGTAATAAGAGGTTGAGAACCAGAGACATTAAGGAATATCTGATCAAGTGGAAGAATCTGAGCATAGAAGATGCCACCTGGGAGGATGAAGGTTTTCTATAGCAACATCCAGATTATTCAATGTTGAGGACAACGTTGGTTTGAAGGGGAAGGGCATGCTATGCCCTTAACCTATTGCTTGTATTAGGATATGAGTAGCCGACTTGTGGCTTACCATATCATTTTATTATATCATTTATACTTTCTCATGCTTAATAGGTTGGGTGGTGATGGCCGTAACATATGAATAGTATATATAGAGTATTGTAGGTAGTATTTCATTATCATTTGAGCATTTGAGTCTTATTATATGGTTTGGAGGTTGCCCCCTCGAAGTGGCGAAGCTATTACAATTACATATTGAGATCATTATTATGAAATATTGTGTTATTTGGTGTTATATTGCTGCTCATAATCTGAATTATACTAGTAATTTCATTACAAAATCCAAGCAAGATATCCCTATATATACACAACATATATACCATTATAATGGTGAGATAATTATCAAGGGATATCTTATCTACATACTATCAAAGGGACTGCATTTTGGGCTTATTACTTTGTATACACTACATAGGAAGGGAAAGTTATGAATTCCATACCACACATTTGCATTCTATTTAGCTATAGCCCGCTATGTTGGTGTCATCGGTGCGGGAAACCTAAGGACATGATTTCACACACAAGCACATAAAACTACATGGATTCTGAGATGTAGTGCAATGCTCGGTCGTAAGTTCACTTTATTGGGTGATTGCCGAGGTCAGTTTGAATCCCCATTTGCATATTTCTTTTTAGGATTTGATGTAGTTTGGGGTTTTGTAGGATATCATTTTTTTGCAAGTTACCAGTGAATTTGGAGATCATCCAGTGAAATACAAGCAACTAACAACAATGGGTAGTGAAACCCTAGTGACATAGGAAAAATTAGATTTTGACTCTTAGCGTAATCAAAGGAGCCAACAATGGGTCTCTAGTGCCCAGGAACCCATGTCCTAACCAATCTACAAGTTCTATAATTTGTATCAAGAATTTATGACACTTTTCCCAACCAACCCATCAATTGCTCTAGTTCAGATATACTTCAGAATAAACAAAAATCAAATAAGTGTCCTATCTCTCTCACTTGCTTACACAATTGCATATTTGGAGTGCCTAGAATTTGTATTACGTTGTATATCATTATAGTGACTTTGAAATTAGATTTAATATTAAGATTTTATTAAATCACATATAATTTAAATGCTTAGTGGTCTAAGAGAAATCCCCAAACAACATAAACCTTAAATAATCCCAATCATCCTTAACCAATGCATTATAACTTTTGACAATGGCATACGTCCATAAATAATGCAAACAATGGTGGAGTCCAAATAGATCAACTTCATGCACCAATGAAAGCCAAAAGTTGGTCGTCATCAACAATAACTTCAAACATAACAATTATATATACACTTATGTATGCTTATATATACGTATATGTATACGTTTCACACACACACACACACACACACATAAAATTAACATTTATAATTTAATAAAGTCATTATCCTTCAATCACTGATTTTAAAAATACACTAAATTTGGGGGTGTGACATGAATCCATCAAGACCCCCAAAGAAGGTAAATTTTTGTCAAGAAGCGTAGTTGGAGCTTGAGGGGAAAGGTTTGTGGAGGTGGCCACTCCCCAAGCTGATGTATTAAGGGATGAAGCTTCCCCTTCAAATTATCATATTTCTAGGATCTCACTAGGTAGGCAAACCACTGAGGGTTTAAAACATGATGTTACTATGGCAGTCAATGGTCTCTTCCAGAAAATAGATAAGGATAAGGAGACTAAGGAGAAATTGAGAGAGAAGGTTGATGTCTTATAACCCTATGTGTAGAAATTGATATAACCTCCTAACCGAGTCAAGAGATAGCCCCAACCCTCACCTTAGAAATAATTAAAACTGCTACAAAATTAAACTATAGGGGAGGAAACAAAAGGTAGCAATGCCATCAAGGACATTATTGACTACCATAATCATGTGTCTGAATGGATAGAAGCAAACAAGATCTGATTGATAAACAAGGTAAATTTTAAGACCCCTTACCAAAATCCAACTTGGATTTTTTTAGCGAAGTTGTAAAAATGGATTTCATGTTGATGGAAAATATGACAAATATGTATTTTGTGAGGCAGAAATTTTTTTCTAGGAAAACATGGGTCGAGAATGTACTGTAAATGATTAAATAAAGTAGAATATATTTTAGTGCAATCTAATTCTATAGAGTAAAATAACTAAATAAAAGAAGCAATAAAATACTAAAATAGCACCCAAACAAACTAATGTAGAAAATGAAACCCTAATGTGTAATAAGGGTTAAGAAATCCTTAGCTGATTTGATGATATCGCAGATGTGTCGCATGCAGTGTAGACCAGTGAACATGAGGAGGAAGCCATCGTATAGATCTTGAGAAAGTGCGAGATATGGATTGTCTAGATAGATTGGGGCACTTGGAGATCTCTGGGCACCCTGGTTTACGGAAATGGCCGGAGAAACCTCCTTTGGAGTGTTGTTGGATGTTCACCTATGTTCACTTCTGTCGTGTGAATGTCGTTGTGTGATCACGAAACACTAGTAAACCTGCAATGGAAGAATCACCTACAAAACCCCATACAAAACATCAAAACCATAAAAACTAAAGATGCATATGAAGGGGTTGAACTGTCATCAACTACCAAATTGATGGAATTATCACTAAGCGCTGCACTACATCTCAGACCCAACATAGTTCTAGGTGTGTGTGTGTAACTATGCCCTAGGTCACTCTTGTGACAATCACACTTTGTGAAGTAGCGAGTAAATAACTAGATGTTGAATGTAGTAAATGTGTGCATGGAAACAATAGACTCCACTTCTATGAAGTGGGATGTAGATGAACTATCCTTGTGTGCCTTGTGATGGAGCTAGATAGATGTAAATGTAGCTATAGATGCCTTTGATGGATGCAACCTTAGGTGGTGATAATAGTGCTTAGTGCTTGGTCCCTCATTATGGTCACATAACTTTATATTTATATGGTTATATTGCTTTAATTTTGTAATTAACCCGAAAAGGTCGACCACAAAAATATAAGAAGCTCAAATGGCTAGAAAATTCCCAAAAAGTGAGAGGAAATTAAAAAGAGGATCGGGCGCCTAGAGGAGACTAGGGCACCAAGGACGCCCTAGTCCTGGCGGGAGTCCTAGTCAAAGAAATAGGAAAAATGCAATATGAAAGTAAAAATTGAGCAAGTACGGGTGTAAGATCTAAAATAAAGACAAAAGGTAATGTAAAAATGGCCAAAGACATGGGTTAATTATTACTCTTTTCACTTAAGAACCATATGAATAGTAGTATGAGACCGGGACTAAATAATGACTCAAAGTGCGTGATTTTGTGTCTACATTTCCCCCACTTTATGTTGGTGAGAAAAAATCTCGGTAACATAAAGTAGATAGAGATGCATACCTGATAATCCATGTAGAGTGATGTAGAATGCATGCCGAAGGACTAGACAAAGTGTGGAGTGATAAAAACATGGAGCGTGGAGACTAAAGATGCAAAAAGTGTAAAAAGTGATGAGAGTGAACCTAGGGTGAAAGCGTGTGTGTAGTGTATCTACATGGTTAGTATCGTGTGTGTGATGTACCCACCATGTGTGTGTGTGTTGTTGATTGCTTGCTTCCCATATGGATGGACTGCAAAAGAGAAGACGATCAAGTAGTCAAATACACATGTATATGTGTAATGTGTAAAAATGCATGTATATATGTAAAAACATGTAAAGAAAGTACGAAAATGAAAAAGGAACATGTGCACCTAATCCATGATGAGAAAAAGGGTATAGAAAGGATCTGTAAATGTCATGTCATATGATATTTTTGGGTGATCTCACACCACTGGCCAAAGAAGTGTAGGGAGGAAAGTTTGATTTATCCTCCAAACTGTAGCTGCTTCCTAAGAGTGAAGATATCTCTATATTGTCTAGTTTTTTGGGAAATCCGATGCCATGACAATGTAGAGAGGAAGGTCTAGTTTATCCTCTATCCTTTAACTGCTCTCCCGAATGTGCTAAGGACACCATGTCTTGTAAAATCCATTGTGTATGGAGTTCATTAGACTGGTCTGAACCCACTCGTTTTATAACCCACTATGTCATGGAAAAAAACTAAAAATTAAACTATACCGGTACAATATGTAAACCCAAATGATGCCCCCTCTTTGGGGGCATGCAACATCGCGGATAGGAGAATGCGGCCCCAAAAGAGGACTGACACGTGATATCTTGAAGTTGTGCCTGCGAGGGGAAGGAATGTAATTAGTAAAACCAAAGCAAAAAAAAAAAGTATATAGAAAACAAGTGTTAGTACGAACAAGCATGCATGTAGAAAACAAGTGTAATCCAAATAGATAATGTGTAAGCTAGAACATAAGAAGATAATGTAAACACCTAAGAAGATAATGTAGGCCACAAAAAGTGAGTTGCAAACATGGGACACCACTCATGGTGTTGTAAGACACTCAAGGCTGTAATGGTGCAAACAAACAAGTGTGCACATAAGACAAGGGAAAACCCACAAATAAAAACAAACAATAAAGACAATGTAATAAACAAGTATGGAAGAAAATATCCCTGCATAGAAAATGTTACACATGAAACACCCGTTAGCATGTTAGAAAGATAAAACATATGTCAAAGTGTGTATAAACCAAAGTAGTGTGCTATGAACAAAAATGAAACAATAACACCTATAGTGTATGAATGTGAATGCCCCAGGAACTACTATGGGACTGGTAGTCAAACATCCATGCTACATGTAGTATCCCTGTATAGTCTATGATCAAAACTAGAAAGCAAGTGAACATGTGCATGTGTGTATGATAATGATAATGACATACAAGATATCTATCTAACATGTGTAATAAAGCGAACATGTAAAAGTAAGTGCAAGCAAGAGTAAATGCAACCATGAAATGTAGTATGCTGTGGATGGATGGAAATGGAATGCGAGTGAATGATAGGAGTTGCATGCCCCCAGTGAATGGAATTATATGTAGTGAGGTTCATTTAGTATTCCCCCTCAGTAGTCAAGAATGAACCATAAATGAGAGTGCGTCATCAAGAAATGGTCAAACTATGTGTTGTGTACAATGTGTTGTGATGAGTGTGTAGTGATGATATGTGACATAGATGAAGTATGTGTGACTCTATAGCCTAAGCGTATATCATGAAATATGAATAGAAAAGGAGTGGTGATGTAGCCTAAAGTGTATACCACTAAATGATGCAAGTGAAAGTGATGATGTAGCCTATCACGAGATGATGCTAGAAGAAGTGACCTTATAGCCTAAAGCATATATCACTTAATCTAGTTATGTCGCATGAGAAAATATTTAATGATGAATGTGTAAGGGTGATGAGGTCCATTTGTGATGTATACCCTCAACAATCTAGTATGGACCATGAGACTAGAGTGCATCATCGGGTAGTGAGTGCAACGCGTAGAAGAGAATGTGCAAAATGTGTAATGTGCGTAGTAGGGTGTATGGTATGTAATGCAAGATGCATAGATGACCTAAAGATGTGTAGATGCATATATATAAGATGCAAGATGTAATATGTAAGGTGTAGGATGTAAAATGTAATATGACATGTATGATGTGTGAAAATGTGCAATATGTAGTGGCTATGGTGTAGTATGTGAGGCATGAGTAGAATGTGTATGATGTATGTAGGAAAATATGTAGGATGCAAAGTGTAGAATGTATAAATATGCACAATGTTTATATATTTTAATGTAGTGTGTAATGTGTGGATGATGTAGGGTCATGTGATGATATGCAATGCCTAAGGTGTAGTGACTACAGTGCAATATGTGGGGTTCATGTGTAGAGAATGCCCTCAACAATCAAGTGTGAACCAAAGCACAAGAGTGTGTCATCGATTAATGATGATGTATATGCATATGCTAAGATGTATGTGTAAGTATGTGATGAGAGAATGAGATGTCATATGATGTTAGGGGAAGTATAGATGTCATGCCCCCAATTGTGTGGTGGTGATTATAATCATGTGAAACTATCTAACAGATCATCATTGTCATGATAAAAACCCACCAGGAGCAACATTCGAGATGTGATAAGCAATAAAATGAGGTGGATCATATAAAGAACCATTGTGATGTAGGGTGTAGAAAATCATGGCATATTCTTCATCAGTGAAGGGTACTGGTGGACAAGTGATGTGTGCATACCAATGAGAAAGATTTTGAGAATAAGTAGGAGATGAGTCATTACCGATGGAAACATTTCCAAATGGAATAAGAAATGTGAGAGAAGTGTGGTTTATGTATCTAAAATACCACTAATATAGTCAAGCCAAGATTTCCCCAGTGTTAATGGAGAAGTGCGAGGTGTACATACAATGAAGACTGTCAAATGGAACACAATGCAAGGCCATAAGCATTTGTAATATGAAATAACCATGGTAAAGATGTGGTGAGTGAATCGGTGGTAGAATGTTGTTAAGTGTCAAGCCAAGCCTAGTCAAACCCTCATGTGTGCAAATAGTATTTGGAAAAGTGTGATGATGGGATATGATGCCAAAAAGAGATGTTGATCAATAACGTGCATGTGAAAGGCGGTGGTGTAGATGCAAATCATGTAGGAGGAGATGAAACAACATATAAAGTGTTAACAGATCCCTGATATAGTATCATAACATTAGTAGAAGGAGGGGTCTTGAATTTATATTCACTCAAGCCAATGACCAAAAATGTGTCTTCGAAATTAGAGTCATCTATGTCGATATGCGCAAAATTCAGTTGGCCTAATGCTTCATGAGTGAGTTAGACAACATCAAATTCATCATCGAATCCTCATAATGATACGTGTTAACATTATCATGTTGTATGGCTTTTTCAATAATATTTCTATGAGGTATACTAGGTGTAGGAGTAAGGGAAACCTCAACAAGTTGAGTAGTAGTGTGGATGGAAGGTAGGCATTGTAGGTGAGATGATGACAATAGTATGAGTAGAAATGAATGGAGTATTCCAAAGTGTGAATGAGTGGGAATCACTAGAATAACCAACTTCATATGTATCGATACTACTGTATGGGATACGTTGTGTAGGAGGAATAGGAATAGCCATAATGGGGTCTATGCGATAGTATTTGAAAGGTTCATGATCTACCAAAATAGTGTGTTCATATCCATTATGTAAGAATTTGACACATTGGTGAACAATAGATGGGACCGCTTGCATTACTTGAATCCAAGGCCTACCTAGAAATAGATTGAATTGAAATGAAGAATATATAACATAGAAGTCAAGTGAGAATGGTCTTAGGCCCAACCCGAATGTGTAATGAGATAGTCCCTAGACATGTGTGAGTGGTAGAATCATAACCTCGGATGAGAGTAGAATTCTTAGAAATTAGATTATCGTTAATACCAGTTGTTTTAAAATAAAATGAGCACATAGGTTGACGTATGACCCATTATCAATAAGTATGCATTTAATGCAAGTAGTGCTAATGAAAATGGTGATGAGCAAGGGTGCACATGGATTGCTTTTAGAAAAAGGTGATAGATCCTCATCAGTGAAGGATATAACATGTGGAAAATTTTGGAGAGACTGTATGAGGTGTATAAAGGCCACCACAGAATTATCACTTTCTATATGAATGACCCAAAGGGATAATTTTAGTGTTTGACAATATTCTGGTGCACTACACAAGAGGTCATAGAGAGAAATCTTAGCTGGTGTATTTTTAGTTGTTCAATGATATCATAACCCTTGGGAGGATCCAAAGGAGCCGAGGAAGTGATATGTGGAGGAAGAGTAACATGTGGAACCTTAGGAGGGTGAGTGTAGTGGGTAGTAACTACATTGATGGATGGATCAGCCCTAAGGGTAACAAAGTGAGGAGGATGCTTAGTACACACTTGCATGAAATCAACAACAATAGTGATTATACGAGAGATGTCAGTTGGTGTGAAAGAAGGATAAGATTATTGAGCCATGACTTGATAAGGGAAAGAATTGTTTAAAAGGAAGGGTTAGATCCATCTATGTGGGTTCACCAAAATGATTAACTAAAATAGAATATATTCTAGTGTAATCTAATGCTATAGGAGTAGTAAAATAACTGAATAAATGAAGTAATAAAATACTGAAATAGTACCCAATAAAACTAATCTATAAAATATGAAACCCTAATGTGCAAAGAAGGGTTAAGAAAGCCTTAGCTGATTCGATGATATCGTAGGATTGTGTCATCGTGTAGACCAGGTGAACATGAGGAGGAAAATATCACACAAGATCCTAAAAAATTACAAATCTTAACTCTCTGGATAGGATCGGGTGCTTGGAGAGGGATAGAGGCACCCGTGGGTGCCCTGGTGTAAGATTTGGGTGCCCTGGTCTATCGAAATGGCAAGAAAAACTACTCTAGAGTGTCACTGGATGTTTAGCTGTGTTTGATTCTTCTCACGTGAATTTCATTGTGTGATTGCCAAAACACTAATAAATTTGTAATGGAAGAATCACCTACAAAACCCTAGACAAAGCATCAAAACCCTAAAAAAATAAAGATGCATATGAAGGGGTCAGATTGTCCTCAACTGCTAAATTGATGGACTTATCACTAAGCATTGTTGCACTACATCTCAGACCCAATGTAGTTCTAGTGTGTATGTTTAATTGTGCCCTAGGTTGCTCTTGTGTCAGTTGCACTTTGTGAAGTAGTGAGCAAATAACTAGATGTAGAATGTAGTAAATGTGTGCATGGAAACAATAGACTCCCTCCTATGAAGTGTGATGTAGATGAACCAACCTTGTGTGCCTTGTGATGGAGCTAGATGGATGCAATGGAGCTATAGACCTTAGGTGGTGATAGTGGTGATAGTAGTGCTTAGTACTTGGTCCCTCATTATGGTCACATAACTTTATATTTATATGGTTCTCTTGCTTTAATTTCGTAATTAACCCTAAAATGGTGACCACCAAAAATATAAGAAGCTCAAATGACTAGAAAGTTCCCAAAAAGTGAGAGGAAAATACAAATAGGATTAGGGCACCCATAGGGGACCAGGTGCCCTAGTCTTGGCTGGGTGCTCGAGTCGAATTAAGAAAAATGCAATATGAAAGTACAAACTAGGAAATTACGGGTGTAAGATCTAAAATAACGATAGAAAGTAATGTAAAAATGGCCAAAGCCATGGGTTAATTATTACTCTTTTCACTTGAGAACCATATGAACAATAGTATGAGACCAGGACTAACTAATGACTCAAAGTGTGTGATTTAATGTCTATAGTAAAAGGTATAACTTTTAAAATTTATAAATGAGTCATATATACGACTACACATGCAACCGGGTGTCAGTAGCATGCAGCTTCCTGGTTTCACAGAGATGAGTCGTTTGTGCGACCACACATGCAACTAGGAATCTAGGTTGAATAGTCAAGATTTTGGTTTGTTGGTTAGGCATCTGCATAACTATGCATATAGGTTGAATAGCCGAGTCTAGAATAAACTAGTGGGCATCTACAATTGGGAGTCTGTTGACAAGCGTTTAGAGCTAGGCGTCTAGACTATGTAATAAGGCATCTGCAATCAAAGCGTCTATGATGTAGTCGGGCGTCTACGGACTGTGGCTGTCAGTGTTTGGACTATGAGAATGTGGTTGGGTGTCCTGGACTATACGAGTTGGGAGGTTAGACTATGCACTCGGGCCTATGACTTTGGACTATGTGTTGAACTCGAACTCAAATTTTGTAGATGCTTAGATTTTTAATTAGTATTTATTGGTGATTGTACCCAATTTGTGTTTCGAGGTAGCACTAATATATATGCATAAGTATGAAATTTATTTTAAACACTAGGCAAGCCAACCCGCAAAAGTAACTTGCATCCCAAAATTTTAGGTGAAATGTTGCTCCGTACAACTCAAAATCACCAAATGCAAATTTCAAAAATGTAAATATTCATGAATTAGTGAATAATCACCACTAAAATTTTCCATGTTGATAAATATTAAATAGATATTGATATGTGAAATGGCATGCTGCCCAAAACTAGAGGCTATAATTAACCTAGGGGAAGATGTTGTGGAAAAGGAAGGAATAATATCCTTAGATTGCAAAGGGAGACAATATGAATATTTGGATGCCATAAAATTGAGGGTAGAGACCTTCGAAGGATGCATAGGAAAGCTCCAAAGTGTAAAGGAAAATGAAGATGAGTATGTAGATGATAGTGACTCAAATTTTGAGAGGATCTTGCGCCTTTGGAAGGCATATACATCTCAAGGGCTACAAATATCAATAAACTAATTGAAAATTTTAAACAACACAATACATGAGAGTTTAAGCTTCCCAAGGTTTTTATTATTCTTCTATTCAAAGATTTATTCATTTAGAAATATTAATCAATAAATTGGTCAAGACAACTAAAAAGAAGAAAGTTATTTCTAGTGAGCTTGATAACATTTTCTCTAAGTAGGAAATAGTATTTATATATCACGTTGGGCCAGATGAAGATCTAGTTTTGGAAATGTTCAAGAAGTATGATGTGTACAGGGAAAAACTTGAAAAAAATTTAAAGGGAAAACATCTGAATCTTGATCCATCTCTTTCACATTCTTTATTCTTTATTCTACCTATTTTTTATGTGGAGGATTAAATGATCTGATTGTAATATATAACTAATTATTTCCCGAGGTGTACTAAGAATGATGATGGTTACATAAGAAGACAAGAGTTTGTTGGAAAAGGAAATAATATTCACCACTCTTTCAAATGTTTCATTATGAGACAAAACCATTCCAACTGAGCACATCAAGTGAGCATATTTCCCAGTTTGGGTGCCTTTTTCATCCGGATTGTAAAACGAGACCATTGCTCCACGCGTGTCTTAATTTTAGTGCTTCACAGGCATCATAGGATATTATTTTGAGATTTTTTTATAAAAGTGAAGGCTTGACTTCACTTAAGGGGTTCTAATTTTGCGTTTTAGCTAAGGTGATTGCATTTGTCTAGTCATTAGCAGCATTGAGATCATTTCACATGTCTCCCTTGTTAATTGAGCACACATGACCATTTCACCATGGATAATTCTATTATTTCTTAGTGTAAATAGAGATGGAATCAAGAAATATATTCCTTTCTTTTGTAATATTGTATATGTTATGTCAATGAAATACAAATAAGCATATTTTAGATCATTGTTTGGATTGGTCATTGAATGAATATTACTTTGTAGTGTTACTTTACAATACTTATTTTAGTTATAAAATTTTTTTTTACAATTACAATTTGGGAGTGAACATTTTTTTATCATTTAAGGGTATCTTGGGTTTTATGGATTGGTATAGTAAATACATGAAGTTTTAATCACAAGTGTTTGTGTTAAAGTTTTAAAGATTATTTAGTAGTGTTTGCACAAATTGGGTATCAATGAATGTAAATAACCTCTAAAAGGTTATCTTATTTTGATTTCAAGATCAAATGCATCATAGGCTCATCAGGTTGAAATTGTGAATGTTGTTATTTCTTACCATTAGATCCACATTCCCTCTTTCATCTCATTTTCATCACACCATCATTCTACCTTTGCAGGCTACAATATCCTTCCATATCTAACATGTGTTTTCCTGCAAACCACATCACCTTTTTATATTTTAAGTGATTCCGCATTTGATATTAAAGAATAACATTCTAAATTTCATTTTATTCCAAGTCATTAATAACATCCTTTTAATGGTGTTTATAATAATATCTCATCTTTATCGGTAGCTTGTATATGATACACTAAGTGTGTGGAATGTTTGTGTGATAACTCCTTGAGTAAGCATTACATTTATGGCTATACTTTGTTTAGATTGATCTACCAATAATTGCATGGGATTTGATGGTAATACCCCCTCAAGCTACCACTGGGTCCTCTCATCCTAGTTTAGGAAAAGCCATAAAATTAAGGAGATAGTCACCTTTGACGTGTCTCCTAGTCATTTCAAGATTTGGTCATGGAAGAATGTTAGATCTCTCCCGACTATAAACAATTGTTAGGTAAAACTTAGTTTACTATAGGTAATTTATGAATTTACCTTACTTTTACCTTTAGTAAATAGTTATTTTACTATAGTAAGTGGTTAATAACATGGTTATATTTTTATATAATTTTACAACAATATTTGTTTGATGTATTCCCGTATAGTTTTATGGGTTATTTGTTAGATTTACGGAGTTGGGTTGTTGCTTTGTAAAACCATGAGTTTATCTGTAAACGACTGTGAAATGCATACATACATACACACACAAACATACATACATACACACATATATACATAATGCAACCTCTTATGCTTTGTAATATGATTATTTCCAGATTAATAAAATATTGCAGGCTACCTCCCTATTTTCTCAGCAGTTGGTATCATAGTTGGTTCTTTAGGAGCATGTACACAATCAATAATTGTAGGAGGATAAAAAAATTGAGTGAGAGGTTTTGGAGAAGAAATTTACATTTTTGGAGAACCTGTGCAGCCTCTTACAACTTCCCTGACCCCACCCTGTTCTCCACACTCTGCAAACATTGTCAACAAAAAGAAAGGAATTTTTTTAGCACTAGGCAATGAGGAGCCACCCATGCAATGCCTCCCACACCATGCCTCATTGCTGGGAAAATATGGTTAATAAAGAATTTTTTTCCCTAATAAGGGATTTTACCTCTAAAATTAGAAGAGGTCTTATTTGCAATCAATTCAAAGGCACCTCCAAAATTGGTAGTATGTGCTAAACAAGGGTTTTGGGTGATTTGTTGAATGGGTTGCTAAGAAATATTGACTTGATCAAGAGCCACCACCAAGCTGGTTTAATAAGTTAGTGAGTTGTGTTTGAAAAGAGCTCATAGACTAGGTTGTGCAAAAACTTGGGCGAGTTTCATTGCATTGGACTAGCGGGTTATCATCCCCTTGCTAAAGTCAGCCTAAGCCCATATTGACCGTGTCACAAAGTCCTTGTTCATGGATCCCTTGTTAACAAATTCTATAACATATCTCACCGATCCTCTGCGTCCCTACACCAAACAAATGAAAATGAGTGAAAAGTGGTGGGAAACCCGCTCAAAGCAAAGTGGAGATGTGCAATAAATAACATAGCAAACGAAGGTGAAAAAATCAAATATAAAGGAATAAAATTGCAAAGGTGTTGAATACGAAGTAGATCCAATTTATTCACAAACCTAAACCATCCTTTTCTCCTACCCAAGCCACGTGGACAATTATGTTAGCTAGCACATATTCCTTTCAAAGGTTAACAATTCTTAATCTTGTTTAAATAACATTTTCTTGAATTCATATGCCATGAGCATATTGTGCTAGAATGGCTAGTTGAAAGGGTGCTATGTCATTAGGAGAGGGAAGGTTAGGAGGTCGACTCCCCCCCAATACCCAGATTTTACATTTGGAGGATTTTTAGCTACATCACCAAGATTTAGTGGCAAAAACCTGCGCCAACAGAGTGAGTTATAGCCAACCCCCAAATTTAGTGAAAAAAACATTATTTTGGGAAATGTTTTTCTTTTGCGGACCCTAAAAACTAATTTCGGGCCACTTTTGTAATAGAAGGGGTGCTCAAAAGGGTTGTTTCAACAGCTTTTTTGTGATTTTTCACATTTTGTGCTTTAGAGGCCATCAAGGCTTCACAAAACATTTTTAATCTACCATTCAATTTTTCCTCATACTCGGTTGTAATATTGTATTTTTAGTGTATTTTTGCATTGTTTTCTACTAACGTGCCATCTAGTTAGGAAAAATCTAACCACCCCCATGGAAAACGATGCTCCAAAATTCTTCTTGTGTCTCTCGTAGCTGCTCCATGGTGATAATTACACCGTATGGAAGACCAAAATTTGAACTTAACTTGAATTTGAAGAAATTATGCTAGTTGTAAGTGGTTCAACAACTACATAAACAAATGATGCTACCCAACATCATTAGTTTGATAGGGCCAATCGAAGCCCAAGATGATAATCTTATTTGCAATGTCCTATGATGTGTAACCCCATATTTGAGATGCCAAAACAACCAAATAAGCGTGTGACAAGCTAAACACAGTTGTACAAATCAAACAAGAACACAATACCAAATTTGCAAAGTTTGTTGCTTACACTAAAATTCAAGCCTATTGGCAAGAAAATTTGTCGGGTGGACAAATTGATGGTTATCTTTCCAACGTCTCGGGACTCTAGGTCCCTCTACTTGGGTGGTGCAACTCCACTTTATTGTGAATGAACAAAAATGAAAATTTGTTGTTGGTTAGGATGACCGGGATCCAACAAGCACACTCCACTGTACCCGCAAAAAATGCTTACAATTAATTGTAAGGGAGGAATTTGCTGAAATATGGGGGAAGGGGAGTGAGAAATTAGATAGGAGAAATTAACTTTGCAAGTAGAAAATCAGATTCTTGCCAAAGTTAATTAGAAGTTTCACATTCACAACTTTTAGGAAAGAAACAACAAGTTTAGAACATCAATGACTAGAGGAAACCATGCACACAAAGTTGCACACATTCATGAGTCATGAAAAGAAGCAATCCCTTTCTTTATTGACATCTTAACAAGTTGTACAATGCTGTAAAATAGGTAGGGAAAGTGGAAGAACATCTATATCCTTTTCCTTGCTAAAAAATCTCTCTTGAGTGTAAAAATTGACAACCCTTAAGAATGAGGGTGTCATTACATTTATAGAACTATAAATGTCTCTTCATCTACCCCCCATGGTATCCTTTCACTTGCCTTTTCCTAATGTGACTTTTGGTATTCCTAGGAAAGAAAATTAAGTCCCCTTTTATAAAATAAGGGTGACTTATTACATTATAAGACTATAGTCACATTAATGAATAAGATGAAATAGGAATAAGATGAAATAAAAAGTGCACACCCTTAATGAAGAATTAGGAAGTGAAGGAAGAAAGGTGAGGGGAGTGAAGAGAAGAAGGGAAAAGAGAGAGAAAACTATTATGAAGATGATCTTGCCCTTTGAAGAAATCTAGGGAAGCGATGTCAGTGAAATATCCATGCCATTGAATGCTTTGCTAAATCTTTCTACCATTGGTGTCACCTTCTACTCTTGAGTTATTTGGATGAAATTGAGTGAATTGATACAATTATCCGCAAGGGAGTTGATGTTTCTGCATTTTGAGTACCAAGTATGATGATTCTCCATAGTGATGGAGATGATCGTATGTATCTCTGCCAAAGATTCCAATGTGTTTTATATGAATGAGAATGGATCTCTCGACCTCCCTCTTGACTTGGTCCTCGAATGATTTCAACAGATCATTTGTTGAAGTATCCAAGTTCATTGTTGGAAACCCAAGCTTCTAAATATTGGCATCTGCATATTTTTTCATTTTCTCAACATCCTCCTCATATGAATCCAACTCATCAATGGCATGCTTTATCAATTCATACCATGCAAACAAATTTTGGCCCAAACCTGAGACAAATCCTCTTTTGCCAATGAGAACACTTCTTTAGTTACTAAAAGAGATGACTTGACCTTTCCCATTTCCATGACCAATGGGTACACTTGGTCCCATTGGTCTTTCTCAGCCTCAATTTCCTCCTTTTTCATGAGTACCTTCATTTTCGTGCCATCCATGTATTTGTACAAGGTCATCATCTCTGGAAGTAGTGTTTTCCCTTTCTCAAGAATCATATTCACCCATTTATCATTCACCTTTCCTTGCATGGTGAATCCTGAGTCTTCCTGATGGACTTGAGGTCAAAGTTTCTTATTGGAGTGAATTCTTGGCCGAGAGGGAATTAGTAGCACTCAAATCTAAGAGTACTTAGATATAGGATGTGAGAGTTCAAATGTGATCATCTGCTTGATCGATATTTTCTTTATATTCCTTGATTCTTGTGACAAGGTGAGTGGATAACTCATGAAACAAGTGCATATCACCTCCATGTGTTTCGGTCCAAGGGTATCATGCTTGTTTCATAATCAGTAGGGCTCATCTCCTCAATGGGTTTAATGACATTTGGCTTGACTATCTTAATTTATTGGTTTCCCGAGGTGCCACTATAGAATCTTTCTCGCTTGAGTTAGCTTTCCCTTCTTTGACTTGACCATTGAAGAGATTGCCAAAAATTCAGGAACATATGCTTGTTGCACCATGTGGGTTTTAGTTGTGATTATCTCCTACATCCAGGGGAAGATCTCATTGGTCTTTGGCTGGCAGTAGTCATCATCGTAGGTTCTTGCTCACCCGAGAAGGTGGGTCTTGCATGGGGCAAGTGAGGTCGGTGTAGTAGAATAGGAGATGAAGGAGCCAAGGATTTTGTGGGGCAAAAAGAGCTCGGATAGGTCAATTTATACCTTATCAAGATCCATTGTGGGTATTTATTCTCTTTCTCTTGTGTAGCCTCCTGTAGCGATGGGTCTTAGGTGCATCGATTTCCTCTTCAAAAATTTTCTCTCAAGTGAGTTGAACTGGGAGCTTTATCCTTAGTCTTGGAGGAAGAGTGATACAACACCTACCTTTTAAGGGATGAGAAGTTTCCTGATGTAATGAGATCATCCCTCTTTATTTTGAACCACTCCTTGTATCTCTTGATTACTACCTCTGTGTGTTATTTGATGTCACTAGACTTGCGCACAATCTAAGCCAACCGAGGGAGAGGGGAAGCCTTGACTAAAAAATATTTAGGATCAAACATCTCTGAGCCATCTTCTGGTACACCATCCTCATACCATTTAAATATGAATTTTCTCATCTGTTCCATTGTCATCCTCTTATGGTCACATTCACGGACCTCATACTCATCAATATAGTTTTCCCAGAAGTCTTCAATTTGGGGCACATGACACAAGTCAGGTGAATGGAATGAATCTGGATCCTCTCTTGATATCAAAGTCTACCATGATAGTGTAAGAGTGCATATTGATGGGGGCTAGGAAAATTCAATGTTTTTGGCATCATGGGAACTCTTGAAAATGAAAATCCCTAGTGAGATAGGGAAATAAAATTGCTTCTTTTTCCTACTCTTCAACTTATTATTCACATGCACCAATTTCTTGCACAACTCCATCAACACCATTCTATCACTTGGAAAGTGAGGCAACCTCTATGGAGCATGATTAAATCTTGATACTCGGATGTATGAGAATGTTGATAATTAGATGAAGTATGAGCCATACTTCTTGACCAAGGAAGTGGCTTGAGAAGACATTCTTAGATGTTGATTACCCTCAAGCATTTTGACCACAAACATTGTGAATGTGTCATTCACCTCAGCATAATGTTGATTGATTTATTTTAGGAAAACTATGGGTATTTATTGAATGCAAGAGCTTTTGGGAGATTTTATGAGCAGGTGACAAGCCCTCGAATGATCTTGTGTTCGCCAAGGCATAAACAAGATATGAGGTCATGAAGAATATTTTAGAATCATGGACCTAGAGCAATTGGAAGTGGAGGCTATCACCGATGATTTTCCCTCAATATATCATTTTATTTCCCTGCATGATCGTGAGGATGAAGAGTGCCATCCAATCCTGAAAGAATTTTTTTTTCTTCCACCATTACCTGACTAAAAAGAATGATAACATAAGAGAAAACATTATGTAACTCACTATGAGCAAGAGTCTTAGGTATGCGAGAAGGTTTTCTCTTGTGTTTTAGCCAGGACCCAAGTGTAAGCCCTTGGAGATAAGACTTGGTCTTGGACCATTCAAAGGATGCAAATTATTTGGTGATTATGACCATATCTTTTTAGTGGGGATTTGCATTCCTTGGGTTATGGCCTTTGGATTAAGCGCAACCAAGATTGAATTTTTGTTTGCCTTGATTATCCTTGTGTTTGGTTTATAGTGTTGAGAAAATGCTAACACTAATTAAATGTTTTTCAAGGATTAGGGATGACCACCTTCTGCATATAATCCACTGGAAAATATATTTTCCTCCACAGTTCTCTCGGCCCACCGAACATTTTGTGTTTGAGCTCTTCCAGGTCCATGTGAGTAACATTGTTGTCACCCACACTCAAGAACTTCAAGGTGAGGGAAAAATGGGATTTGGAACAGTGAACTTAAACTTCATGGTTGAAAAAGTGACATTATATGTTTCTACAGAGATATTAGCTACTTTCACACTGGAACCAAAACTTGGTATTTTTGGAAACTAGGTCCCAGAAGCTATTATTTTGGAAAGGGTTATTTTTTCACCTTTTTTTGCATTGAGGTATTTCCTTCATATTCCAAGCATGTTTACAGATGTTTTGGGGTTAATTCAAAGGAATTTCCATTTTTATAAAGTTGCTTTTTGCTTTTTATGTTTTTTCTTTTTTGACTTTTTTGACCCGTGTGCCCTAGTTTTCAATTTGTATGATTTCAGTATTCTTTCTTCTGGAGGGTTTTGCTGTTTTTGGAAACTTACTAAAATTGTAAAGTGTAAACTAGTGAAACTTACTATTTTTAGAATCTGAAAATTTGGGCCTCATTTTTTGAAAAAACTCTGGATCTTTTTGGTTTTTTGTTTTTAGTCTCTATTCAAAATTCAAGGTGTAACCACTTTCTAGATTTATGGAAAATGAATAAAAAAATCAACTTAGGGCACACATTTTCAGTTGGATTCCATTAAAAAGTAGGGAATTATTTCATATTTCTATTTCATGAAGCTTCAAGGAACCTAGATGAGGATTATTTTCCTAAAATTTCGCGAGGATTCGATGAACGGTTTGGAAGATATGAACAAATCTTCACTTTTTACCTATAGGGTTTTTAGCAACACATGATCATGGTTTTTGCTCAGAACTCTTGGTTTTTCACATTCCATAAGTGAGGAATGGTGTAAAAACAATGATGAAGGTGATATGAAAGGTTTGGTGGTAGTAACAATGGAGGAGAGGAAGAATTTCGGCAATTGAGTTTTCGTACGGGCGTGCGTGTGAAAAAGTAACTAAGTAACACTAGTAGCAACAAAGGAAATGAAAAAATTCAAAAATGTAAAAGGTTGGGAAGGAGAAAAATTTCGTGTCCCAACCATCTCAAGGGCTTGGGATGGTTTGTGTGAAAAAATTCACCCCATTCCTTTGGGGCCAAGTGGCATGAAATGATTTCTTTGTTGGGATGAGAGGGAGGGTTGGAAAATGACACTTAAAACACACTGCTTGGGTCACATGGTTGACCAAGGGCCAAAAAGGGAGGGGGAAATTTTTGTGTCCCAACCATCCCAAGTATTTAGGATAGTTGGTGCATAAAAGTGTGCCCCTTCCCTATTGGGCCACTTGGCATTGCGTGGTTGGTTGGAGCTGAGAGCATGGATTTGGTGCACGGGGCTCAAACTTGCAAAAGGAGCTTGAAATGGGTCATATTGAGGTCAAGGGCTTAACTGGGAGAGGGTGGATTTTATTACACTATCCCTCCCAAATACTTGGGATGGTTGGTGCAAAAATTCTGCCACCCTCCCATTGGCTCAAATTTCAAGGCAAAATTTGACTAACTCCTAAGTTGTACCTTGGGAGCAACTTGTTGAAGTCGTATCTTGAGTTCCCAGAGGAGTTTTTTGATGATTATTTATATGAATTTTCATGAAAATTTCCTTATGAACAAAATGATGATGGTATAATGTGTTTATTCTTCCTAAAACCCCTTGAAAAATAGGATTTTTGTTTCAGGATCCAAGGTTTTACATGCTGAAAATAGGTTGTGGACAAAAGCGCCTAAGTTTTGTGAAAAATATGAGATCACCATCCTTTAGGTATATGAATTATATTTACGATGATATTTTTTTGTCTCCTAAAACCTCATGGAACTCCCAGAATTGCTTCTGAATCCTAAGAGTTGTTTTTACATTGTGCACTGCTTAAGCCTCCAAGACCCATTTTTCTTTGAAATCTGCTCTACAATTTTTGAAACTTCCAAATCTTCCAAAAATGATTGAAATTTTTTATTGGCTCTCCGATACACATCCTTGATGATTTTATGCCTTTCATTCAATTTTGGGGGCATGCACATAAGCCTTAGAGAATATGACCTTTCCCAAGCTTGTCAAAAGGCCTGTCTTGATGGATCTTGCTTTGGAAGTACTTGAAATGAATGGATACCCCTAAATCACCTATGGGAACACTGACACGACTCATTGGAATGTTTAGATAGGGGGTACATGACTGATACATGGATTAGGGTGATATGAAGGAGGACTCAGAATGACCTTTGAGCAAAATGTTTTTGGGTAGGGTATGGTTGTCATGCTTTCAGGTTTGAATTTCGACCTTGCAAAACCTCATGACAACAAAGCCGAACAATAAAGTGGTGGATTTATTTTAGAGAGTTTTAGAATTGAGGGCTTCACTTCTAGCCTTGGGAGAGGAGGTTTTTGATGTAGCTCTTGTGCCCATTGTTTTGAGAGAACTTCCTCTTATTGTATTTTTGTGATGACAATCAAATTGTCGATCGGACCATCGATTTTGAGAAGTGGTAAAATTTGCTGTAGAAAGAAGAGGCCTTAAATAATATTATTAAGAAGAGAAGGCACTATATTCTCATCAGAAAGGGAAGGGTAAAGCACAATCTTCCCAAAAGTCCCAAAAACAACATCAACAAGGGTACAAAAAGAAGAAATGCCCTATCTACAAATGAGGACATGAATTGAAAGATTTCTAGTATAAAACATACAAAAAGGTTCATCGAAAAATTTCAGACCTCAAAATCAACAATCAAAATAGCTACAAACACACAAGTAAGGGTAGAAGAAGGGGAACTAGCAAAAGAAACCCCACCAACAAGGAAATTTAGTTGAGCAAGAAGACCATTCAAATGATGAATTGCTATACACCGTCCATTCCACGTCATCTAGTGCTATCTCGGTATGTTGATTTGGGAGCCACTTGACACATGACTAGGTATAGAGACTGGTTCATCACCATGAGGGACACACCTTCAAAAAATCATGTTTCGTTAGGTGACGAATCTTCTTACACGGTACAAGGTATTTGGAAAATTTATCTACCTCTTGGTTCACAACATTGTAGTTTATCAAATGTATTACATGGCCCCTGGATTAATGAATATTTTACTATCGGTTAGTCACTTATATATCATAATATGAAGATTGATTTTGATAATTATTCCGATAAGAAAGTGTTTTGATTCACAATAAACCTAGAGGCTCGAAAATTATTACAAAAGCCTCAAATGTGGGATAGATGTTCCAAATTAATTTTCTTCACAGGGATGATCAAGAACTAGTGGCTAAAAATACTTCTTCTACACAATTGTCGCATCAGGGACTTGGTCACATCAGTTTTAGATATCTCGATACACTTTTTTGGTACAATATGGTGAGAGGTTTTTCATCTCTAAAAATGGATACAAAAAAGTGTCCTAACTACCTCACATGAAAAAAACACAGAGATTCATTCCAGAAGAGTACTTATCAAGCTCTAGGTAAGCTTGATTTGGTTCATACCGATATTTGTGGTTTGATGCAACCTACTAATTTTGAATTTCAATATTTCATGATTTTTTTGATGATTATTCGAGAAAATTGTGGATTTTTTGTCTTCATAAAAAATGTGAAGATTTTGAGAAATCTTAGAGGTTCAAAGTGGTTGTTGAGAACGAAACTAGTTTCCATATTAAAGCTCTCTACTCAGATCAAGGGGGGAATTCACCAGTATTGATTTCAAAGCCTACCTAGAAGCTCTTGAGATTCATCGACAGATTCTTCCTCTATATACACCACAACAAAATGGTGTTGTTTAGAGAAGGAACTATACTATCATGGAGATGGTGCATTGTATGATCGATGATTATCGACTGGTGAAGACATTCTGGGTCGAAGCAATGAAGACAATAGTATATTTTCTAAACAAAGTGCCCATATTTTCTCTTGATGGAGAAACACCACATGAGGCTTGGTCGAATCGAAGCCATCCAATGCACACCTCGAGTATTTAGGTGCAAATCCAACATAGACATACCCAAAAATAATAATAATAATTTGGATATGAAATTAGAGAAAATCATCTCCATTGGCTACAATGTAGAGGCTCTTGGGTACAAATTGATGGATCCAAAGACTAGGAAAGTCTACACTAGCAGAGATGTTGAGTTATTTGAGAAGAAGGAAGTTGAGACTCCTTCCATAGACTCACTTGATGTAGATAGTACACCTATTGTGAAAATAGAAGAATATATTCCCATTGATGATGATAGTGATGATGGGGATGATGGTGATGATCTAACAGGACCATGACCCATAGGAATAATACATTTTATGGCCAAGTGGTATACATATATGATTTGAGATGCTAAGATGGATGATCCTCTGAAACATACACCACTAGACCATGAGACTCACAATAAAGCTCAAGAAGAGGTAAATTTTGCTTTGATGAGTAGAGTTGTTGAATCTGTTGAGACCTCTATTATCCAGAATCCTACAAAAAGTAAAAAAATAGGAAATATGCCATGGATTACGAGTATCAATGAGTGATGAAAAAACACCTGTCATCTTGTTGATGATTTAAAAAAATAGAATTAAATATAATTTCAAAGTACTAATATGATAAAATATAATAAAATACAGATGTTAACCACTCAAGCAATGTAATACTAAAGTAAATGGGAGAGATAAATGACTTATTTGATTTCTATGTGATCTACTGACTAGTCGGGATTATGTATATGATTGATATGGAAGGAACTGATGTCATAGGAGCTTTCTTAAGAGATTTGGAACTCTGTCGATCCGGATAGGGGCACCCATAGAAGGATAGAGGTGTATATGCGCTGGTGATTGTGTAAATGGTCAGGATCTGCTTTCTTCTATATCACTAGGGTTTCATTGCTAATTCATGTTAGTCACTTGATATTCACTCTTTGATCACCAAAGGTACATGTAACTGTATAAAAAACCCTAGCTACCCACAAAAGATCACAAACACATCAAATCTAAATAAAATATGTAATATATGAAGTCAAACTAATCCCGAAGGTCACCCGAAGAGTGAACTTATGACCGAGTGCTACACTACATTCCAGACTCCATGTAGTTCTTTGTGCTTGTGTGTGAAATAGTGTCTTTAAGTTTCCCTTGCGCCAATGAAACTAAGATATCCGAATGTATATAGATTAGATGCAAATGTATGGTATGGAACTATACACTTTCCCTTTCTATACTTTGTATGCAACCCAAAAATGTAGTCCCTTTGATGGTAGTGATAATATGTAGATTTGATTGCCCCTCAAAATCGCTAGCTAGAATATTAGTGTGTATATTTTATATATATATGATTTTTTTTTTTTGAATTTTGACACTAGTGACACAAAAGGCTGACTTTGAATATGGGATAAGGATAAGAAAACTAAAAAGACTAACCACAAATGTCAAAATGTGTAAAAATAACAAAGAGGAGAAAAGCACCCAGAATGGAAACAAGCACACAGGGCTCTGGTGTCCTAGGATAAATGACAAAAAATGTGAAAATCTTGAAAGACACAGATCCTCGTGATCTCACCGAAGTGAGTACGAAATGACAGATGTAGGAGAGAAATACAATAGAAATAAATCAAAGTAAGTAAATGGACAAGGAATTGTGTCACCAGTGAATACTTTTATTACTTAAGATCCATGCATATAACAACATACTTGACAACATAGTAAAATAGTAGTATGTGCATGATTTTGTGTCTACATTTCCCCCTTCTTATGCTATTTGAATTAAATTGAAGTAGTGTAAAGGAAGTAAGGAACATACTTGAAAAATTCCGGAGAAGCCATATTGTAAAGTGCATGTAGAATGTAGAAGATTTTAGGGTGGCGAACCATGGATCAACGCTTTGACCCATGTGATGTAAGTGGAGATAGATAACCGTCGTAAGGAGCACTTGGAGAAACCGTTGAAATGATTTGGATAATTTTAAGATTTTGGAATTGTTGTTGGAGAGGTAGGGAATGATCAATTCCCAACCTAATTTTTTTGAAAATGGGAGGATTTGGGGTCCTGTCGCGCGCGGAGGAAGAGTGTTTAGGAGAGAGGCAGTTTTATTCTCCATCCATGATTACATCCCCAAAAGGTCCAACCACTGCAGATGGATAGAGATCAAATTTTGTTCTGATTGAAAAATTGTTTATCCCGATTGAAGAATCCATGTAAGAGTAGAACAAGAAAGGAAATAACGTATCATTTCCCCCACTCCTATAGTAGTGGGTACTCCAATTTGAATAGTGTTGGATGGATTCCAAGTTAGGTTATTTGGAAATGATAGTTATGTAATGCATCTCCCAAGTTAGGTCATCTGGGAGATATAGTAAGTGTGCTTATTGTATTGATTGATTTATTTGATTTGAGTGATAGAAGATTGTTTAAAATAATATGTGTTTAGGAGATTAGTCTTGGAAATATTTTTTCTTTGCCCCCACATTAGGTCATTCGAGGGAATAAATTTGAAATATTAGAAAGTAGAGAATGTCATGTCTAATAATTATACCTTTTTTGAATGAGGTCATAGAAAAGTGTGATAATGATGCATTATGAATATCGATTGATTATATTATTCTTGAGAGGGATTATAAGATGATCCCAATCATATGCCCCCATTTTAGTGAAAGGGTGAAGGGCGGAGAAATGAGCACTAAGCCAAAAGTAAGATGTATAAGATGTTGTAATAATAAATGAGAAATAATATGGGATAATATTGTCAAAGTATGAGTATATCTTGAGAAGTAAAGGTTCCAAATTTGAATATGAGATATTGGAATTTGTATGGTACAATGCTAAAGGAGATTAGGATCTCGTATGACATAAACAACAAGACAAACAAAGTTACGAGGCTCAAGATATGAGCGAAACTGTGCAACGTGCATTACTTGTAAAAGTGGTTGAAAATAGTGACTAAAGTATATGGTAAACCAAAATTACTATATAGTAATAGTAAAAAGGTGCATTACAATTTCATTTGAATTGAGAGTAGTTGAAATTTGGAGCTTTGAGCTGTGAGGATGCCACACGTTAGAGAAGCAAGTTTAACGAAATTTGAGAGAGTGGTGATGGCCATGGCTTTGCAGATGACCAAGGAGCTGGTATGTATAATTATTTTCCAAAAATTTAGTCAAATATGCAGCTTTATATCAATTTTCGTAAAATTTATGTTTCTATAGTTTTAGGCGTTATTGACCAAGATAGAAGCAGCATAAGGTGTTTCTATCCTTGGGGACACTATTTCCTAGTTATTGGTGCTAACGACTTACTTACGGGTGCTAGTGAGATGCTCTTGGGCACTAGTATCCCGAGGGTAGGGTTTTGAATTATTTTTGAAATACGAGTTTTTGATTAATTTTGATGCTATAATGATTGATTTTGTAGTATGTATGGTGTGCTAATGTAATACTTTTACTACTTTTTCCATTGTGTCGAAGGATATACACTCTAGAGAGTTTTGTGTGGGTCGTCACTTGAGTACATTGCTTATTTTGGGGTTGTCAGATGTTGAGTGGGATATATTAGACCGTGCGACTCCTGCGACACATTGCTAGATTGGGGAGATACCCCATAATATGCCTATGTTTACTACTTTATGTGAGAGATGGTGTGTGGATACTTGTACATTCTGGTTTTTGATAGGCGAGATGACGGTGACACTAGAGGATGTATACATGATATTGCATTTTCCTATTGCAGAGAGAGAGTGCAAATTATTGCCATATTAGATGCTCAGAGTCGGATGAGGGTGGCATGATGGTATTTTATAGGGATACATGTATAGTTCAAGACACATATTGATTTGGATGCTATAATGAGATATGGGGTACCGTAGTTTTAGAAATTTATTAGCGGTGGTGATAGATTTGTCGGTGGTAGTAGAGGGTGGTGGAGTTGGGATATTGTACAGGATGCATGATATTTTCTACAACATCGAGGAACATGGTACTAGATATGTTGGGCATAGTGTGTATTGGCCCATTTGTATAGAGACTTATATAGATTTACATAGTAGGATCATGGTGGTGGGTTAGGAGCCATGAATTTGTTACATGTGTGGGCATATGAGCATATTGCTATATTGAGGCCACTCATGGGCCATGGGCCAATTGGACTTGACCAAATAAATTCATAGTGAGGATGGTGGGCACCCATAGTAGGAGGATGGGTATGACTGCATATATGTTAATGATAGATCAGATGGGCCTTAAAGTCATTATATGGAGACCATATAGAGACTATGGTGAATGGGTAGAGGATGGTGTGGAGTTACGGTGCATATGATGCACCATGTGGTTAGAGGATCATTTTCTAGGGGTGAATGAGTTATGTCGGGGTGAGAGAGTATCAAGACAATTTGGCATGGCCCAGGACGTGCCCTAGAGCCATAAATATGGCGTTGATATACTAGAGCTACGAGATGACCGGGGTGAGGCGAGGCTCGACAGAGCACAACTAGTGCATCTAGGTCCAAATGAGGTAGATGTGGCCATAAAGGCTATACATGTGGATGACATGGGGTGCACTCAAGCATATAGCTATTGGTGGGTATTTGTTAGTCCAAAAATGCATCGTGTGGAAAGATCTATGGACAGAGAGCAGCCAACGGTGTGCGAGGGCTTAGCCCTCTTTGAGATTGCAAAGCTTAAACCGGTTTATTGCTATTTCTACTAGCAGGAACCTATGAGAGTCTCTGATTCGCCCGGGGTTGGGATCTCATCCCAGTAGAGTGTTCCAGGCTGCGAAAAGAAAGGAATGAAAGAGGGAGAAGAGAAAGAACAGATCCGAAGGGAGAAAAGAAATGAATTCCAAAGCAGAAAGGTCAGAAGATTTATGTTTTTAGTTTGGTAGTAAACAGAGCCAAACCTACTTGCATAAATAAACAAAGCAATACTGATAAACAAATGATGGAAAAGTAGATATGAATCCAACAGATTAAACACATACAGATCTAACGTAAGAAAGATCTAATGTATAACACAGCTATTGAGCACAAAGTCTGAATAATTGTATTACTGTTCTCTTCTGTTACAAGAAAGCTCAAAGTCTTTCTCTCCTCACTTCTATTTCTATCTAAAAATGTTCACCCCCTGAATACAACAAGTATTCCCATATTTATAGAAGATGAGGGAGAGAGAAGGCAAAATGGAGCCAACCACTTATTTACAAAGATATTTACAAAATATCTAAAAGTCATGTTGACTTTGACAACTTGGTGGATGACATCATCCCATGATGCAACATGGATGATGTCATCATTTGTATCAACACATTTTAGACATTTCAAAAAGAAAGTCGGAGAATAGAGAGAGAAGAAGAAGAAGAAGAAGAAGAAGAAGAAGAAGAAGCTACTCATCATCATCATCCTGCGGCCGGAAAGGGGTTGCCTGTTTCTGATGCTGCTCAGGAGATGATATGTGGAACTGAGCGCGGTATTCCAAAAACTTGCTAATCATCGGCCCAAATTGATCCTGTGATGGATCCTTGTGCCGTTCACTGATTGCTTCGCAAGTCTCCCGCTCGTCTATGAGCTTTTCGGAGTTTGGAATAATCTTTCCCGCCTCGATAAGGAACCCGATGAAGTCCCTACAGGCCAGTAGGTTGTTGATAGATTCAGTGTCGAATGTGACCTCTGGCCCTGTCCCTTGAGAAGCTATCTCCTTGAAAATCCGGATAGTGTCATCAGCTGATCTCAAGGTAAGGGAAGGAGTGAGCAACCCTGGAGTCATGGCGAGAACAACTTTCTCCATTTGATGCATTGCATCCAGGGCCTCTTCCTTTACCTTGTCTATCTTTTCCAGAACGAATTCTAGCTGATCTATCCGATAGTCCAGAGTGGACATAGTTTTGTTGAGGGCCCTTGGATGGCCGAATACTCCGAACTTGACCAGATCTTCGACTGAACAGTCGAACATTTGCTGGAAGGTCTCGTGCTGGAGTCTAGCATGCTCTAACTCTTCTGATATCGGACCCGCTAATGCTTGGAGTTCCTTATTCACCTTTCCGATGTTTAGGTATAAACTGGTATACTCGGCGATTACTCTTTCACTATCCTTGAGGATTTGGCTCCTCCAAGCAGAAACGGCCATACCTTGCTCGCCGATCTTTGAATACTCATTAATCTTCTCCTGACTGAGCAGCTCAGGAGTCTCGGCGGCAGTTGTGGGAGGTGCACTTCCCATCTTCTGTAAGGCTTGAAGCAGGTATTTGTTCTGCTCCTTCAGTAGCCTTTTCTCCTCTTTCGTTTCCTGAAGCTTTTTGCAGAGTGCATCAACTGCGGAAAGAGCTTCCCCCTGGAGACTTTCAGAGGATGTCCCCATTGTGACTTGGGTCACGGTGAAATCTGTCGGAGACAGATCTTCTTTTTCTTTGAGGGGGTCGGGGTACGCTATTTCCATGACTCTCTCACCTGCAGCGCTCTTCGAGAAGCGTGTAACCGGCTTGTGCTTCTTTGCTCCTTTAGCGGAATGACCGAAAAGTCCATCGGAGCGATGGGGACTTTCCTCTTTTGTTGGCTCAGCTGCTGAGAGATCCAAGCTGGTCCTATAGAAGAAGGACCAGAGACAGAGGGGGAGGCAGCAACGGTAGAAGAGGGGAAAAACGTGGAGACACGCGGCGGCGGCATTGAAAGAATAGCCAAAGAAGTGTCCACGGGAGGAAGGGAAACCGCAACTGCAGAAGACATAGGAAGGGAAGGGAGCTCGGAGATGAGGGAAGAAATAGAGGAAGACAAATCAGCGAGGGAGGAGAAGATAGATGAAGAAGCAGGGGAAAGGGTAGAAGAAGGGGCAGAGGACACGACCAAAGGGGTGGTCATTTGAGTCACTTGAGGAGGGGAAGGAAGAGAAGAAGAAGGGACAGAAGGGACCTCTGAAGTTGTAGCGACGCCGACATCCTGGGTGGATGGGCGTATAGGACTATCCTCTGTCAATTCCTCATCAAGAGTTATGACTTGTTCAGGCTCTGAGGGAAGAGGACTTTCAGGGGCTTCTTCCTGAATGATGCTAGGTTCACCTTCTGCACCTTTGCCTTTCAGCTGCTTTTTGGACCTTGGAGGTGCGTTGCCCAAAGGGGAAGTTGTGAAATCTACCCCGAGGTAGATTAGTCCGTTCATGCGGCACCAATGCTCTGTTCTCCGCATAGTCTCCTTGACCCTCTCCTCAATTGTTTGAGGAGCCTTGTTCCTGTCAATGGCCGGGAAGGGCCAATTGTCCCCATCTGTGTCATTATACACCTTATCTACTTCATCTTCCATAGTCTGGAAGCCTTCGGGGACAATGGCCACTCCGTATTGGATGATTTCCGCCAATGCTAAGCGAGAATGATCCTTTCTTCTGAGTTCCGCCTCATGGAGAACGTCAATGTAAATATCCTCAATTTGAGGGACATGGATCGGATCGAGCTTTGCTTTTGGCAGGCAGCTTCTTGGGTCGAAGGTAGGCCTGGCTGGGAAGTCATGCTTCAAGTTGAGTAGCTCCAGCTCTGCGAACATTTCCTTCGCCTTATGGTGGGTGGAGCATGTGTATCGGCCCACTTTGAGGGGGAAAGGAGTTCCACCCTTCTTTCTTTTGAGGCACTTCTCATGGTATGTGACCAGCTGCCTTGACAGTTCTAGTAGAATCAGCTTAGGCCCAGCATACCTTGGTAGCCTGGTTGGCTCTCCCAAAAAGTTGGCAGCCCTCAGATAGGTGAACGTGGGAAATTGGGTGAACAGGGCCCCCCATTTCTCTGTGACTGCCACTATGTTTTTGGTCGTCCGGCTATGAGTCATGTTTGGCCTCAGTAGGCAGATGACATGATAGAAGAATGCATCGTTAACTTTTGCGAAATGTTGGATGCTATTCTCCAGCCTCAGCTCTGGGTAGTAATCAAATATCTTGGCCTGAGGCCATACTCCACTTCGGTTCAGCCCCGGATAATCCCTTGCCGACGCTGCAGCGTAGACTACATAGGAGTTCATATGGAACACTCCTGTTGTGGCGAACTGTTGTAGCTGCTCAGATATGGTGCTGCTTATTATTTCCCCCCAGCAAAAGCGCTGATCGGGCAAATTCTTATTCATTGTCTCCTGTGTACCGCAAAGATCCACTTATGGAAATAGTGGGCATCGAAAGCCGAAGACTCTGCTCGGGAAAGTGATAGTATCATGAGTTCCTCCGAGAAATCACTTGGTGGATAGTCCGAGGCCACCGGTCACCACCTTCTTGTTCTTTAGGTAGACCTCATTCATCAACTGCATGCATTGGTCTTCGTTGTCTTCCCAGGCCTTGATGCATTCTCGTTGGCTAACAGCCACGAAGTTCCGGTGATGAGGGATGCCAAGTATCAACTCAAAATGACGGGCAGTGAGGTTTATGACTGCCTCGCCCTTACTATTTTCGACACATCTTGTGTCTTTGTTGTAACATTGCGCAATCACCATCATGAATTCGTTGTTGGCGGCGGCGGGGATTCCTCCGGCAAAGTGTAGGGCACTGCCTATTAACTTGTCCATCCATGGACTTCTTGTAACTTTCTGAGTCCTAACCCAGAACTCATCCATGTCAATGTGACCCAATTCAGAGTCTCTGACATCCATACTGCACTCAGCCTGTGATTCGGGCATCCTGACCCTCTGATATTTGTATTTCATCTCTTCTTCTGTCAGCTTAGCCTTTCCTCTTGGTTTGGTGGGTCTCTTGCTTGACGTAGACATGTGTCCTTTCGAACTCAGTTGCTGATCTGCATGAAGAAGAAGTGAGACCCAATCCAAAAAGGTTGAATTAGTCATTTGATCTTCCATTGGAATGCTAGCAGAAGAAAGAGTTAGAGATTTTAAGGCTCAGGGCGCAGGGCGCATGAAAAATGCAACTGGCAGGCCAAATAGATAAGGCGCACAGAAAAGGAATGTTGCAGAGGTTATACTGGCGCCAAAGGTGCATGGCGCATGGATGAAGCAGATTGCATTTTATAGCAGGCGCATGGAAATAGTATGTTACATGAAGGTTCATCGTCCTTTGGCGCATGGATGGATTATGTAACATTAACAAATGGTGCGCAAAGGCTTTGGCGCGGCGCATGAAGGGTTTACACAACATCATGTTACTGCAATCGAGGGTGCGCCCGCGCCTTTATAGCTTTATACTTGCACGAATAAGGCTTGTGTTACATGAAAGTTGGGTGCGCTCCTTGGCGCATGGAATCGGGATGTATCATGTAACATGGCGGGTAGATGTGCCAAAGGGGTGCAACTGCTTTTTTAAGTGTGACAACGTGCGTGCTGCGCCATAGAACTAAACTCATTGCTCAATCATTTTCATTCTTTCTTCCAGTTCAAAGATAGCATGGACATATAAGGTTTCATATAAAAAGTTTGCGAGACCAAGTCCTTTCAAAACAGCTCCCTTCCAAAGTAGATCCGAAAAGAGGGAGGGAAGGGAGGAGGAAAAGAAGAAAGGAAGACAGACAACACGAGGGAAACTAGCTCAAACCAATCTTATTTAAACACCGGCTAACAAACCAAAACACAGACCAAGAACACTCAAAGAACCGAAAGCACAAAAACGGAGAAGAGGGAGAACCTCTCACCTTAGATATAGAAAAATTGAGAGCGGGTCCACGGTGGTGACGAAAACGACGAAGCGCAGGTCGACAAGTCCAGAGTGATCACGTGCTTTGCAAAAGAATGAAAATGACATTGGGCGCGCACGTATATTTATAGAAAAACTTGTCATCAATGCGCCAACCACTTTTGAAATGGCGCATGAAAGTTCATTGTCGACAGGAGAAAGCGTGCGCCCTTTGGCGCACCAAAACTTTGTGTTGCAGCGAGATTATGTGCGCCCTTTGGCACACCGAAAAGTGGAGCAACAAAAGCAATGTCAACAATAAGGCGCATGCGCCTTGGCGCACGCAAAAGAGACTCAACATCCTTTGGCGCACCGAAAGATGTGTTAACATGGAAAACCATGCGCCAAAGGCTTTTAAGGGGGCGCATCAAAAGCTAGTGTTACAAGGAAAATCCATGCGCCCAGCCAAAAAGGCTCAAAAAGACTAAGTTCGAAAACTAGATTTCCCGGGAAGGGATTTTACAATCTTTCGAACTCGAAGGATCCCTAACGAGGGATCGAAACAAAATTTTTGGTATGGTTATCGGTAAAATTGCCCTTGTCAATTTTACGGGATAACAGCTGGCTCTTTCTGGGGACTATTCCTGAGCGAGCTCGGGGGTAGAGAATCCCAGATCACATGTGCCTATCCATTGGGTACGGAGTCAAAAACAAGGGGGACCAGAGGGAGAACAAAGGAAACACAAAACTAACCGAAAGCAAACACACAACAAAAGCAAACACACAACAAAAAGCAAACTGTACAAAGAAGAGAGCAAGCTCTACTTCCTGAAGATCTTGAGATGTTGCCCGCTATAGGGAAGCGGGAGTTCAGCTCCATCCAGATATGAGAGATAGAAACTATTCTCTCCATTGAGTTGCTTGATTTTGAAGGGCCCTCTCCATAGGGAATCAAATTTTCCGTGCATGCCCTTTGGCTCTCTTCGCTTGTCCCATAAGAGGACGAGATCTCCCACTTGAAAATTTCTCTGCTTGGCCTTCTTGTCAAAAAGCCTCTTTACTTGATTCTGATGCTCAGTGATCCTGTCGACCACTCTTACTCTCTTTTCTTCAAGTTCCGCAAGATACATGATTCTCTTTTCTAGAGAATTCTGGAAAGTTTCATCTTCGATCACTCGTGCCAAGCGTAGAGCAGGAAGTTCCGCAGAAATGGGAAGTTCGGCATCAGTGCCATATAACACTTGAAAAGGTGACATGCCGAGAGATCTCTTGGGGGTAATGCGGTCCGCCCACAAAGCGTCGTACAAAGACTTGTGCCACATCCGCTGATTCTCATCTACTAATTTCCGTATGATGGTCACCAAGTTCTTATTACTGGATTCCGCCTGACCATTTCCCTGAGGGTAATAATCCGAGGCATGTGCTAAAGTTATCCCATATTCATAGCAAAAACTAATAACTTCCCGGGAGGAGAAGTTAGAAGCATTATCAGCAACGATTTTGTTTGGAACGCCGAACCTGACAATGATATTTTCTTTGATAAAACTGCAAACCACCTCAGAAGTGGCATGCTTGACGGGTATGGCTTCCACCCACTTAGTGAAGTAATCCGTTGCTGTAAGGACATAGCTATGTCCAGCACTCGATTGAGGATTGAGTGCGCCAATAAAATCAATTCCCCATTGCCTGAATGGTTCATTGATGATGACCGGCCTTAGGGGAAGGGCAGCCAACTTGGGCTTGCCGACAAATTGCTGACAGGGTTCACACTTTGCCACCCAGGTAGCCGCATCTTGAAAGAGCGTTGGCCAATAGTACCTGGCTCGAATGATCTTGTGTGCTGTCACGGAAGAAGAAAAATGGCCTCCACAGGCTGAATTGTGAAAACTTTCCAGCAGTTTTACTTGCTGGGGCTTGTCAACACATCGCAGGAAGACACCGTCTATCCCGCGCTTATATAAACCGTCATCCCAGATGACATATTTAGCTGCCCTGAGCTTTATAGTGCGCTTCTCCTTTGCGGTTAGGTGCATTGGGCATTCGCCGTAGGTAAGGAAGAAAGCGATGTCGGAGTACCACTCATCACTAGTTGCAACAAATAAAACTAGAGGCAGAGAATCAGGTTCCTCTAGAGGGCTTTGCTCTTTGTCGGTACAGTCCTCTTTTCCTTTAGGATTTTCTGAATCTTTGTTTTCAGCCATTAGCTGACACAGGCCCTTGCCCCTTACCAGCTTGGTTGGTTTAATATCCAGGTCATATTCCTGGACCTTTGCGATCCAATTCCCTCTCAAACTTCCTAACTCCTGCTGAGTTAGAATTGATTTCACCGCCGTGTCAGGGACCAGCACCACCGTATGCGAGTTTAGAATGTAATACCTGAAATTCTTCACTGCTTTGACAACGGCAAAGGCATGCTTTTCCAATTGAGTCATCTTCAACTCGTGAGGCTTGAGGGGAGAACTCATGAATGCAATCGGGGATTCAATGTCTTCTGAATTCTTTTGCATTAAGATTGCAGACACAGTATGTTCTGATGCGTAGCTATACATGATGAAGTCCTTGGAGAAGTCGGGACATACCAGGACCGGTGCATGGGCAACAGAAGTTTTTATTTCTTCAAATGACCTTTTCCCTTCTTCACTCCATCTGAAAGTGGGTGATCCTTTCATCATGTTCAGTATGTGGCGAGTCTTTTCGGCAAAGTCAGGAACAAAACGCCTAAGAAAGTTCACCTTTCCGAAGAAAGAATGAACACCAGTCTTGCTTGTAGGCAGAGTAAGGCTCTGAATAGCCTTAACCCTTTCAATATCTATCTTCGTTCCTTCTTTGCTAACCACATGCCCTAGCAACTTCCCTTCCGTGACTCCAAAAACGGACTTTTTGGGATTTAGGGAAATTCCATGTTCTCGGCACCTGGCCAATACTTGCTCCAAGTGATCACAATGATCACTTCGTTGTTTAGAGAACACGGTTAAGTCATCTAGATAAACTACAATGACTTTTCCCATCATACCTTTAAATGCGAAGTCCATGGCCCGTTGAAAAGTAGCACCTGCATTAGTCAGGCCAAAAGGCATCCTGCTGTAGGCAAATGTACCCCAGGGAGTAGTGAATGCTGTTTTGAATTGATCTTCAGGCGAGACTTCAATCTGATTGTAGCCTGAAAAACCATCAAGCATAGACAGCATTTCTGATCCAGTTACTGCTTGCAGAACTTGATCCATTATCGGAAGAGGGTAGTTATCTTTCAGTGAAGCTTGATTCAAATTTCGAAAGTCTACGCATATGCGTATCTCGCCGTTTTTCTTGCGCACTGGCACAATATTCGCCACCCAAGTGCTGTGATGGATAGGGAAGATGATTCTCGCATCCAGCATCTTCTGAATTTCTGCCTGGATGGTGCCCGAAATCTTAGGATTATAATGCCTTTGCTTCTGGCGAAAGGCTTTGACATCTTCTCTCAGCGGTATGTCATGCTGAACGTCCTTTGGCTTGAAGGACTTTAGATCGGCATAGGACCATGCCAACACATCTATATATTTCTTCAGCAACTTGACAAATTTCCGCTTCTCTTCAGGCGTGCAACATTTGCCAATGTTTACAAATTGCGGGTGTGCCTCAGAACCTATATTGACTGGTTCTGTTTCTGGGGATGAGTCAGGAACATCTTGCTTCTTCTTTTTCATAAAACGGTCGTGCCTATCAAACAGGCACTCCGAGAAACCAGGCCCTTCGGAATTTTATTTCCTTTGAGCTGACATATGCCGTCTTTCTCCTCTGATTCATGGTTTTGACCGTTGATTGATTCACGGCATGTAGAAGTGGATCCTTCAAAATACAACTCGTCAAAATTTTCTGATTTTTCCAGAAATGCAATGAGGTGATTATCATCGTTGAATACCTGCCAATGCTGAGAGTTGTCTGGCACGCTCGGGTGGAAAACCACTTCAATGGTGTATTTGTTCATTTTCAAACCCGGGTGCGGGAGCATGAGAGATGCCGAAACGGCCAATGAATCGGCCATATCATTTTGAGCTCTTGGAATTGCTCCTATTGAAAAGGCATCAAATTCTTCGATGCTGTCCCATACTGCGTTACGGTAGTGCCTGAGCCTCTCATTTTTCACTTGGTAAATCCTTTTGACCTGATTTACAACTAGCTCAGCATCACCTTGAACTTTCAGATTTTTAATTCCTCTTTCCTTTGCAGCTTGCATACCGAGCAACAGAGATTCATACTCAGCAGTATTGTTAGTGTTGAAAAACTGCAACTTGAAAGAAAGAGGAATTACCTCCTCTTCGGGAGATATCAGCACAACTCCAGCGCCACATCCACTAGTCGCGCAACTGCCATCGAACTGCAAGGTCCAGATCTCATTAAGATCCTTTTCTTGAACAAAAATGCCCTCTGTACCCGTCTCGGTAGATAAGAAGTAGTTCCCCATCCCTGATGATTCAAAAAGGATTTGGGCTTTGGGGTCCTCAGAGCTAGTAACCAAGTACTTCTTTTGCGATTCTGGTTCTAAAGTCTGCATCACACCTTTGACGGGTATTCTAGCTTTAGACCAGTCCATGTGAATTTCTCCGCCAACTTCACGCTGCAAAAGCTTCTTCCCGCCAGATTCCATAGGTCTTTGGAATGTCGAGAACGAGCGGTCATCTTTACCCTCTTTTCAGGGAATGCTGCGAACGCAAATTACGCGTCTTTGATTTGGCCAATCAATGGCACTTGCTTGGTCTCCAAGGAGTAACATCTGCCGAAAGGTTTGGTAAGAGTGAGGCCTAAAGCATGGGCGACTTTCGCCGGCATGACGTTATCGGAAGCTCCGGAATCAATTATGCAGTTACTCAACTTGTGCCCATTGATTAGGAGAGAGAGATAGAAAGGCTCTATCTTGCCTGATGCAGATGTTGAAGCAACATTTATGTGGGATTCAGGAGGAGTGGAAAGGATTCCTTTGGGAAACCTGTTTAGACGTAACAGCTTGACTCTGAATATATTTAGTTAATCTTACAAGCTGTTCGGGATTTGACTGAAGGTACTCAGCTTCAGACATTTGGATCTTGGTCTTTTTTGCATGATCTATTATATCGAATGCGGCCAAGGGTTGCGTTGGTGAGGGAATGAGTCCTTCATTTCGCGATGGTGGAACAGGGTTACTGATCTTGATAGGAATATGAGGGGGCTGATTTGGAGGAGAGATGGGTGGAAAAGACTTCTTTGCAAAAGACTTAACAGGGAATTGAGTAGGAAGAGGATTACCTCTTCTAGCAATGGTTGGAGGCACGTTTGACACGACCTTCTCCTTCTGCACATGGGCAGCAACTTCCGCTTCCTTTCCTTGCGAGCGGGTAAAAACAGCGTAGGATTGTCCGCTTGCATAGCCCTGAGTACTCTCTTCTTCATCAGATTCATCCTCATCAAATTCCATGTATCCAATAGTAGAGTCGCCAGTCGGCTCACCGACATCTTGATCATCTTCGTCTTGAGGCGAAGATTCTTCATAGTACTGCTCTTCCTCTTCAATTTCGGCCAAAGCATTGACCGGAGGAGCTTCAAGCGCCAACCGTGGAGCAGTTGCAGGTAGACGCGGTCTTTGTGAAACATTGTTGGGAACGAAACTCCTTCGTGGAACGTCTCGGTATGAAGAACTAGGAGCCTGGGCCAACTGCTTTTCAATGCGAGCAGATCATTCGCCATCTTTTGGAATGCCGGATCAGACGAAGTAGCAGGCGAGGGATCTGAAGATTTGGACTTTGATGATTCCTTTTTCAACTCGCCAGATATTATCAAATTGTCTTCTATCCGAATGGCAGCAGCCTGAGCGAGCGGCAGGGTAGCTACTCGCTCTTGAAGGAGCAAGAAGCTGACTTTTGAGCTCATGGCGTTCACGAAGAAACACTTCTGATTCTCCGGTGTTGGAAGCATGGCAGTAGGGACACGGTTGATTAATGCATTGAACCGGGCGACGAAATCATGCATAGTCTCATTGGCTTCTTTCTTCAGGTGAGTGATCCGTGATAACAACGCAAATGCATCTTCTGAAGGCTTGTATCTGTCTTCAAAAGCTTCCCGCAAGGTTGCCCAACTGGTGATAGATGCGGCGGCAAATGCTGAAACCATTCACTGCGGGCCCTTGTAGAGTTTCCAGAAAAAGGCGAACCGATACATCTTCGTGAGTCACGTCCAAAATACTGCATGACATAATGAAAGCAGATATGTGGGAATCCGTGCTTTGATTTCCGCTCCCGTCGAATTTAGGAAAATTCTTTCGGTTTCCGTGAGGGAGCGCGTGAACTGGATGTGGCAGTGCGAGAGGACCCATAGCATTTCCCCATGGTACCGCCATTTGAAAGGCTGGAAAAAGCACACGAGCTGGGAGGGTGGTTCCACTGAGCAGCAAGGCACTACAGAGGGATGTAGATGCTCCTTGTAAAAGACTTTTTCTTCGTGGAGGTGAGACACTCCTGGATGACCGGCTAGCCGAGCTTAACGCTGAAAAACGTGCCGGTGTTACGCTGAAATTGTGCCTTTGAAGCAGATCGAAAGTAGGATCAACTTCTCCACGGGCTCTCCTGCTGCGCGTAAAAGGTTCACTTGCCAGCGTACCTTCCAGATCTGCGATATTATGGCGCAGATTTAAACTTTATTTTTGGGTGTACTTGCTGATTTTCTGGTTTTTCTGACAAAAACCAGCAGCATGCACTTTTCTAGATATTTAAAAACTATCCTCTTCGAAAAACCGATTGCGGTTAATGACAAATAGTAGCGAGGATAAGATGGCAGGGAAGAATAGCAGGCTGATTTTCAGATCTGATTTTTACTTTTTCAGAGGGTTTCAAACTTTTTTAGAAAACAGTCAAAAACTCAGATCTACGGAAAAATGTTAACTTTGATAAAAACTCAGCGAACTAAAGATCTGTAACTAGGCCCGATCTATGGATTTCAGAAGAAAATTTTCAATTTCGGGCACTTTTGCAAATTTTTGGATTTTCAACAAAAGTTCAGATTTGCAAACTGGCAGTGATTTTCTTATATTTTTCTGATTTTATATTATATCACTACCATAGATCTGACAGCTCTATTCGATCCCCAACGGAGTCGCCAAAAACTGTTATTCGAAAATCATCGCGTGGAGGCAGATCTATGGACAGATGAGCCAACAGTGTGCGGAGGCTTAGCCCTCTTTGAGACAAAGAAAGAGAAACGGTTTATTGCTATTTCTACTAGCAGGAACCTATGCAAGTCTCATGATCTCGCCTTCGGGGTTGGGATCTCATCCCAAAGAGAGTGTTCCAGTGCGAAAAGAAAGGAATGAAAGAGGGAGAAGAGAAAGAACAGATCGAAGGGAGAAAAGAAATGAATTCCAAAGCAGAAAGGTCAGAAGATTTATGTTTTTAGTTTGGTAGTAAACAGAGCCAAACCTACTTGCATAAATAAACAAAGCAATACTGATAAACAAATGACGGAAAAGTAGATATGAATCCAACAGATTAAACACATACAGATCTAACGTAAGAAAGATCTAATGTATAACACAAACTATTGAGCACAAAGTCCGAATAATTGTATTCATTTGTTTTTTCATATAAGAAAGCTCAAAGTCTTTCTCTCCTCACTTCTATTTCTATCTAAAAATGTTCACCCTGAATACAACAAGTATTCCCATATTTATAGAAGATGAGGGAGAGAGAAGGCAAAATGGAGCCAACCACTTATTTACAAAGATATTTACAAAATATCTAAAAGTCATGTTGACTTTGACAACTTGGTGGATGACATCATCCCATGATGCAACATGGATGATGTCATCATTTGTATCAACACATTTTAGACATTTCAAAAAGAAAGTCGGAGAATAGAGAAGAAGAAGAAGAAGAAGAAGAAGAAGAAGAAGAAGAAGCTACTCATCATCATCATCCTGCGGCCGGAAAGGGGTTGCCTGTTTCTGATGCTGCTCAGGAGATGATATGTGGAACTGAGCGCGGTATTCCAAAAACTTGCTAATCATCGGCCCAAATTGATCCTGTGATGGATCCTTGTGCCGTTCACTGATTGCTTCGCAAGTCTCCCGCTCGTCTATGAGCTTTTCTCGGGAGTTTGGAATAATCTTTCCCGCCTCGATAAGGAACCCGATGAAGTCCCTACAGGCCAGTAGGTTGTTGATAGATTCAGTGTCGAATGTGACCTCTGGCCCTGTCCCTTGAGAAGCTATCTCCTTGAAAATGCGGATAGTGTCATCAGCTGATCTCAAGGTAAGGGAAGGAGTGAGCAACCCTGGAGTCATGGCGAGAACAACTTTCTCCATTTGATGCATTGCATCCAGGGCCTCTTCCTTTACCTTGTCTATCTTTTCCCAGGCAATTCTAGCTGATCTATCCGATAGTCCAGAGTGGACATAGTTTTGTTGAGGGCCCTTAGATGGCCGAATACTCGAACTTGACCGAGATCTTCGATCAACATCGAACATTTGCTTTGGAAGGTCTCGTCTTTGGAGTCTAGCATGCTCTAACTCTTTCCGATATCGGACCCGCTAATGCTTGGAGTTCCTTATTCACCTTTCCGATGTTTAGGTATAAACTGGTATACTCGGCGATTACTCTTTCACTATCCTTGAGGATTTGGCTCCTCCAAGCAGAAACGGCCATACCTTGCTCGCCGATCTTTGAATACTCATTGATCTTCTCCTGACTGAGCAGCTCAGGAGTCTCGGCGGCAGTTGTGGGAGGTGCACTTCCCATCTTCTGTAAGGCTTGAAGCAGGTATTTGTTCTCGCTCCTTGATAGCCTTTTCTCCTCTTTCGTTTCTGAAGCTTTTGCAGAGTGCATCAAGCTCGCGAAAAGAGCTTCCCCTCGGAGACTTTTCGAGGATGTCCCCATTGTGACTTGGGTCACGGTGAAATCTGATGGAGACAGATCTTCTTTCTCTTTGAGGGGGTCGGGCACGCTATTTCCATGACTCTCTCACTGCAAAGACTCTTCGAGAAGCGTGTAACCGGCTTGTGCTTCTTTGCTCCTTTAGCCGGAATGACCGAAAAGTCCATCGGAGCGATGGGGACTTTCCTCTTTTGTTGGCTCAGCTGCTGAGAGATCCAAGCTGGTCCTATAGAAGAAGGACCAGAGACAGAGGGGGAGGCAGCAACGGTAGAAGAGGGGAAAACGCGGAGACACGCGGCGGCGGCATTGAAAGAATAGCCGAAGAAATGTCCACGGGAGGAAGGGAAACCGCAACTGCAGAAGACATAGGAAGGGAAGGGAGCTCGGAGATGAGGGAAGAAATAGAGGAAGACAAATCAGCGAGGGAGGAGAAGATAGATGAAGAAGTAGGGGAAAGGGTAGAAGAAGGGGCAGAGGACACGACCAAAGGGGTGGTCGTTTGAGTCACTCGAGGAGGGGAAGGAAGAGAAGAAGAAGGGACAGAAGGGACCTCTGAAGTTGTAGTGATGCCGACATCCTGGGTGGATGGGCGTATAGGACTATCCTCTGTCAATTCCTCATCAAGAGTTATGACTTGTTCAGGCTCTGAGGGAAGAGGACTTTCAGGGGCTTCTTCCTGAATGATGCTAGGTTCACCTTCTGCACCTTTCCCTTTCAGCTGCTTTTTGGACCTTGGAGGTGCGTTGCCCAAAGGGGAAGTTGTGAAATCTACCCCGAGGTAGATTAGTCCGTTCATGCGGCACCAATGCTCTGTTCTCCGCATAGTCTCTTGACCCTCTCCTCACTTGTTTGAGCAGCCTTGTCTCTGTCGCCAATGGCCGGAAGGGCCAATTGTCCCAATCTGTGTCATTATACACCTTATCTACTTCATCTTCCGTAGTCGTGAAGCCTTCGGGGACAATGGCCACTCCGTATTGGATGATTTCCGCTAATGCTAAGCGAGAATGATCCTTTCTTCTGAGTTCCGCCTCATGGAGAACATCAATGTAAATATCCTCAATTTGAGGGACATGGATCGGATCGAGCTTCGCTTTTGGAGCAGCAACTTCTTGGGTCGAAGGTAGGCCTGGCTGGGAAGTCATGCTTCAAGTTGAGTAGCTCCAGCTCTGCGAACATTTCCTTCGCCTTATGGTGGGTGGAGCATGTGTATCGGCCCACTTTGAGGGGGAAAGGAGTTCCACCCTTCTTTCTTTTGAGGCACTTCTCATGGTATGTGACCATTTGCCTTGTGCATTCTAGTAGAATCAGCTTAGGCCCAGCATACCTTGGTAGCCTGGTTGGCTCTCCCAAAAAGTTGGCAGCCCTCAGATAGGTGAACGTGGGAAATTGGGTGAACAGGGCCCCCCATTTCTCTGTGACTGCCACTATGTTTTTGGTCGTCCGGCTATGAGTCATGTTTGGCCTCAGTAGGCAGATGACATGATAGAAGAATGCATCGTTAACTTTTGCGAAATGTTGGATGCTATTCTCCAGCCTCAGCTCTGGGTAGTAATCAAATATCTTGGCCTGAGGCCATACTCCACTTCGGTTCAGCCCCGGATAATCCCTTGCCGACGCTGCAGCGTAGACTACATAGGAGTTCATATGGAACACTCCTGTTGTGGCGAACTGTTGTAGCTGCTCAGATATGGTGCTGCTTATTATTTCCCCCAAGCAAAAGCGCTGATCGGGCAAATTCTTATTCATTGTCTCCAGGTACCGCAACATCCACTTATGGAAATAGTGGGCATCTGAAAGCCCGAAGACTCTGCTCAGGAAAGTGATAGTATCACTGAGTTCCTCTGAGAAATCACTTCGGTGGATAGTCTGAGGCCACCGGGTCACCACCTTCTTGTTCTTTAGGTAGACCTCATTCATCAACTGCATGCATTGGTCTTCGTTGTCTTCCCAGGCCTTGATGCATTCTCGTTGGCTAACAGCCATGAAGTTCCGGTGATGAGGGATGCCAAGTATCAACTCAAAATGACGGGCAGTGAGGTTTATGACTGCCTCGCCCTTACTATTTTCGACACATCTTGTGTCTTTGTTGTAACATTGCGCAATCACCATCATGAATTCGTTGTTGACAGTGCTGACGGGGATTCCTCCGGCGAAGTGCAGGGCACTGCCTATTAACTTGTCCATCCATGGACTTCTTGTAACTTTCTGAGTCCTAACCCAGAATTCCTCCATGTCAATGTGACCCAATTCTGAGTCTCTGACATCCATACTGCACTCAGCCTGCGATTCGGGCATCCTGACCCTCTGATATTTGTATTTCATCTCTTCTTCTGTCAGCTTAGCCTTCCCTCTTGGTTTGGTGGGTCTCTTGCTTGACGTAGACATGTGTCCTTTCGAACTCAGTTGCTGATCTGCATGAAGAAGAAGTGAGACCCAATCCAAAAAGGTTGAATTAGTCATTTGATCTTCCATTGGAATGCTAGCAGAAGAAAGAGTTAGAGATTTTAAGGCTCAGGGCGCAGGCGCATGAAAATGCAACTGGCAGGCCAAATAGATAAGGCGCACAGAAAAGGAATGTTGCAGAGGTTATACTGGCGCCAAAGGCGCATGGCGCATGGATGAAGCAGGTTGCATTTTATAGCAGGGCGCATGGAAAGAGTATGTTACATGAAGGTTCGGTGCGCCCTTTGGCGCATGGATGGATTATGTAACATTAACAAATGGTGCGCCAAAGGCTTTGGCGCGGCGCATGAAGGGTTTACACAACATCATGTTACTGCAATGGAGGGTGCGCCCGCGCCTTGATAGCTTTATACTTGCGCGAATAAGGCTTGTGTTACATGAAAGCTGGGTGCGCTCCTTGGCGCATGGAATCGGGATGTATCATGTAACATGGCGGGTAGATGCGCCAAAGGGGCGCAACTGTTTTAAGTGTGACAAGACGCGCCAGTGCGCCATAGAACTAAACTCATTGCTCAATCATTTTCATTCTTTCTTCCATTTCAAAGATAGCATGGACATATAAGGTTTCATATAAAAAGTTTGGCAGACCAAGTCCTTTCAAAACAGCTCCCTTCCAGTAGATCCGGAAAGAGGGAGGGAAAGGAGGAGGAAAAGAAGAAAGGAAGACAGGACAACACGAGGGAAACTAGCTCAAACCAATCTTATTTTAACACCGGCTAGCAAACCACAACACAGACCAAGAACACGCAAAGAACCGAAAGCACGAAAATGGAGAAGAGGGAGAACCTCTTACCTTAGATATATAGCAAAATTGAGAGCGGGTCCACAGGGCGACGAAAACGACGAAGCAGAGGCTGACAAGTCCAGAGTGATCACGTGCTCGACAAAAAGAATGAAAATGACATTGGGCGCGCACTGATATATATAGAAAAACTTGTCATCAATGCGCCAACCACTTTTGAAATGGCGCATGAAAGTTGCTGTCGACAGGAGAAAGCGTGCGCCCTTTGGCGCACCAAAACTTTGTGTTGCAGCGAGATTATGTGCGCCCTTTGGCGCACCGAAAAGTGGAGCAACAAAAGCAATGTCAACAATAAGGCGCATGCGCCTTGGCGCACGCAAAAGAGACTCAACATCCTTTGGCGCACCGAAAGATGTGTTAACATGGAAAACCATGCGCCAAAGGCTTTTAAGGGGGCGCATCAAAAGCTAGTGTTACAAGGAAAATCCATGCGCCCAGCCAAAAAAGGCTCAAAAAGACTAAGTTCGAAAACTAGATTTCCCGGGAAGGGATTTTACAATCTTTCGAACTCGAAGGATCCCTAACGAGGGATCGAAACAAAATTTTCGGTATGGTTATCGGTAAAATTGCCCTTGTCAATTTTACGGGATAACAAAGTGACATACCGATGGGTTTTGATATTTACATTAGTGATGGATGCGGTCAATAGGCCGACATTTGGGAAGTTGAGGGGAAAACCCGCCCGTTGTAGATGATGTAGTAGTGGTGAGAGTGGAACGTAAGTATGGATGAGTTTTGTATGTTATTTGTTGATTGTCACTTGATTAATGAAAAGATGTATAATAACTAATGTTTGTTGTGGAATTATAGGGGATGTGTATTGGTCATGATTGTGGACGCCTCCATACACACGTTGACTCAAAATGTGTCCCCCAGATGTGCTCGTGGGAGGAGGTATGCTAGAGTAGGTTGATGTTATTATGAGTGAGCATGCCCATTTATTTGAGCCAATGGCTATAGTAGTGGTAAAGTGCATGGTGTTGTTGAGTGAGCATGATGAGGCTTGTGTCAAGGCAGACAGAGAGAGAGAGAGTGGGAGGAGGAATCCTAGCTTAGGTAATATTTGCATGCTATGTGGAGCTAAAGGGGCGATATGTAGAGTAGACGATGGAGCTTGGCTGTGTTACAGAGTCGTAGAGAGGTATTGCGGCCAAGATCAATGACATAGAGTTAACGGTGAAGCTTCTAGTTCTAGAGCTCGCATGATGATTGTAGATGATGATAATGAGGATGATAAATGATTTTTGTATATGATGCATTGATGGATGTGGGCTTTCCCAAGCTATTGTATTTTGTAACTTATGATTTTAGAGGATATATATATTGACTTGTGTTGATGTGGCATTTATTATTGATGTGCATTGTATACTATGTGATGATGATGATATGTTCTTGGTAGTGTTTATTTAGTTTGATAGATTTTATAGGCATTGTTGGGATGGTTGATTTGATATATATTGTTGATGGTTGAAATGTGCTATGATGTGGAAAGAATAACCAAGTAATGGACTAGATAAAGAATGTGTGTGAATAGGAATGTATGGTATAACATGTAATAAGTAGAAATGTATGTATGTGATGTAATGTGGTAGATAAATAAAAGTAGCAATAATGATGTGTTGATAATTGAATAATGATGAGATGTAAAATAATGTTCGTAATTGTATGTGATGAGAATGAAGGGGGAAGAAGAGCGATTTCCCTCAGTGTGAGAATGAGGTTCATTTATAAATTCCCCCTCAACAGTCAAGAATGAACCATAGAAAAAGAGTGCGTCATCAGGAAATGGGTTTTTCATGTGCAAGTAGATGCTAGAAAAGGTATGACATGAAGCACAAAACATGAGTTGTGAAAGGAGAGGTTCATTGATGTATTATGCCCTCAAAATTCAAGTGTGAACTATAGCACAAGAGTGTGTCATAGGGTAATGAAATGGAAAATGGATGTCATCTACCGAGGATAAAGAGGCAGGATGCATGGAGGGAGCATGTAGAACAACAACAGCAGTGTGAGAATAAGTGCCAAATTGGATGTCAGAGGAAATGGAGTAAATAATGGGAGGGGTGGTGATAGGAAGTGTACAAACAAGAGGCTTAGGAGGCCAATGAGGTCTGTAATAATGTGTGATGGATGAAAGGATGTGACTATAGGTGGATTAGCTAGAGGACACAGATGGATAATGACCTTATAAGGTGGGTGAATGATAACCTTAGATGAAGGTGAAGGAGATAAGTGAATAGTGGTAGAAGCTTGCTTATAAGGGATAGGAGAGAGAGAGAGAGCACTCACGAGAGCAATAGCAGAAATAAATGACACCTTTGTCTTCTAATTTTTGTAGGCAATCATGGATAACATAAAAATCATTATCACGATGGAAATTGATGTGGTGGAAATTATAGAAAGGGGTCACACCTTGGTAGTGCAAGTGGTGAGGTGGTTGGTAGACATATGAGCCGCTTATCAAGTAAGGTTCACAAGACATCATGTGGTTTAGAATTATGTGAGAAGTGTAATGGTTCACGAGTGGGAGATGAAGAAGACTTAGGTGAATGCCAATGTGGTGGAGGGGAAGGAAGACACTTATACAGAGGTGGAGATGGGGATCATATAAGAGGGTCAATAGATGGAAGAGGGGAAGACTTAGTAGGCATAGGAGGAATAAAATAAGTGGAAGAAGGTGTCGAGACATTATCCACAATGAGGTCCTTTTCTAGATCAATAAGTTTATAACATTAAAGAGTAAATTATTCACTTATATCATATAATAGCTTTACTTTTTAAGGGAGGAATTAATCCACAACAAAAGATAGATTGCATTTCTAAATCTATAGGCTGAAATAATAACTGATGCATGTAAGAATTGAAACATAAAATGTAATTTGGAATTGGTTCATTCTTTCCTTGATGCAGAGAAGGCAAGCATTCATATGTAACTCTATGACCATTTTTAGAAATAAATCGTCTAAGAAAAGCATCCTCCATATCATAATAAGTATTAATGGATCCATATGGAAAATGAGTATACCATTAGAAATCATGATCTACAAGGCTATGACGAAATGATTTGAGTAACAAGCGATCATTGGAATAAGTAACCATGGATAAATGGTAGTGCTTGAGATGTTTATAAGGATTTACAGTACCATTGAAACATGTGAAAATAAGCATGATGAAGTCCTTGGGGAAAACTGATTTGTGAATATTTGTAGGAATGGGATTGCCATGCAGAGAATTATTTTCAATGGAAGCATAATAGGATTTACTTTCGAGGGCGAGGGTATGAACTTGAGATTGAAAATTACCAAAAAACTGCATGAGGGAGAGGATATCGTGTGAAGGAATTGTTCGTGAAGTGAGATGCATATTCGGGGTTAGATCTTGCCATTGTGAGTTATCATGGGAACTTGAGAAGGAGTGGATGTGGAAGGAGGAGAAGGATGTGGAAGAGGAGGAGAGGAGCATGGAGGTTCTACAAGAATGCTACTAGTGGTAGGAGTAGAATTATCATGGGAAACATTGGAAACAAATTCAGAAGTAGAAGAAATAGGAGTGGTAAATTCACATTCAACAGTCTTAAGAGAAATAAAAGCATCACTAACATGTTCATGATCAGAAGCATAATAAACATCACTATCGAAATATTTTCACAAACAAGTATTTCATCAAGATTATCATCAACATATAAAGAATTTGTAGGGGTAATAACATTACATTTATCATGTAATCATTGGAAATAATTTTAGAAGTAGGAAGAGTAGGAGATATAGTTTTAAATTCATCTTGACTACTAATAGAAGCACCATCATTCACATTTATAGTGTCATTACTAGAAGTAGAAATATTAACATCCATATTATCGCAAGAAAGAACTTCATCATGCAAAGAATCTATATTAATTGTATCATTTGCTATAAGAGAAGGAGAGGAAGATGGAGCAACATTGGTGGCTACGAGAGGTGAGGGAGAATATGATGCAAAGCTTTGGCCAGGGAAGACTATGTAAATATTAGGGGTGTCAAGGCCAATAGGAAGGGTTTTTGGAAGTCAAGGAGATTTTGGAGGAAAATGGGATCATATTGAGGATTATGGAAGAGATCACAAAATTTAGATTCTGCAGAGGTATTGTCAAAAACAAGTTGCATACATGTATAAGACATATTATGCTTGGGAGATGGGGATTTCTTCTTGTACATGAGGGTTTTTGGGATCCTAGGGAAAGGAGTTCGAATAAGAGTGGGTTCACCAAATGATTTAATAAAAATAGAATTAAATCTAATTTCAAAGTAACTAATATGATAAAATACATTAACATACGATGCTAAGCACTCAAGCAATGCAAGACTATAAGTAAACGAGAGAGATAAATGACTTAGCTAATTAATGTGTGATATATAGCTAGCTAGGACCGTGTATAAGCTTAATTTTGCATGAACTAATGTCATAGGATATCACTTAAGAGATTTGGAACTCTGCACCTATTTGGATAGGGATGCCCACAGGAGGAAAAAGGCACTTGGATGCTGGTGACTTTGCAAATGGTTAGGATCGATTTATTATGTGTCGCTAGCGTTTCGATATTAATTCTTATTAGTCACTTGATATTCACTCTTTGATCACAAAATGTATCTGTAACATGAAAAAAACCCTATCTACCGCACAAGCTCACAAACACATCAAATCTAAATAAAATATGCAATATGTGAAGTCAGACTGACCGACGGTCACTTGAAGAGTGAACTTATGATTGAGCATTGCACTACATTCTAGAATCCATGTAGTTCTTTGTGCTTGTGTGTGAAATAGTTTCCTTAGGTTTCCCTCGTGCCAATGATGCCAAGATAGCGGGTTGTAGCTAGATTAGATGTAAATGTGTGGTATGAAATTCAGCACTTCCCCTTCCTATGCAGTGTATGTAGCCCAAAAATGTAGTCCCTTTGATGGTAGTGATAATATGTAGATGTGATTTCCCCTTAGAATTTCTAACCAAAATAATAGTGTGTATCTTGTGTATATATGAATCTCTTGTTTGAATTTCAACACTAGTGACACAAAAGACCAACTATGAACATGAGATAAGGATTAGAAAACTAAAATGGCTGACCAAAAATGTCAAAATGTGTAAAAAGAACAAAGAGGATAGAAGTGCCCAGAATGGACAGAAGCGCTTGGACACTAGTGTCCAAAGTGGGCATTGGTGTCCTGGGATAAATGACGACAAATGTGAAAAGACTGATAGATAGGGATCCCTGTGACTTGACCAGAAGTGAGTACAAAAATGACAGATGTAGGAGAGAAATACAATATAAATCAATCAAAGTAGATGGACAAGGAATTATGTCACTAATGAATAATTTTCTTACTTAAGATCCCGACATATAACAACATACTTAATGACATAGTAAAATAGTAGTATATGTGTGATTTTGTGTCTACAGATTGATCTTCTACTAGGAAGAAGCCCATTGGTTATAGATGGATATTTAAAACAAAGTATAAAGCAGATGAGACTATTGAAAAGTACAAAGTGAGATTGGTAGCAAAGGGGTATGCACAAAAGGAAGGCATAGACTATGAGGAGACATTTTCTCCCACAAATAAGATCAAAATGACCAGGATGATCTTTTCTCTAGCTGCACAGTTTGGTTGGAAAGTCCATCAGATGGACATGAAAAGTGCCTTTCTGAATGAATATCTACAAGAGGAAGTCTACATGACTCAACCTGAGGGTTTTGTCATACTTGGATCAGAAATAAAGGTATGTAGACTCATCAAATCTCTATATGGCCTTAAATAGGCACCCCGGGATTAGTACATCAAGATTGATGAGCATCTTGTTCAACATGGATTTGTGAGAAATCCATGATCCCAATCTCTACCTTAAAAAGAAAGGAGGGAGACTGTGATAGTTGTTTATGTCAATGATCTAGTCATCACTGGAAACACCATGAATATGATCGATGCTACAAAGAAATATCTTAATCGATCATTCGACATGAAAAATATCGAGGATTATGCACTAATGTCTTAAATTGGAAGTATGGCGAGAAGAAGAATCATATTTTTATTTCTCGGTTGAAATACACCAAAAAAATGCTTGAGAAATTCAACATGATGGATTGCACACCGATTGTTACACCCATAGATAGGAGACTTCAATTATCTCGTACAAATCCATTTCCTCTGGAAAATGTAACTCTCTATTGACATTTAATTGGGAGTCTCATTTATGTAACATATACTAGACCAAATATAAATTTTATAACTAGCTATATTTCTTGGTTCATGGAGGAACCCAAAATTTGTAATTGGAAAGCAATAAGGTAGTTCTTGAGATATCTCAAGGGTAATATGGATCTTGGTCTAGAGTATAAGAAGAATGATCATTTATTCTTGACTGGATATTCAGATTCAAATCATATAGGTAACATTGATGACAAGAAATCCACTTCTAGATTTGTATTCTTTTTGGGATCTAGACCGATAGCATCGGGAAGTAAGAAACAAAACTTTGTTTCTCTCTCTTCTATAAAGGCTGAATATCATGTTGTAGGTGGAGCCGTCACAAACAATATGGCTACGTTACATTCTTGAGGGTCTTGGAGTACCACAAGATAAATCCACTACCTTGTATGTTGAAAATGAGGGTCAAACTTGTTCACAATCCAATGTTTCATGAGAGAACTGATAATATAGAGGTACAATTTCATTTCATTCGCAAGCATGTTTTGAAACACAATATACAACTTCAAATTTTCCCAATAGCTGAAAAACAAGAATATATTTTCATGAAGTCACTTGCATGTGACAAATTCAAGTTATTTAGAGAGTTCCTCTCCTCATCCCTTGAGGCATTAATAAATTAAAGGGGGAATTTTAGGTAAAAATTAATTTACTATAGGTAATGTTGGAGCTCAAAATTACACCCTAGATATGATCATGAAAGACCAAGAATTCTGAGGTAACATGGGTACTATCTCCAAGTTGTGGGACTTGCTACTTGAGATAGACCTCCAGAGAAGGTTGGTTCCTCTACCTAATCTAATGCAAGATAACTCTAATGAAAGAAAACTATTGACTATCTCTATCCTATAATTTCCAAGGGACCAGGGAGAGAGAAAGAGCATAAAACTGAAATAAATCTACACTACAGAGGTGATGCACCAAGAAAAGGGAATGAGAATAACTCTCCAATGTGTGAAAATGGAATAAAATGCAAAGGTTAGAAGGGATGATAAATGATTCTCCACAATATAACAACAACATTCACAACAACATTTCCAAAGAAACACAACAATAATGAACCTTACAAGAGCATAGAATAGACACACTACACCTGCAATAAGATTGAAGAGGAAAGAAGAATGCAAATAAACACAACAAGGGAAGATACATCCACAAACTTTCATCTATTGCTTCATGATATACACAGTTCAAACTCTTACAAATTAAAGGCTTGGATCACCATGCAAGGAGTCCACTATGAAGGCCTGCAACACATTAGCTTCACAAAACCAAAATGACAAAGTTTTTCTACTCAAATTATCCTCCCTTGAAAAAATGAAAGCCCCTTCTATATATAGCCTAAGCAAGAAAGAAAGAAGATAGAGAAGAGAGAAGGGATGAATTCTCTAACTTCCAACCACCAACAAACCACATTAAAACCTTCTTTCAAGCACATGGGCACCTTACATGGCCATCATCTAGTTTATTCCATCCTATAGAAGCAAATAGATCCATGCTTCATCAAGTCTAGTGGTTGAGCCACCTGATTTAATATTTTGCGTGCCCAAACAACCTTCTCCTTCCTCTAAAAGCCATGTTTTCCATTTTGACCCACCAAAATCCACCAAAATCAGATTCTGATGATGTCAAATTGAAGGGCTCGATGAGAGATTTCGGTGATATAAATTTTATCTAATTTGGTGTAGGGAATCAAAAGATATGGCCATTTGAAGATTTTCTGTCGGGAGGCACAAGAATCTAACACATGGAAAACTGTGATTGGTTCGAGGATTGACCTATGCCAACATGTATTTGCTTCACCTTTTGCCAAGTTTCTACTACCATTGATTTGTAATATTGGGCTTTACTTATCTGCTCTCCATATGTCCTTTTTTATTTACCTTTTGCGGGCTTCCTTTATGAAAATAGGGGCTAGTAAAATTCGCCACGTTCCTTCATGATGTTAGACTCTTATTTACCTTTTTAGTCTCGTGACACATGGACTAATGAAAAGGCTCCACGCTCTTTGCATGTTAGTCCATTTGATGATCAACCTTTGACATCTGCGAAAGATTAGATAATGAGGAAACTCCACACCTTAATGCATTGCCAGAATTTTCTTTGATTCCACTGACAAATGTGAAACACAAAAAAATGAGGAAGCTCCATGTTTCCCAAGTGTCGAACTGTCAAGTATTTTTATCTATGCTTGGGTCGATTGGACAGGCCTTATGATTGACAAATTTGCAAAAGGTGAGCTAATGAAATGGCACCACGTAGCTCTTTGCTTTGTAGTTTCTAAGTCTGGGACTTAGAAACTTTTGGCTTTGTATCACGACTTTTAAATGTCCCATGGGTTTAATCAAAACCCACCTAAGTCTTCGATTGAGCTCCTTTGTCTGCATGGATTTTAGAAATTTTAGCCCATAGAATTTTTGCACTTTGTCTTTGACCTTGTCTGACTTAGCTAGACCACTAAGCCCTTGCCACATAGCCTTGCTGATTTTGTCATTGAGTTTGACATGCATTTGGATGTCGGTAGAATTTTCTTAATATAGCCCACTAATGAAGCCAAACCACATGTATTTTTTGAATGTCGATTCTTTAGGGATTTTAGGAAGTGCAATTTGATTACTGTTTGACCATCATAGACTGTAAAAATGGCTAAGTCCATTTTTAAAGCTTGTTAAAGCCAAAATAACTTGGGGGTGGTAATTTTGGATAATGGTAATTTATGCATTTACCGTAGTTACTTTTACCTTTAGTAAATAGTTATTTTTATCGTGGTAAATAAGTGGTTAATGGTATGGTTATGTTGTTATATAGTTTTATAACAATACTTGTTTTATGTATTCCGTATAGTTTTATGGGTTATTTGTTGGTTTTCTAGTTGGGTTGTTGCACCCATAAAACCATGCGTTTATTTGCACATGGCTATGCAATACACACACACACACACACACACACACACACATACAGACATACACACACACACACAGACACATACACACACACACACACACATACATACATACATACATACATACATACACACACACACATACATGCATACATACATACATACATACATACATACATACATACATACATACATACATACATACATACATACATACATACATACATACATACATACATACATACATACATACATACATACATATATATATATATACATATATATATATATATATATATATATACATATATATATATATATATATACATACATATATATATATATACATATATATACATATACATATATATATATACATATATATATATATATACATATATATATATATATATATATATATATATATATATATATATATATATATATATATATATATATATATATATATATATATATATATATATATATATATAACAACCCTCTTATGCTCTATAATCTGATTATTTCTAGATTAATAAAATACTCCACACACACACACACACACACAACCCTCTTATGCTCGTAATCCGATTATTTCCAGTTAATAAAACACTATAGGCTACCTCCTGTTTCCTCAACAACAACATACTTATGTATCTATCATTTTGTTGCCATTTGTTTTTAAATTGCAGCCAAGTCATTTGGGGTGTAAAATCGGGAACCACCAAGACAAAGAGAAACCGTGTGGTTTAATCCAGTACACATGATTATTATGATGGAGAGGATTTTGACTCCTCCTCTACAACTACTATATCATGTGCCATACAAGCTAGCAGAGTTGGAGGTTGGTTTTCAAATCCTTAATGACATAGCTAGAAAATAAAAGAAGAAGAAGCTCGGGCCATATCCTCCATTGCCTCTCACAATTAGAGTTAGAGAATTCAAAAGATGGTATGACATTAAATTTTTGTTGCTCATAGGAATTCATTCAATTTTCCTGGGCATACATTGAGAAAATATTATCCTAAACACATAGTTGCCAAGCACAGGGTCACCGAAGGGAAATTGAATGAAGTATATAATCATGAACCTGATGCTCATGATTGGGTATGGATCACTTAAAAGGGTAATGATGATTTATAACAAAACATGAAGAATTTCGGGTAGTTCCCCACCTAGGGGTGTAATCAGAAGATATTCTTCAAGAAGAGAGACATGAGCTCACACAGAGAAACAAGTCCCAAAAAGTGAAAGGTCTCTAACCGCTTCCCAAGGGCTTGTTGATCCTAACACTTCTGAAGTTTAGAAAATAATTCCTAAAGAAATCCAAGGTCCTGTGGTTTTATATGAATTTTCCTCTTCAAAGGAAGAAGCAAATGAAGAATTATAGAAAGATTCAAGGAGAAAGGGGAAGGAACCCTCAACTAGTGAGATTTCTCTGTTAAATACTAAACAATCACATTGAAAAGAAAACTCCAAATATCTTATTCATTGTTTGAGCATTACATATATAGGAAGTCAATTTCCACATAATATGGAATTTGACCATATCCCAATACTTATAAGATCTTCACAGATCACTCACAATCTTAGACCCATTCCAACGTGAGTTGTAAATGTTCACACTATAGTATATAAGATTTCTAACAATCACCCCCTTAGTGTGAACATGGGGAAAACCTAGATCATGTACTGCATCTACTTTCATGATACTGGTGATTTTCAAAGGATAATCACAAACCTAGAACGATGGTTTTACATATGGCTAACCAACAACCGAGAATGGTGGTTTTTACATATGGTTTACCACAAACCATGTATGAAGGTTTTACAGATGGTTTACCTACAACCACATCATGATATGCAGTACTATCATTGGCCCTCATCATTTTTCACATAGAAGGAGATTATTACAAATATGAACAGGAATATCACTGTTCTTATTATAGTAGAAAACAAACACACAACTGAAATAAAGGAGGTCACCAATACATTTGAAGCAGTCTCTTTGTTGGTGACTAACAAGAGATGTTGATCAGCCTCCTCCTCCTTGCCTCCACCTCCAAGATCTTTATTTAGAATAGAAAGTCATCAGAATTGTAGTCAGGTTCTTCTAGTGCTGGTTCTTCTTCATATTCTGATTCTTCTTCCACAACAACATTTGCTTCATTTGGTTTAAGATTTCCATTGAGTAGATCTTTAGCTCAAATTCTGCAATATGTATATGTGTGTCCTTTTTTCTTGCAATAGAAGCATTCAGGGTCTTCTTTGTTTTTAGGAAAATTCTTGTATCTCTTTTTAACAAACAAAGTAGTTTCTTCTTTTACATCTTCTTTTGTTCTTTTCTCTTCACTTAGAAGTGCAGATATCATGTCTTCAAGTGATTGTGTGGGCATTTGTCCGAGAGTGAACACAACATTACTGTACTTAGGAGGAAGACTATTTAGAAGTATGGCTTTAGCATCTTCGTCTTCTATTACAACTTTTACTTCTGCAAGTTGCCTTATGAGTGATCTTAGTTCATTAATGTGGCTTGACATTGTCACATTTTCATTCATCTTGAGTTTGAATAGTTGTAGTTTTAGTGAAAATTTAGCATTGACTGCATTTGAGCCAAAAGTTTTGCCGAGTAGTTCCCAAATTGTTTTTGAGGATTTTTCCAGATCCACATAGTGTAGCTCAGTATCTGATAGGGCAAGTCCTATTATTGCTTTTGCCTTATCATCCCTTGTTTCCCACTCTATTAGTTTTGCAGTGTCTGTGGGTTTTGATTCATCTCCTGATACAATCCTCCATAGATTCTTATGCATTAATTGCATTTGGATTTTGACTTTCCAGGTGTGAAAGTTCAATCCATTGAATTTGTCTAGTGGAATGTCCATTATACCTTAGAGCGTCGGTTTCAACTAAAAATGCACTCTTAGGGGAGTCGGTTTCAACCGATATTGCTCCTGATTTACACTATGTATTTAAAAAGTAATAAGAACAAATTACTTTTTTAAATTTTACATGGATATTTTGACAATATTCTATTCTAATTTCTAATATAGCTGAAGGCTATACATTAGAAATAAATACTTTGTCTTTATTAAAGAAAAATAAAGTAATTTAAAACAGACTAACAAAACATTAACGCAATTTACCAAGGATCCACGTTTTTTTTATTAGTTGTTGATGCTCTTGTCAACAAAAATCCTTCACGCGTAGAGTCCCTGAATCTCCTCCCACGCAGATGAATTCAGACTGCTCCTTTTCCACCATGCGGGTTTTCTCTCTTCTCTACTCAGCATAGCACGCAAAAGTTTCTACTAACTCCACGCAGATCTATCAAATCTCCTCCCACGTGGGCCAATTATAGGTTACTGGTAATTCTCCTCCACGCAGTAGAAGAGACAGAACTCCACGCACAGGCAAGATAATTTGCTTCTTTGATGCCACTGTTAAATACTAAACAATCACATTGAAAAGAAAACTCTAAATATCTTATTCATTGTTTGAGCATTACATATATAGGAATTCAATTTCCACATAATATGGAATTTGACCATATCCCAATACTTATAAGATCTTCACAGATCACTCACAATCTTAGACCCATTCCAACGTGAGTTGTAGATGTTCACACTATAATATATAAGATTTCTAACATTCTCATGGGAAAACACATGATTGGGTAGAGCGGAGTTTTAGTCATATGGAAGGAAAAACCAGATTGGGTAACCCTTGAGGACCCCCATATTAAAATTGAGTTTAATCCGAGAACAAACATGGTGAAAAGAGTGACCGGGAAAATAATGTTAACCAATGAAGCTCTAATTTGACATGAAACATTAGAGGACTTATTTTCTTCGAGAAAAAGAGGAAAATTAAAGGGTCCCAAGTTGTCAAATATAGAGAAGACAATATGTCCTTCATTAGAGCATCAAATGAGGTGGCAATACAAATGGTTAAGGGAATCCAAGAGAAGGCCAAAACATTGGAAACAAAAGGAAAGGCCATTGTCCTAGATGACCTTACAAATCAAGCCTATCCCTTTTCAACATTCTAAAACCAAGCCTTGATGCTAAGAGGAAGGGACAATATTTTTATAAAAATGTCAAAGACAAATTTGAATAGAGTGTTGGTGTTACAACAAATGCTCCAAGTTATCATTATATTCATTGATGAAGGAGTGTGTCGAGGATCATGTTATGCTTACAACAAAAGATATTGGCCTTTGCCAAACTTATATCACCTATACAAAGGCCTCTTTGGAGGATTGGGAGAATCAAATGGGTAGAATTCCCCCACAATTAGATGATATCATCTCCAGGGGTAGTCAAATATTCTCTGAGGTAGCTATCATGAAGGTGTGTATACAAAACCAAGATACAGTGACCATGGATGAATTCTTAGGGAAACTTAGACAATTCATGGTGCACTTCAACAAGAACATTTTGAGGAAAATGAGGCCAGAAGATTCCAGGGTAATTGAATTGATATCTCATGCTAAGGAAAATATTCAAAAGATCCAAACCCTCAAGGATATTTAAGAAGAAATAATACTTTCTTAGAAGACCATCTTGGACAAAACTCCTCAGCTCTTCAGAAAACCTATTATTGATCTTAACAAAATTTATGGGAATTATAAGGTATACAAGGATGCATTAAAAACATCCAAAACAAGGCCCTCACAACAAGCCTCGGGAATTCTTAAGGACTGTGGTGAAATAGGATAATTAGGTGACTACAAAAGGGTACTCTAGGAATATTCCTTGGACACGCTGAGCCCATGTGATTAATGTAAAATTCTAACTGAATCAGTTAGGATATTTTGTAAAAGGTTAGTTGTCCTTGATATTTTGCATGCTTGGTTGGCATTTTGAAATAGGCCAATTAGCACTACATGGGTGGGAAATATTTGAGTCCCATTTTGTATAAATACACCTGTACCCTTCCATCCAAGGGGGTGAATTCAAGAATTCTAATGCAAACTAGTTTGAATAATTCCTACAAGTTGAAGTAATATAGTTTTCATTTCCTCCTCTGTATGATCTTTATGAATTTTTGTTGAAATTATAATCATTTTCATGCCCATAGTTCTGACCTTTAAATTTTGCTTTGCAAGTTTAATGAATGTGTAATAGGCTTCATAGCTTTATAAGTCATAATGGATGCACATTTAATAATATGATGATTTTCCTTGTTTATGAATGTTCAATTGCATATTATAGTCATAGTTCTTATTTCATTTGAATCTTTGCATTAGTTGTGTAGAAGTCTATGTGTAATCTAGACTAAATGCATTTGGTTATTTGGGTATGCATACTTAATTCACATAGTTTCAACTTCATGAAATTTAGTTTCATCAGACATTTCTTTTCTCTTTGAAATCCTCCTGTTTGGTTTTCTTCTAAGCAATACCCAATAAGTAGGACCCCATTACTCTTGTAGGTGATAAGTATAGTTTAGTTTGTAGAACAACAAGGTAGTACAAAGAGTGGTGCTAGAAGGACTTAAAAAATTCCAAAATATCCTCATTGGTCATTTATAAGACCAAAAACCTGCAACTTGTGTTCTGAGTCATTTTTTGAATCTAAAACGAGAAGGACATTAAGAGCATGTCATTCTTTGTGTATGCATCTTACTCAAATTAACAAGCGAGTCAACTTGCTCCAATAATGGCTTTGCAAGTTTGAAACTCGTAAACCCTTCACATCGAGATGATTCCCAAAACCTCTTTCAAATCCATGAATTGGTGGGGACATTTGCCGTAATTTCTTTTCCTTTGATCTAACCTTGATTTAGCCTTAGTCCCTAGCAATACATCCAAGACAAAAGGAAATATGCAGAGATATATGCTTCGGCCACTCTTGATGGGAGATACTTTACATATTAGGTATTGAATCAAGTTTCATGTAGTTCTATGCTTGTGTGTCCCATCCCAATGAGAGATAGCGGCCTCAACTTGCGTCTATATGTTCTATCAATAATATAATGTCCTATGGTACAGGTATAAATCAAAAAAGGTTCAATGGATAAAGAATGGAATAAGGGAAAATTGTATGTGATAATGTTTGATAGTCTTGTGCAATGGTATCCTCATCTATCTCCTTAAATGACATAAGATGCATGTTTGTATATAGGCTCCTTGAATTCAAATTATGACACATTTTCTCCCAGGCCAATCATGTGTAGTGAAAACCTACAACTAGAGTATAGGAAGAACACAAAAATGGAATAAAGGGTCCAAAATCAGCAAGACCGAATTCAGGCCATGATAGTGGTCGACACTATTGGACTCATCTAATTCTTCTTAAGGTGCTCGATTTTGTTCAGGGTGAAAAAGACTTACGCACATAAATGAGTAGATTTTGGAAGTGTAATGAGAATCTTGAGGCAAACTAGTGACAAATATGGAGGTGTTTGTGAGAAATTGATGATGATGAAAGACACATGCAATTTATTGTGAGTGGAAAGTGTGCTAAAAAGAGCTTAATGTTCACCGGTGAACCAAATGTTTGAATTCATGATAAAAGCATTGCGGCTACACAACTTGTACCAAAATTAGGTGTGTATATAATGGTCCAATTTTATGTGTGTGTTCATACATATCACAAGTAAAACAAACAAGCACACAACTAGGAGGGTTCGATAAATGCTCTTATGTTGACGTCTCTAGTGTATATGAAAGAAAACATGAATGTGTGGTAGATCAATGACATGATGTTGTGATAATAATGTAAGCAAATGAGATAAATGAAAATTTGAAAATGATCAAAAGAAATGAATGCACTTGGTGGTATGTGAACTGTGTGTTATTGCTTCTAAAAAGAAAAGAAATTGTCATGGGCCTCAATTTCCCTAGTAAAGTGGTGAAAACTCGAAAATCAGATTCTACTTACCTATTGAATGGTAAAATAACAATATTGTGGTCCATACTAACTTTTCGAGTGAAAAATATGCTTATTGGATAAACAAGCAAACACTTGAATATCTCTACAACTTCTTGACATAACTCTCGTAACCTCTTGACATTTGTAACTAGTTGAAATTTGTTCTGAAGATATAATAATGGCTATATGGACCCCTTTTGAGGAGAGGGATGTTCTTGTGTATCACTTATCTCAAAAGATAATGATTAAACATACCATGCATAACACAAATAAAAGAAAGAGTTGTAATAATTGTGAAAACACATTTATAACATTTGTATCACATGTAGAAATATTTCATCATCAAAATTAATTGATAACCCAATGCTAATATGTCGGAGCAATATAAGAAAGGAATGAACATAAAGGGGCAAGTGATATGCCCCAATGAAATAAGAAAATATGGACAAGTGATATTCCCCAATCGTAACGATATGCCCCTATAAGAACACAATATACCAATGAAACACACACAATAATAGCATGTCCCAATAGATACATTCTAGGAACTTGGGTAGCTTAGGCACCATGGTCTAACACATGTATTAGTGTGCATGATATGGATCATGGAAAGCATATTGCATCACAAAGTATATTCAACCAATGTAAACATGCAAAAATATGTAGCCACATGGAACACATGAAATGATTGAACTAAACAAAACAATCACAAGCAAACAAGCAATCAATCACACCTAGGTGAATCAAACTTGATGACTAGAGGATTATTTATGGAAAATATGAGACAAGACATGCCAAGATACACACAAGCACAAGCATGCAATTAGAGAAATCATAGGGAAAATAATAGAACACATTGTATTAGTCATGTGAAACAAGGTAATGTACCTATGCAACTATGCATGGAAGATATAAGCTACAACAAGATTTGTGTAATCAGCTGCAAAGCTCAATGTGATAATAGAACATAGAAAAGATAGACCTTGAAGCACTATGAAGACCTACCCCCATAGTAAGGATGCCTCCAGGTGTGGGCATGATGAAGGTGTGAAGAAATTGAAAAATCACAATCATATGTAAAATGTATGTCTTACATGTAACTCAAAGAATACCATGAGCGAATGCATGAAAATGTATGTGTAAACATCTAGTAGTAGATAGATAAAACATGATATGTAACAATGTGTGACCATGTAGCCAAAAAAGATAGGAAAATGAAATTTATATTATTTGTGTTTTATCATTTGTAGGAGGATAGAACCAAACAAGTCATAAGCCAAGAGGCACAAAAGCAAGAAGATCAAGATCAATCAAGAAAAACAAAAGCCAAGGTGCGGAAGTGAGAAGAAGCAAGAAGAGGAGGATTCTTCTTACCTACAACTTTCCTCGAGACTCCTTGTGCTAGAACGAAACCTTCATATATATGTCTTGTCATCATTGGGATGTTTGTGGTAGGATTTTGGAATGGGAAACAAAAATCAAAGGCTAGCTAAAGGAATAATACAATCAATGTAAACAAAGGAGTTAGAAGAATACCATAGCAAATTGAAACTTGAAAGGAGGTAACTTGAAAATTGAAAATAAAAAAATTCAGAAGTAACAAACAACTCAAGAGAGGATAATGATGAAAACCAAGAAGAAGTAATGAGGAACCCAAAAGGTCATACTTGATTTAGGGGAAAAAGTAAGCATTAACGAAAAATAGAAGAAAACAAAGAAAAACTATGTACAATAGATTTGATAGTGATGCTAATCGCTAATTCCGTCAAAATGTCCTTAAGATGCCACCATATCATTATGATTAGAATCCACAAATCTTGAGAACCACGAGTCTAAGAAATCAGATGTGTCACTAGTATCTTCAGATATGTAACAATGAGCTCTATGGTAACTAGAATCATCATCACCACTAATGTAATTATTTTTGTTATTGTGGCAATTAATTGGGATAGCTATTTTATCCTTGTAAATAAACACTTTTGTTTGGATCGTGTAGTTGAAACCTTACTAGGTACTTTAGCTTGAACACACATAAGAGGTTGCACAAGACTACTTTAGTGCATGGATGAGTAGGTACTTGAACTTCAAGTTTTTTTCAATTGAGGTTGTATGATGTACTATTTTGGTAGCACATTGGTTAATACCTCATGTCGAGTTTGAACTAGTAAGCGATAAGGAGTTCCTTGAATAGTAATCACTTTGTTATCATTCACAAATTCTAAGCATTGATGTAATGTGGATTTGATAGTTCACATTTTATTAAGCTAAGGCGTCCAACTAATATATCATGTGTCCGTTATCCGATAATACATGAAACCATACAAGCAAAGTCTTAAGATTTACGTTGAATGACAATGCGATACCCCGAAAGGTGTCTAATTAAAATTGTCACAACGATTGTGCCATCTAAATCCTTTTGAGTGTATCCTCGACTAGAAAGAAATGACATTGTGCATATGTTTAAACTTGAACCATTATCGATCATAATGTTGTTATTCAACTTTGAATGTGAGTCTATGAAAGCTTCTATGACTAATGGTGCAGTTAGAATCATCTCTTGGAATCTCAAGGTCATAGAAAGTAATAGAAGGAAATTCTTTATGTATATCCGTGACCACATCTATAAACCATCTAAGATATGAGCATTTGAAACCGGGGAGATTGTGTAGGGGCTACCACGTGAATACCATCTTGCTTTGTAGTGGTGTGATTCAAATAAGGATTGGTAAAGACTTTCAAATGTTGATTGGGTTGTGCACCCAATTTGTTCAATGCATTATTGTGTCCTTTAACTTGAATGTCACAATGAAAAACATTATTTGTAGCATGACTTGAAGTTCTATGATAATCATGATATGTAATCACATCATAATTTTTAGGTAATGGTTGAGATGAGTCAAACTCACGTTGAGGAGGTAAAAGATAATATTGCATACAAACAATTGTTTAAGAACTTGACGATGACTCTCAACCAACACTATTTTGGCTTTAATAGATTGAAGCATACTTTGAGAGAAAATATGTTGTAATTTACTTTCATGTAATTGATGAGACATCTTTATAAGAATTGTATTGAATTTAGACATATTCACTAATAAGCTTGTTATGTCTTGGTTTAAGTTGTGTAAGCTATGAAAATGTGACCTTTTGGCCAATGTTGATTGAAAAATGAGCTAAAAACTATTGGTTAAACTTCAAAGAATTGAAATAACATACAAAGGTTGATTGTAGGGCACAAAACCAATCCAAGACATACTTCTTGAGACTTTTAGGAAAGAGCTTGGTAAATACTTTATTGTTTTGTGCAAAGTCAAGACATGAAGCATAAAATGATTTGATATAATGTGAAGGGTCAGCCTTGCCATTGAATAATTCAAACTTAGGTGCAATGAAACGAGTAGGCAAAGGGTAGTTAAGGACCTCATAAGCCAATGAATTAAGAAAGATATCATGACAAGTGCCCGTATGGCTTGATTTTTGAGATCATTGTGAAAGTTGTTGAATTTTTGCTCGCATATCTTGATAGTTTGTTGAAGGAGTACATCTTGCTAAATGGGAAAAGTAACACGTGTAGGAATAACTACATTATTTAGAGAGGGACCACGTCAAAAGGCGTAGATTGAAAAATAGTTCTAGAAGTAGGAGGTACAAAAGAAGTGTTAATCCAAGAAGGAATAGACATAGTAACTTGAGTAGAAGCAATAGGTGGAGGCACAAAAGTAGAAGCAGTAGCCTCTGTACCTAATGTAAAAAGAGAGCCTCTAGTAGTCAGAATAAAAATATTCAATGATTCATTTACAACGTGTACTTTTGATTCCTTAGCTAAGTGCTTCTTTTGTATTTCCTTCAAGATGAGTAATTTGTTTAGGATGTTCCATAACACTTTCTAAATTCAGCATGTACTCTATCTTTATCTACTTTGTTGTTTTCTATTTTCGAGATTCACTAGCACCATTATCATTCATAGCATTGTCATACATAGCATGATTATCAAAAGCATTGACATTATAAGCATCAATATTTACATAATCTGCATTTTCATCATTCATATTTGTACCATTTGCATTATTATTATCAAAATAAGGAGTAGGAATGTCATCAATAGCCACCATATTTGTTTTCGAACAAGCACGAGGACCAAGGAAAGGAATTTGAACCAAATAAATGCGTATCCCTTTGTGTAGCACTTCACTTGGTGTTTTAGATCTAACTTTTTAAATGGCATAAGATAGAAACATAGAGAACATTCAAGAAACTCAGGTGAAGGATATCTTAATGTGAAAACACAACCCTAAGAAGATCAGATTTGAAAATACCTAAAGAGGGAAAGAGATGTGAAACCCTAAGGTTGTATGGTCACCAATATGTTTTATTGAAAATGTGCACAAGTGGTACACAAATTTAATAAGGCATTCACACAACTCAGATTCCATTATTAATACCATAAATACAGGATCTGAGGATTTGAAATATGCGGGAATAGAGAGAAACTGAAAGTCGCGAGCGCTAGTTGAATTGACAAAGCACGAGGAGAATACATACCTGATCATGACTTCAAGTGATTTCTGATAGAGGCTGGAAATGCTTAGAAAGGCCAAAAAGACAATGCAGAAGAAAATCTATAAAACGATCCTGATCTGCTGAAGTGATCAGAATCAGACTCTTCTGATTTTGGCAGATCGAATCGCGCACTATTCTGCTATTGGTTGCTGTGACAATAGTGGCCAACCTGCTTCGATAATGGCTTTATAAATCGGACTTGATTGAAACTTTGTAAAACTCTTCGTCAACAGATGATTCCTGTAAACCTCTTTTGAATTGGCAAATTGATGTGCAAGCCGACCATGGAAAAGAGTGAAAACCGACAATCAAGGTATAAGAAGCATGGAAAAAATGGAAGAAAGGGCCCAAAACTGACATGACCAGAATTGTGTATATCACTATTGGATTGGTATGATTTTGGTCAAGGTGGTCTGAATCTCAAGAAAAAGAAATGAATAGGTCTGTGGAAGTGTAATGAACATCTTGAGGCAAGCTAGTGCCAAATCTGGAGGTGTTCGTGAGAAACTAATGATAATGAACGCCATGCAAAGTCTACTATGAAGGGAAGTGTGCCAAAAAAAACCTAATGTCAGTAATGAACCAAATATCTGAAATTATGATTAAGGCACTGCAATTACACGACTTGTACCAAAATTTGGTGTCTGCAGTTGCTTCATGGGTAATACTTATTGTTCATGTTGATTTGCATTCATATTTTCAGTTCTACAACCAGAGTTCATGTTTCTAACAACACATTACATTAATTCTAAGTTCAATACTTTGAAGTAGATTTAGAGTAGCACAACAATCTAGTGTCCTATACATTCGATTAAGCCATAAAACTAGAAGATTACAAATTGTTTTGGTGTTAAGAGTTGATTAAATCTTTGGGTATTGTGAAAAGTTTCGATTTATGACACTGACAAGATCAAAGAGGAAGAATTTCTACCTTGCAATCCCAATATTTCTGCAGGAAAGTGGAATTAGAAGGTGAAAGAAACGGCTAAAGGTGGTGAAAATCTTTCCATGAGTGTTGCTTCCTTACAATCATGCATGTAAAGTGTGATTTAGTTCCAAGATACTACCACCAAACAATAAGAGTTCACAACTAGGAACCAAGAGTCAAAGGACATGGTGGTTCATGCTCTCGCCAAGAAGTTTGGCATAGGAGAGTAAGAGCCCAATAACACTCCATTCAATGTTGAAACCAAACTTGAGATTAGATCTCTCTTGGACAAGTAGATGTTGAATTGCTAGACAAATGGTTGAAACAAGCGGAGATATATTTTAGTGTGCATAGAGTTATTTAGGCACAAAAGATTTCTTTTGCACATCTCAAAATGGAAGGTCATGCTATGATTTGGTGTGAAAGTTATTTAGCATCTTTTGAAAAGAAAAAAGCTAGTTGTAGAGGTGGGATGAATTCAAGGGATTGTTACATAAGAATTTTTATCTTGGGCATAAAACTGAATCAGAAAATTAAGTAGCAATAATTCAGGCAAAAAAAATTCCTTAACAAGTTATGTTGATGAGCTTGGACTTGGAAGATGAAGACAACTTGACCAAATACTTGTGGGATTTATATACAAACATGAAGAGATGGGTCATGTCAAGTACTCCAAAGGACCTTAGTGAGGTAAGCGTACAAGCATATTACATTGAGGAAGAGAAAAAGACAAATAGAGGGAGAGCACTCAAGGAAAAATCAGCCTACAAATCAGTTAAAGGAAAAGCAAAACCGGCCTTACAAGAAGGCTACCACTTACCATAATTGCAGGGATCCACAGGACCATTGTAGCTATTGTGTTATAGATGGACTAAGATTTGGAAGTTGCACAGATAATTGCATCCAGAGATTTGTCTTAACGATTCCAAGATGTCCTTGAGATTTTAGGAACAAATTGAAGGTAGAGATAGAGGACAATTCTAATGTTGATGCGAAGCTAGGATGCACCACTACCAACACAAACAAGGAACAAGAGAGAAGCAATGAGAAAGCTCTTCCAAATCAAGATATAGATAAAAAAAATCAAGGTAAATGCACTTATTGATTCTGGTTTTTGATCCAATTCGATTTTAGATGAAACTTTTAAGAAGCTTGGTTTGCAAATATATAATCATCCTCATCCATATCCTTTGAGTTGGGTGAAGAAGGGTGTTCAGATTTAAGTAACTAAGAAATGTAGATTTAAATTAGGTATTAACCCACAATACATTGATGAGATAGAAGTAGATGTGATTCCTCTTGATGCATTTGATGTGGTGTTTGGAAGTCCTTACTTATATCTTAGGGATGCTATTTTCATGAGGAGGGCTAACAAATACAAATGGGTCAATGATGAGATTAACTACATCATTAAGGAACATCAAAGCAAGCTCAAGCTTTGCCCTCAAGCTTGCCACAGGAAGTGCCAACCAAGCAAATACTCATTCTAGCAAATCATTTTTTTGTCACTTCTCTTGAAGGATAAGTAAGAGGATGTGTTAGAGATTTCTGAAATTGATTGTGATAACGAAAGATTGAAAGGTTTTGAGGAATTGATGCATTTGTTTCAAGAAGTTTTCTAAACTCCTAAAGATTTGCCACCAAAAAGGCAAGTAGAGCATGATATTCAATTACCTCCGAAGACTCCCATACCTAACATTCATTCCTATGATTTGAGATAGCCTCGAGGAGAAAGTGGGAGAACTGTTCTCACATCTACACCTCCTCTAAGCTTTTGCGGGACCAAAAGTCTTCTAGAAGTGAGGTATCATCCAACCTGAACAAACCCAATTTCAGTTAGTAGCATGACTTCAAATGAAGTAGTTCTTGTATAATGGCAAAACCGCCACTTAGTGCAGAGGGGCAGTTGTGCAATGTATGTGAGTGTGGTGGTTATGAAACTGCTGGTTTGCATTTTCCTGTGATTTTTCTCGTTTTGACCATACAAGTACGGTAACGGAAGGGGACGTTGTCTCTTCAATTTCAGAGATGATTGGGAATTTTTTGATGCATGAAAGGACATTCTTGAGCATGTTAAGAGGAGGCACAAGATCAGGGATTATAGGAGTGAGTGATAGAGATGGTGTTCAGTTGGTTGTAGAAAGGATTGACAAAAGGAACAAAGAGGAGATGAGTGACCATGCTAGCTTGATGTTGTTGAACTTGTTCTATTGAACTCTTTGTAATCCGTCTTTGGCCCTAAAAATATTGGGAAGCTGGGCAATTGCTAAATCTAACTGGTTTTTCCCTGCCTTGGGATTTCCAGAGCAAAATCTGTGTCCTTGTTGCTTCATGGGTTATGAAGCATTGCTCATGTTGATTTGCATTCATGTTTTTAGCTCTGCAAGTATTGTTTATGTATCCAACAACACACTACATTAATTTTAAGTTCATTAGACATTTGAAACTGTCATTTTGAAGTAGATTCAGAGTAGCACACCAATCTTGTGATCCTGAACATTCTATTAAACCACAGAACTAGGAGTTTACAGATTACTAATACTGCATGCAACAAAAGGTCATGGCCTGAGAGGCAAAAGGCCTAACCAGGAGTACTATATAATATATCATTTGGATGAGCTTCTTTCTGATTTGGCGACGTTAGAGAAAGGTCCATCCCCATCCTCTAGTGGATGTGTATTTGAGTTTTGGTTTCCCTCAACTTCTTGAGTTTTGCATGCATTTTTGACACCTTACCTGCCTACTACTCTGTTACCACTGCCGACCTGGTCTTGTTGCCATTTATGGGATTTGAAAAGTTTTTCAAAATTCTTTTTATTTTTGCAGTAATCATAAGGGGTGCATTTAGTCTGTAGCTGAGCACCAAGTACTCACCGTTTGATCATGCTGCTAACTTATTCTAATTCAGTCAGTATTTTGAAAAGGATTTTATTATGAAACTATTAAGTGACATAACTTACCATTTTTTTACTGTTATTTGCATTCATAGCTGTTTGATCATTGCGATTATATTATTCTGTTATAGCACTGTTACTTTACGTTTCCATATAGATGTAAAGAACACATAAGGCAAGGAAAATATTTTCTTTTAGCAGCTAGAATTGTTGAACCATGGCCATGGCATATGTAAAATTTTAATGGACCATTTGCCACAGCTAGCACAAGCCCAAACAGTGAAATCACCTGAAGAAATACAACCACCAACATCGGGATGAGATGTGTTATTACCGCAAAAATTGGAAACGTGGTTCACCCAAATGCTTGAATTGTTGCTGGGGTATTTACCTCGAAAAGTGTGCAAAAAGCAAGGAAGATTGTCATTATTTTTTGCAGATTTTTGATTGAAATTGGCAAACCAGGAATGAATTGCTCCTTTGGGTACTTATCGTATTGGATCAAGAGATAACAACAGATGGAAAAAGATATCGAGTGTAGCATTTATTATAATATAGATGTAAGGCGTGTTAAAACACTATCATGCTATATTAGGATGTCCATGGCTTGAATAAGTAAAAGCCATTCACAATTGGGAGCATGAAACATTAGGCAGTAGAAGTTGGTAGAACCAGAATAACTATATATACCTTAAGAAATAAAATAATTGATGAAGGACATTCAAATTCAGGTGATGGATTTGATTTTGATAGCGAGTCAAGTGTAGTTAGTATTTTGAAAAGGTGTCATCAAAGGTGCAACCTTTGATGATAACCATACACTCATATTTTAGCTCACTTCTATCAAGTAATGAAATCATTAAGCTTGATCAAACCATATCATTCTCTTGCTATTTATTGCTATTATTTGCACTTGTAACTGCTTATATTCTGCTGTTTACTTTTTCTATAGGGTTGTAAAGACTACATAAGGCTAAATCCAATGTTATCAAAGTCCACAATGAAATTGTTCTTGTCGGACATGGATGGATTAGTCCAATTTCCACATGAATTGTATTAGAAACTCTACGTGGTGACCATAGGTGCCCTTAGATGCTTGAAAATCGTTTTTTCCTTTGATTGATCGGGTTAGGGAAAATTTGAGCTCAATGTTGAGGCTTGGGTAACCTCTACATGGGGTGCCAATTGTGGCACCACAGGGTTGGGCATGCTAGTTGTTTATTTACCTTCCCCTCACCATTTCAACCAGAGTGAAGGGTGACATTATGTTAGAAGGCTTTGTTTGGCGCTAACATCTTGTCTAGATGCACTCTTCAACAAGGATAAGGTTGTGATCTTTGGTGTATTTATTGTCTTTGGAAGGCCCCTTTTCATTTCCTTGTCTTTGCATATTGTGTAATATATAGATTTAGAACTATTTTTGATATTTGAATTTGGCTATTGCTCTCACCTCCTTTCATTTGGTTCTCTTTAGGGCTTCATTACTCGTTATGTACAAGCCTTTAATTTTTACTGTCTTGTCTACCTCCTCTTTTGAGCATGAGGCGATCACGACGCAACTTAACCATTTATGAAGGGTTTATATTTTTTACAGAGACTACATTTAGTTTCCTGTCATTTCTCAAGTAAGCATTTGAGTGCAATCTTGTTGAATTTGTTGGCTAGGGTAGTTCTTTTGTTGAGATGAAAAGAGTTTGAAAAATATGTTCATGATTTGTTGGGCATGGATTTATGTGATTGTCTTGTGCTAGATGTGGAATAACCTTTCATTCCTTGTTTAAGAGCCACGTTAAGGCTTGTTGCATGTGTGGGAATTCTTTTCTAATTTGATGGAGTTATTTGGGTGGTAGGTTAATAACTTGCTCACTCGAAGAAAGTTTGCCAAGTGATTTACATTTCTTAGAATGTGTGGGGGCATGTGTTAGAAACAATAATTTTTACAAACTACAATAAATTTCTCAACCTCACCACCGATTGCGATCAATGTCCGAGATCTTTTCGCCGCATCTAGAAATGTCTCACGTGATTGAAGGAAACATGAGAAAATGGAATTCCAAAAATTTCTATGACCTCTATAAAAAGAGGTGAATGTAAACGTTTTTGCAAGGCAATAAAATTTGAGTTTATTGTGCCATAACACATCTGTTCTTTTTCATTTGTTTTACGCCTATGCCCACCATCGGTGGTATCGAGCTCCCAGTTGGAGCATATCTTTTTTTTTTTTTTTTTTTTTCCGACGGTGGCTAAGGCCACATGTGGCATTTTTCCTCTGTCATAATCATTGAGCTGAGTTATATATTCTATTTGCTGAGCTAACTGTTGATTTGCGTCGACCAATGTGTACTATTTTTCATTGATTTTTGGGTGGAAATTTAGAAGCCGAAGAAGACGAGAAGGCAACGAGACAAGGTAGTCAAAGATGAAGGCTCCGTTGAAGTGAAGAACAAAGATGTTTGGAAGCCCTCACAACCCCGCCTCTCTCCCAATTACGATGGCTACATTATTGAAGTAAAAATTGTCTTTCAAATTTTGAATAGGAAGAAGTTTTTTTGGCGAAATCGCAGAGATCACGAGAAAGTCACATCGTTTACAAGTAAGGTTTGCTTTTGAAAGAAGATCTAATTTTTATATTGAAAATAAATCATAAGGTATGACATTTAGTATAAATCAACCTATAATACCAATATTTTTGGCAAAAATTATGATACTTGGGCTTTTAGAATGAAATTGGCATTTGATTCATGTGAATTATTAGACATAGTTATAAATGGTTATACTGAACCACAAGATGAGTTTACCTTGAGTCCAGATGATGAGAATATTCTTAAAGAAAATAGGAAAAAGAATAAGAGGGCTTTGCAGATCATTGCACAAGGATTGGATGAGTCAGTTTTTGGAAGGATTAAGCCAGCTACTACAACCAAGCAAGCATGGGACATCCTAGAGACGACATATCAAGGTACTAGTAAGGTAAAAATTTCTAGATTACAAGCACTTAGAAAAGAATTTGAAAATTTGTAGATGAAAGATTCTAAATCAGTAGATCAATTCACATATTGTGTTATAGATTTGGTTAATCAAATAAGGCAGACTGGTGATGAGCTAACAGATCAAAAGGTTGTAGAAAAGGTTTTAAGATGTTTGCCTAAAAAAATTGATGTAATTGTTGTGGTAATTGAGGAATCCAAGGATTTGACTAAATATTCTATAGATGAGTTGGTTGGTTCTTTGAAGAATTATGAAGACAAGATAAACAAGAATGACAATAACTCATTGGAGCATGCATTCAAAACACAAATGACATTTGGCAGAGGAGGAAGAGGAAATCCAGGATTTAGAGGAAGAGGAAGAAATAATTTTCAAAGAGAAGAAAGAAAGAGTCTAGATCTAGGAGGAAGGAGAAATCAAAATTTCAGCTCAAGGGGATGCAATAACAATCAAGACATCACAAAGGTATGACAAATCAAATGTGCAATGTTATTACTGCAAGAAGTATGGTCACTTTGCTAATGAATGTCAAAAGAAACAAGCTGATATGAGAAAGCAAATGCAAAATTTTCAAAGTAATTCAGGGTCTTTATTTATTACATGTGATGTAGCTCAGGAAAGTTCTAGTAACATTTGGTTTCTAGATAGTGGTTGTAGTAATCACATGACTAGAAACAAATAGTTGTTTGAGAATTTGGATACTTCAGTTAAATCAAAAATCAAATTGGGAATGATAATATAGTTGAAGCTATGGGAAAAGGTGCAATTAATGTGATAACAAAACTTGGTAAGAAGACTATTCTGATGTTTATTTTGTACCTGGTTTGAAGCATAATCTCATAAGTGTGGGACAACTTATTCAAAAGGGTTATAGAGTTGCCTTTGAGGATAATGTTTGCACTATATTTGATATTTCCCAAGTAACATGGTGATTGCAAAAGTTGAAATGAAAAATAATAGAATGTTCCCACTTCGCATGAAAAGTGAAATGATGGAGGAGATTGGAGCAAGTTTCAAGGCATCAAGTCAAGATCAAACATGGGTATGACATTTGAGGTATGGTCATCTAAACTTCAAAGGATTGTGTTTATTGCAAAAAAAGAAATGGTAAGAGGTTTACCCCTATTGAAGCACCATTGAGTTTATGTGAAAGTTGTATTTTGGCCAAGCAACATAGAGAGAGTTTTCCAAAGGAAATGTCATATAGAGCTTGGGCACCATTAGAAATTGTGCATATAGATATATGTGGTCCAATGAAAACACCATCATTAGGGGGAGCATTTATTTTCTAACATTCATTGATGATTATAGTAGAAAAATATGGGTTTATTTTCTCAAATATAAATATGAGGCATTTGGAAAGTTCAAGGAATTCAAAGCATTGGTTGAGAAACAAAGTGGCCTATCCATCAAGGTATTGAGATCAAATAGAGGAGGAGAATACAAGTCAAATGAGTTTTTAGATTATTGCAAGTATCATGGAATAAAGAAGAAGTTCACTATAAGATCTCACCCCAAAGAATGGTGTTGCAGAAAGGAAGAATCATACAATAATGGAGATGACAAGGAGCATGTTGAAAGACAAAAATCTATCTAATGAATATTGGAATGAAGCAGTAGCTTGTGCCGTTTATATATTGAACATGAGTCCAAAAATATTGTGAGGAACATGATTCCATAACAAGCATGGAGTGGTCAACATCATAGTGTTTCTCATTTTAGAGTATTTGGTTGTATTGCATATGTACATGTGCCTAAAGAAACAAGTAGTAAATTTGATGATAAAAGTGAAAAATGTATTTTTATTAGTTATGATGAACAATATAAGACATATAAGTTGTTTAATCTGATAACCAAGGAAGTCATTGTAAGTAGAGATGTTGTATTCAAAGAAGAAGAATCTTGGGATGACAATATAAACAAGACAATTACAGGTGCAACAATAATGCCATATGAAGACCAAAAATAAAAAGGTGAAGGAGACCAAGGGGAACAAGGAGAACAATCAAATGAGCAAGGAGGAACATCACAAGAGAAAAATCACAAAGCCAAGTTGAGCAAGGAGAATCATTAAGTCCACAAGTAAGTAATGACTCAAATCCTACACTTGCATCATTGAGACCAAGACTAAGAGACAAAAAGACTAGAATCTTACAAGAAATATATGATCAAGGAGATATGATAGATTTGCAATCTAATTTTTCTTTATTTTCCCAAGATCCTATATATTTTGAAGATGCAATTAAGGAAGAACATTGGATTAATGCAATGAATGATGAAATGGAATCTATTGAGAAAAATGATACATGGGATCTAGTTGATTTACCTAAGGATAAAGAATGCATAGGTGTGAAATGGATTTATAAAACTAAATATAAGGAAAATGGAGAAGTTGAAAAATATAAGGCAAGATTAGTAGCTAAGGGATTTGCACAAGAATATGGAATTGATTACAATGAAACATTTTCTCCCGTAGCAAGACTTGATACTGTTAGAATGGTACTAACTATTGCAGCTCAAAACAAATGGAAGGTTTATCAAATGGATGTTAAATTAACTCTCTTGAATGGTTATATAGAAGAAGAATTTTATGTGCGATAGAAGTAGGATATGAAGACAAGGTTTATAGGTTGAAGAAGACACTTTATGGATTAAAGCAAGTACCAAGAGCATGGTACATTAGGATAGATTCATACATGATAAATAATGAATTCGGTAGAAGTACTAGTGAGCCTACTCTATACACCAAATTCAATGAGTAAGGTCATATTTTAATTGTTTTCTTGTATGTTGATGATTTGATCTTTATAGGAAATCTTTCTATAAACATGTTTAAATCAACAATGACAAAAGAATTTGAGATGACAGATTTGGGATTGATGAAATATTTTCTTAGTATTGAAGTCATACAAAATGATAATGGGATCTTCATTTGTCAAATTAAATATGAAAAATATGTATTAAGAAGGTTTAGAATGATAAATTGTAGTCAGTCTCTACACCTATGGTAGTAGGCACAAAACTAAGTAGAGAAGATAATACGATAGATTTTGATTCAACTATATTTAGAAAATTGGTGGGTAGTTTGATGTATCTTACAACAACTAGGCCGGATATAATGTATGGAGTTAGTTTGATTTCTAGATTCATGGATTCACCAAAGAACTCACATTGGCAAGCAAGAAAAATGTTATTAAGGTATATTGCAGGAACTATGAATTATGGCATAATGTATTCTACTTCAGATGTTTTTCAGTTGATTGGATATACAGATAGTGACTTTGCAGGAAGTATAGATGATAGAAAGAGCACATCTGGATATGCATTTCATCTTGGAACAAGTATTGTAGCATGGGCATAAAAGAAACAACCAATAGTGACAATCTCATCAGCAGAAGCAGAGTATGTAGCAGGTACATCAGCAACATGTCAAACAATTTGGATGCGAAGAATCTTGAAGGATCTAATGCATGAGAAAGAGGAGCCTACTACAATCTATTGTGACAACAAGTCCACCATTGCACTATCAAAGAATCATGTTTTCACAAGAGGACAAAGCACATTGATACTAGATATCACTTCATTCGAGAATTGGTCAACAATGGAGAACTCATCCTACAACATTGCAGATCAAAGGAACAACTTGCAGACATATTCACAAAGACATTAGCATAAGAACAATTTGAGTATTTGAGAGAAATTGTAATTAGCTATTGATAGTAGAAATTAGGGGGGAGTGTTAGAAACAATAATTTCTACCAACTGCAATAAATTTCTCAACCTCACCACCGATGCAATCATTGTCCAGATCTTTCTACATGTATCTAGAAATGTATGTGATTGAAGGAAACATGAGAAAATGGAATTCCAAAAATTTCTATGACCTTTATAAAAAGAGGTGAATGTAAACATTTTTGCAAGGCAATAAAATTTAAGTTTATTGTGCTGTAGCACATATGTTTTTTTCATTTATTTTTGCCTCGCCCCACCATCAACATGTATTCCGAAATTTCACATTTGTTTGAGGTTAGAAACAATAGGGCCAATGATCTACCTTTCACATGATCATATATTGACCTTGAGATTTACATGCTATGGAGTAGGTGTATGAGAAATATCTTAGATGTATTTTAGCCACGGTATAAGGGATTTATGTGCTTAGTGAGGTATGCTAGGTATATAAAGATTTGATTCCCCAAGTGCATGGGAGCAAGACTTATTTTGGAATTACAATATTGGATTGAGAATATCTTTAATTTGTTGAGAGAGATATGATAGTGATTGAGATGTCCCTTCAAAGAGTTATTTTCTCTCAAACCATATGACCCAAGATGTGAAGACATGAATGATTTGATAGGCATTCTAATCTTGACACATGAGTATTGGTGAGAATTGAGTGACATCTTCTAGATGCCTTTTGGGGAGAGATGTAGTCTGTCTAAAATTTATTTCCATAATCTGGAAAACCAACATAGATTTGGAGGAGTAAAAATTTTTCCTCTTTTGTTGGCAATTGGGGCATATGGATGGGACCATCCATCCTTTCTTTACATATGTTGCCTTTAATATTTTCTTGTGTATCACTAGCCACTTAAAGGCCTTAATTTTTGGCCATGCTCCATTAGAGCTTATTTTTGCCAAGTGTTCCTGGAATTTGTGGTTTATATTCCTTACATGTAGTTCTTTGTAGGCTTCCTTAATAGTGCTATACCCTTTTGAATTTTGCACCCAACATAATATTTATTTCATTTTTCGACTTATAACTTGTCTTTGCTGGAGTTGCATGACTAATTGTTGGATTTTCTCACAATGTTGAGAGGTTGAACCTAGTGACGAGGTTTAAGTTCAAGATATTTATTATTAAATCCAAGGGCCAATTCTGGATGTATTATTTTACTTTGTGTAAGACCTACACTCCACATGCTCCGACATAGGGAATGGATGGATGAAATTGAACTATGTTTGTTGTGGGCATTCCATTGGTTGCACAAAATGTTCGTTACTTCATGTTGATTTGGTAGAAAAATCCTGGTTTAAATAGAAGAGACCGATATGCTTCCATACATTAGACTCGTTGTACTTCTTGTTATCCAACAAATATATTATCTTCTACTACGTCAAAGATGTTATTGTGCTTGCTTATTTGGGTCTATATACCCTTTTGAATTTGGTGACCTACATGATATATATTTCATTTTTCGACTATAACAACTTGTCTTTACTTTGGTGTTACATGACCAATTGGTGTAGTTGATCTCATGTCTCTTTGAATTAATGCCTCCAAAATTTAAAGCCAAATTAATTGATGTATATACGGTATTCCAATAAAACAATAATTTCTAGTCACTGTGCAAACTGATAATAAATAAAATCCATATTAATCTATAAATACATTTTACATAAGTGTTATAATCAAGATAATAATAATATGTAAAAATAAGTTGTAAATAGACAATCATAATCTGTAAAAATAAGATAATAACAAGTTGTAAATAGATAATCAATAGATGATGATATGATTTTTTTTGAATGTTTTTTTCATGGTTGTATGCATGTAGTTACAATGAGAAAATTTTATGCCTTCCAAAAGTACAAAAATTCAGAATATATCAATAATTTGTCATGTCAATCTACACGCGGATAAACCACAACTTCTAAAAAAACAACTTTGACATTTTAAATTATGAAATGTGGAATAATTTAATTAAATTTTCTGTAATCCACTTAAACATTGTACTAATAAATTTGATGGATAAATTTTCTTATATTTTTGGGTGTTACATAGGGTAAAATAAACATTAAATCACGTTCTTGAAAGTGGGGTTGAGATCTTGAACAATCAATATTTCCAAGATATTATAATTGGCATCATAATCCCTCAAAGATATGCTCTTTCTTCAATTAAAGTTAAGCACAATTGAGATCTTGAACAATCAATATTTCCAAGATATTATAATTCACATCATAAGCCCCTCACCATGTGCTCTTTCTTCCATTAAGAGCATACGAAGGAATTGGATTGAATTTTATGCAAAAGATGGGTTGTAATGGTCAAAGACTTAGCAAGAGTCACAAAGGACAATATGAAGGTTGGAGAATGCAAAAGGTATTTAAAGTGTTTTTGTTAAAGGGAAGGTTTGTTAACCCCATGCCAATAAAATATGTGCCAAGGAGGTGAAAACACCTCATATTATTTTTGTGAAGGCTAGAGAAGACCACAAAGAGTCTCCATAGAGAGCAATAAGCTCATCTGCTACTCCATATGGACAAAGAAGTTACCAAGAATCTTAAAAAAGAAACCTAAAGTGGTCACCCACTTTTACTTCAAGGCACTTGGCAACATTAGTTTTTTTACCTTCCCAAACATTTGAATTAGTGATACATATTTGACTCTTAACATCCTTTTCTCCTTTTGGATTATCTTCATGTCCCCTTGGTCTATCTCGTTTGCTAGTTTTACTTACTAGGATTAGTTTTAGTTTTCTCTTGTATCACGTGATCCCTATGTAGACATTTACCCATTTTTAGATTTGTGTATTTTGACCTATTGGTCATGTTTAACTTCCAAGTAGATAGGTTTGGAATCAAACATGTCTATACCTTGTTGAACTTGTTCTTCATTGCAAGGACCAATTTTTCATATTGGGTACTTTCATTAGGTTGACTTAGGTGCAACTTTTCGGTTGGCTTGTACAATAATCTATTAAAGAGTCATATATATATATAAATGAATTGGAAGGCTATTTATGAGCTCTCATCACCACGACCCCTTTGGAGATTATTTCACAAAAGTTGTATAGACATATTAAATATCTCAATGGCAGTTCCAAATAATTTCAAGAGTAAGATTTTAAGTTTGAAGCACTTCAAAGTCAAATTTGCATGTTGTTTAGTGTCTTGATGAAAGAAGGATCATCCTAGTTCTATATTGATTTATTTAGTTACATAAGCATATATGATGCAAGTGAAGCAAAAAAACTTCACTCTTATTGGGAGAAATATATGGGCCTTGATCCTTAATATGTAGGGCAAGTTTTTCTTTTGTTTCAAGTGGTTTCAGGGTTTGATCAAAGGAGAAGTTAGTATTTTTGCACATCATGACAAGATTTTAAAGCTATATTCTAAAAAATAGAGACAAATAGACATGGGTTAGAAGTTAGACAAGTATGAGTCGTAAAAGGCAGTTTGATAGTTAGGATACATGTTTGGGATTGAACATGATTTCCTCTCGTCGAATGTGACCTAGACATAGTTCTAGAGAGCCAAATTTGTAGGGTTTGTTGACAATGCCTTTTTGAGCATGTTCTAAACTTATTTTTCTTATGTGTAGTCATCCATTGACTAGAATCACATTGATATGTCCTTTACTTGCATTTAGCACTTCTTTTCTATTTCGATTAGCTAGATTACCCCTTATCAAAACTATTCAAGTTTAAATTTCTGTTTACCACTTATTCGAGGATTTGAATTATAGTGCATCCATTTTGATTGTTTTAGGATTTTAGGGTTAAATCAAATAAACCACCGATGAGTTATGAAAAAAACACCACTTTATTAAGTTTGTGCAATAGTGCATGAGAACATCTCAAGAATGTACACAAAGAAATAATTTATTACTTATTAGCATTGTAAAAGAATCCATGCAACATGGCATTTCCAGATTCCTTATTGTAGGATGAGTGATAATTATTTGATCATGTGTAGGAGGTGATAATATATTACTTAAAGAGAATAAATACTTCAAGAATGTATGAAAGGGGGACCACTCTTCAAACCATCATGAAGAGAGATAATAAAAATATATTTCCAAGAGCATTGCAAAATAATTATTTAAGTCATTGCAACTTTAGTGGGAAATTAGATGCAAAGTGTTGGAACATGCATTCACCATTTCACCCTAATAATCATATGGAGCAACCAAGAGGAATGGAATTTAGATGAATGGAAAAGGAGCAATCAATAAACAAACTTTCAAAAAATTTGATGCAAAAACCATTTAAAAGGTAGTTGTAGGAGAAGCATTGGTCACTAGGGAAGGAAAATTTATTTTTCCATATATATGTCCTCAACTTGATTATAAGATTGGAATGCTAAGAAGTCATTCTTGGTTTCTTGATTAGAGTATTTTCATGGTTACCAAGAATAAACTTGTAAATAGTTGAACTCAATTTGTTAGTGTTAAAATGATTGTGGCATGAATTTGAGCATCATGATGATTGAAGCATGGATATATATAAATATTATTTTAGCATCACACTAGTTGTGACATGCACATATAGTTGAAAACAAACACAAGATTTGTTGTAACATGTTTTTCCATAGATAATTTAGGTATAACAAGTCATATTATTATGCACATTGGATGACATTTAAATATACTAACATACTCTCAATGAACCAAAAAGTTTCTTCCACCTTGAGAGAGAAAGGGGCATGCTAAAATTAAATTGATGATAAAAAAGAGCAAGATCAAAAACCACTCAATATTAGTAGCACTACATGTCATGCCTTATATTCTTGACCCAAAAAAACTTAACCAAAAACTTTCAAGTATGATGATTCGAAACAAGAGAACCTCACGAGTAAGTACTACTAAAGAGTCACATAAGTGTGACCGAATCCACACTAGGTTACACAAGGTAGCGACATGGTCTTAACATGAGCCACTCAAGATAAGTTTGAGAAGTATATCCAATGGACGATTGGTATTGTTTCAAGTATTATTTTACAATGCATATAGTCAAAAAAATTTGTGCAATTAAAATGATATAACTCTTGCAAGATACAAGGTTTAGTATTCTAGTTGAGATTTAACTGAAATAACATCATAAGAAGAGACTCCTAAGAGGACTAACAATTTCATTTCATTTTACTTCTTAAATTGTCTAGGCTGCATCTCTTTTATCATACAAAAATATGATGATAACAATGATCGAAATATCACTAATTCACTTAGACACACACTTATACAATTACGTGATATTAAAAATCTCATTCTCTTTTCAAATGGAGGTATAAACATGACCACATAAGTACATATCAATAACAATTCAATTCCTCTTTTAAAGTTAAGATTACAAGTTAGAATTCAAAAGTGAATGTAGATATTTGAGTAAAATCAATATTGTATTTTTGCTCCAACACCCGTAAACGTGTAACATTATGGTCCAACACAATCGACATTGATATCACTATTTCTAACTAGATACGATATCATACATTTGAATTTTTTAGAGAGGAGAGAGAACAAGTATTAAAAAAATTCATTGGGTTTCATAATCATTCGATTTACAATCCTCCCTACTCGTAGACCATTACTATGTCTTGCTCATGTACCCCTCACCTAATTGTGTTGTTGCGAGAAACCTCATTTGAATTCTTCCAACACCGTGATGAACATGTGTATTGACAATCGACTATGGAAATGTACTCCTTATCGTCCTTTCCCTTATTGTGATTTATCATGAGATGGAACTATTGAAGGTAAGTCATTCACTTCATGTGCCACACATTCTCCAACTTGTTTTGTGTTTATAAAAACTAAAGTGGCTTATGATCAAAATGAATAACCGTTTTCTTACCCAATATATAGTGTCACTATTGCTTGAATTATTGCACAATAGGTACAACTCTTTTTCATAGGTAGAGTAGCTTTAAATTGTATCACTGAATGTTTTTGGGTGGTAGGAAACCAAATGTCCATGTTGTTTGAGTACCACTCTGAGTGCATAATCAAAGGCATCGCCGTGAAGTTCAAAGGAGTGTGTAGGGTTAGTTCATGGAAATGGGGGACTAAAATGGGGTTAAAAGTGGACACATTTTTCTTGAAATCAGAAAAACCTAAACTTCATCTAATAATTTGGCATGCATATGCTCAAAATATGACAATGTGATAACAATAAGTACTTGTAGTGCTCAAAATCTAGTTTCTAAACTACTATTTTTTTGAAAATGGTGGAGATTAAGAAGGTCAAATGTGGTGCGCACACAAAGTATGTATTTTGTGTGTGAAAAAGATAACAACCTATGTGTGTGCACCCCCTCCCCCTCCCCCTCATTTTTGAGTTCCATAAATTATTTTCAAATCCTTTCAATAGAAAGTTAGCTAAAACCATGCACAAGGTCCCACTATTTTTCATAATTTTTAGATGAATATATAATTTTTATTAATTTTCAAAGACCACACATCTCAAAAATAAAATATTTGTGTGCACACCCCCGTAACATTTAGAAAAATAGTCATTTTTAATGAATGTATAATGCATTTTAGAAGAGACGTTTTTTTGAAATTTGGATGGAAAAATCATAAATTGTGTACAAAACCGTATGCATATGTTTTGACAAGAAAAGAAGGCATTAGAAAAAGAATTTAAGGATGAAATCCTTAAACTAATCAGATTTTAGAAAGAAGTATCATGTCACCAAGGAAAAACTAAGGTTGACGTTGTAGTATAATTTTTTTGGAATATTATGTTATAACACATGAGATATTGGGGTGTACACGTGAGATTTTGATGTTTTTTTTGTAAAACACATATTTATTCATGGATTAAATAGTCCAAACCTTAGGTTTGGATATCCAAGGCAAATCCAAGCCTATGGATTGGGAATTTCAAACCCATAGAAGATGAAATGCGTTTGCGTTCCTATTTCGTAATGTTGTATATGTGCATTTGGGAGAGATATATTGAAGAATAAGTTTAACAATTATTAATCTTTATACTTTATTATTTCTTATACTTTAAATTTATTTTAGTAAATATAATGAATTAGGGTCACTCTAAATCTTATGGAACTAGTCTCACAACTCCGTCAGTCACAATTTAGAAGGTAATTTTTCATATTCTAATCTAGTCAGTACATAGGTATTTTGTAGGATTTCAACATTCAACCTAAATATTTTAGGGTTTACATTCTAAAATTAATGTCTATGGGAAAAAATATAGTCATTGTTTAGGTTTTGGGGCATTTTGGATTGTTTACTGACATTTGTAGGAGTGTTAGATGTGTCAAAATTAGAATTTACAAACCTCAAAACTCCCAAAGGTAGCGACAATTGATCAAATATATGGACTCATGAATTTTCCCATGAGCATGGAGTTGAATCCCTAATTTCATCTTAGAATATGGTAGAATCATACTATAGATGAGTACCTACTTTACAAGCTTAGGGAATGCATCTTTAAGAGGACCACTCGAGCGATCCTCATAATCAACAATGCAAGGGAGTGACCTTGGTTCCCATGTTGGCATGTATATAATCCTTTGATCCTTATAATATAGATTAAAAATAGTAAGGTGTGGGCAAGAAGATGATCTATCTAAGGACCCCATAATATCTTCATTTGTTCAATAGAAGAATAAGACATAACTTGAAGAGTTAGAAGCTAAAATATTGCATCACATTGATATATTTATAACAATAAAAAAGTTAGGGTAGGAGTAGGTGAAAATGTGTAAAATATTCCACACATTCATTTACTTTCTATGGAGAAATAAACTCAAGAATTTCATCAAGATTTATGATAAGTAAATTAGTTACATTATCACCCTAGTGTAGGAGTAGGAAGGTTGATTCAAGTGCCACATAATTCATAAGAAATCAAATCTACATCAACATTAAGAGAAATGATTTTCATATATCCTTTTGTGTTTTTGCCAAGAAACCCTTGAAATAATTTCATATATGGAAAAGACACCAATGAAATAATTTCGTGCATTACAAAAAAGGAATTTGGTGAAAGTGGTAAGAGGGTGTTGTCATGCAAAATGTATGGCATGAAAAATTGAAACTTTGAGCATGACAACTAAGCCCACAGTTGAATATTTCACTTCCGGTCATTGGTGCATCCTTCCTCCTGGCCAGCTGCCTTAGTACCAATCTCAACCTATCTCAAAATAAATTATTAAAAAGGTTTTTAAGTTTGTTTCAATGTTCAAGGATGATTGAATATGATGATTGATGAGTTTAGTGTGACTTGATGGAAGATAACTTCCTTCGGAGGCCTAAAAAGGCCATTCTAAGCTAATCAAACACCCTCTGGGAGAATTCAAGAAATATATTAAGAATTTGAAGGTGATTTTAGGGAATCTTGGAAGTGTTAGAGGAAATTTAGGAATATTTAGGAAAGGTTTTCTCATTCAATGACAAATCTGCTCAACAACGGGTTTTCTAGGTGCAGGGAACAAACACTCTAATGGTGAAATCTGACTTCTCCGGATGCTTTTGGGAACTACGCAAGGAGTTAGAATGAAAAAATAGGAACTGGAAATATATGGGAATCCCATACATGTTGGTAACATCCATTTTGTCTAAGACTTGATTTTTTTGAATAATTTAAAAATAATGTAGATACCCCTTTCTATTCTAGACAAAAATGGCCCTAAATTTTCAAGCTCTAGCATGATGGTTATCACATAGTGATAGGTGAATATTTTTAAATGTTTGTAAGTACCTCTTGGTATGGGTACTGTCATACATAGACTATTTATTATGATGGGTGAGTATCTCATGAGGATGAGACCAAGTTTTTGAGTTGAAAACTATTTTAGCAGATTGCACACCCGTTGAATATTTGAGTGATCCCGTGCAACGTTGGAACATCCCCAAGGTGTGGGACCTTGTTGCCTTGGGATGAAACTCTAGAGAAGGATGAATTCTTTTGGAACTTGGAGCACTTGATCTATGATCAAAGTGCAAAGCTAAAACACTTAGAAATATCCTAATATACTCAGTCTTTGGGATTAAGGTTAGAGATAAATAACAATAAAAATTTAAATAAGGTGATGCACCAAGTTACAAACTAAATATATAGATTCATTCAATGACACAATCAACATATCACAATAATAAATTATATGCACATTTCATGTGATACTCTCTAATATTTGACTGGTAAGTATAATTCACTTTGATAACAGAAAGGGAATAAATTCTCCACAACTGAAACACAAAGGTTCTATGTCACATTCCTCAAGATTAAAGAAATATAACTGATATAAAGGCATATCAATCAATCCATATCAAGGAATTAAACATTCAAAAATTAGAGATTAATCAATTGAGAAAAATACACCATACATTCCATGATAAAATATTGTTTTGAATATTATCAAAAAGGCTCAAAGTAGCTTGAAAACTCTTCCAAGATTGAAGAGTGTTCTCACCAAATCTAAAAGTCATACCAATTCTTAACACCTCTAATATATTTATAAGTTCAAAAGGCTGGACATTACAGCCCCACCTTTAGCTAAGTAATTGCTAAAAATAGAACGTATTTAAGTTCAAGGAAACATGCTCCAATAAAACTAGCAAAGCAGTTTAAAAAGTTTGACTAAGTCAATCTTGTAACCTTTGACCGACCAAGAACTCAGAGCCTGTTCAACAATGGCTGCCAAGATCAGCTTGGCCTGCAAAGTATCTCTTTCCCGTTCATCTTTATCTCGAATCTCCTTGCTCATAGCCGTATGTTACTTAAATTCCACGAAACACTTCAAAATTTAATGTATTTCTTCTTCTTAAGGTTTTCCTACGATCGACTTACTACATCTGCTCGTATCCAATTCCCTGCAACCTTTTAATTTTTCTTATAACTTTCTTGATCTGATTTATGAAATTCTGGCATGAAACAAGTCTATAGATTGAATTAATGTCGAAGGTTTTTGTAACTTCATCATCTTGCTTTACCAAACTTCTAAAATTGGTTTTCACTTGATCAATTGGAAGGGCATCAATGTTCTCATTAAAGAAATTACACTGGATCTCCTCAAATTCTTTTGAAATATAACTCAACGCATCTATTATTTCAACCCATTTTTCATCCAATTTTTTAATCAAATCTTGTAACACCTGTGACCTGAATTCCATGGCCTTTTGAAATTAAAACAACTTGTAGGCACTACTCACCACACCTTCTTAGAAGAGTAGATCTGTATCAATACTTTTGATTTCTTCCCAGGTAACAAAACTAAGACCCAAATTGTTGCTTTCTTTAGACATGGATGCATCTAGTTTCCTTATGGAATCTTTCTTAGTATTCAATTCATTATATAACTCTACAACTATTTGAATCAATGGATTTGATTCTTGAAGTATGCATTCAATCCATCCATCCACTGATCTTCACTTTTAACCTATCTTCTGGATTTCATGATATGGAATATCATCCAACCTGGAAGAAAATGTCAGAGTAGTTGTAGTTGAAGGATCAATAGATGGAGTGATTTGTGTTACTTTCTTTAGAATAGAAGTGAGTTGCTCAACCTTTGTCTTTAACTCATCTTTTGAAGCCTTATCCTTGTCATATTTTTCCAATTTTTTTCCTAGAGCCACTTGCTCATCTTGTTTTTCCCCTTCGTGTGTTGATTTTCCCAGTGAAAACCTAGAAATATGATAATTTGTTGTAGTAATAGTTTCTTTGGTTTTTCCTTTGCGGGGGTAGCTATATCCACGAAACTTTCACTGAATGATTTCTTGATAAGTTAGAGATGATTCTTGGCCATTTGGTTTGTCTTGTCGAGTTGGTTCTATCACACTTAGGTCAATTACGTCCACCAGGGGCACCTTTTTATTTTGCTTTGGGGTTTGGTGATATAACCAATCAAGTATGATAGATGTAGATGAAGATGTCATTATTGAAGTCAAAATTGGGGTACTGGATAAAATCATGGCACTAGTGGCAGTGGTAGAAGATGGAATGGAGGTGGTAACAATAGAAGACATAGGTGTTAGAATAGCCTCAGGAGTGGATGAAACATGAATGGAAGCAAGAGGAAGCTGATGAGAAGGTGGAGTAGAATGTGGGGAAACAATCATCTCTCCAACTAAGAGAATGGGTAGGGATGAGAAAACTTGGGCCATTGAAGGAGATGGAAAAGTGGAAATGGAAGATAGAATGACATATGATAATGGAAGAGGAGGAACCACGGGTAGTGACAATGGCAATGAAGGAGTTTGAAGAAAATATTGAGACTCAAATAGAGAAGCACTAACATCAATAACCTCAAACACTTGTATTTTTGGGGGCACAACCTTAGTAGTAGAAACCTTAGAAGAAGAACCTCCTACTACAAAGGAAATATTTCTTGGAGTTATGGTAGTATTTTGAGTGGATATTTTGCTCCTCGAAGATGTGGGAAGGCTTAATGTTGTCTGAAATTGAACTACCTTTATAGGTTGATCCTTAGGTGAAATACCCAGAGTAGCCAACCAATCATATGTCCTTTAAAAAATGGGCCCCACCCTTTCCTTTGTGTTAGAACATTCTTCTTGATACCAATCGATCCAAGGTAATGGTTGATTAGCAATATTATCACTCCTATAAACCGGGTCAAGTACCTCATCATCATCTTTGATGTCATCTGGAACATTTGCAATACCATATTGTTTAACCTCTTTCAAAGTTAATCTTTTGAATTCTTGTTGTCTAATGATGACTTCATCTTGATAGTGGATCCAGATGTCTTCTAACTGTGGCACATGGGAGCTTTCCAACCCTATTTCACTAAATTTTCCCCAATAATCAAAGTTGGTCCTAGGATGAAAAGTACGCAAAGTGACCTCAGACATTTCTCCATCTATGTTTTTGGATTTATAGATACTTGGCACAAGTATACCTTCCGATTGAAATAGGAAAATGGAATCCTGATTTTTGTCACTTATTCTAAATCTTATGATAATCAAGTAATTGGAGAACCAATTCTAACATGACCCATTTATCAGTTGGACATCTCGGTAACTTATTTGGAGCACCCGAAAACCCTAAAACCTTGATATATGTAAAAGTCGAAACTAAAGATATATGGCTTCCCATTTCCTTACTTCCTAAAAGGCCTCATCAGATATTCTACAATTGTACAAATATTTATCAAAATGATATAAAAGAACAACAAAGAATGTATCATTTACTCTCCTAAAATGCTTTCTTCCCTCCTCCATAGTGAGCTAAGGATAAAACTCATAGATTTGAGACATTCTTCTAACACCTTTGGGGTTCAATTCAGTATAGTATCCCATAATAACTGCTTTATATAGACAAGGAAAGAAGTCATGAAAAATTCTTTTGAAACCAAAACAATTTCCAATTGATGACATATTGAAGTACTAATATGCTCCCCCCATCGTATGAAATAATTATTCTTTTTTATGGTGGCGATGTATAGGAACATCCACTCATGAAATTCTTTCACCGATGCAAGACCTGAGACTCTACTCAAGAGAATAATAAGGTCATTTACCTCTTGGATAAAGTCTGAGTGAAAAATGTTTTAGGGACCTTAGTAGTACCCTTAGCTAAGTAAATTTTCATCAAGAAATTTGTACATAATTCATAATCTTTATCCTATTTTTGACTCCCATCTCGGAGAAATTGATGCATATTCCTTAACATCCGAAGTTTGAATAAAGAATTGAATAAATCAACATCCAATCTGATTACAATATTGCCATCATCATCCTTGACAGACTTAGTATCTTTATCGAAATGAGCTACCGCAGTTAAAACAAACTCTAGGAAATGCAAGGAAGTAGGAAAGGCATCTGCGAGAGCAAGCCCATTCTCAAAAATAGATTGCATCCAGGTTATTTTCTTGGGAGCCTTTAGTCTCTCACTGAAATATGCCATGTCCACCTATCCCAAATAGGTGTCTTCGATGTTTCCTACATCTGATGATAAACAAGTATGAGGAGAGACTCCTAAGAATGTATACTTCATCTTTCCCTTGCCTTTTGATGAAGAGGTTGACATGAATTCATGGTTCAAAATCTGATTGAACCTTGAAAATTTTATTAATAACCTCTTAAAATTTTTGCAAAACTAAAGCCCAAAAGTCTGAAAACAATCCAACTCCAAAACTTGAAAGTCCAAAAGGAATCCAACTTCGAAACCACGAAATTTTGAAATTAATCCAAATTTGAAACTTGAAAGCTGAATATTTATGTAAGTATGAAATCCTCGGTTTTGAAAGTCTTAGTTCCAATAGTCTGAAATAACAATCTTCGAAAGCCCGACAAGGTAACTCCCAAAATGGTGACTTCAAAGCTAATAATTCCACAGATCTGAAGTGAAACTTTTGCACAACCCTTGAATTCGATGAGGTTTGATGCCTATTTGCAAAATCAAATGAAAAGTCTAGATGACATGTTTGAAAAGACTAAAAATAAACAAAAAACAATAGTGGCTTCCATGTTTGAGCAAGAAGAGAAAGAATGGAAAAAGGATGATAACAAACAAAAACCATGGTCAATCTAAACCTAAAAGATTAAATAAACTCAAAATATTACCTTTAAAATGATACCTTAAGGTAAGATATGGCACAAAGTAAGAATCGGGGTGTCGGAGCGAAAGCCGGTAAAAATGATAGGTGAAAATATAGGTTTATATTAGTAAACACGAAATTAATGCTTCAGAGGTGACACATGTGGGCTAGTTGGAAATTAAATGTTCCTTAGAAAGCCCAAAATTTGAAATGTAAGCGTAGCAATTTCAATAAGAAACTGAAACCCAAAACCCAAAAGGCCAAAGTTCAAACTTTGGAACTTCAGTGAATTTCAAACTTCGGAAGTATTCGGACAAAAGTATCCAGTACACACTCAAAATTACATGTGCTACATTGACGGAAAATGGTTACAAAAGTCCCCAATGATGATTCATGTCCTTTCAGAAGATGTTCGAACTCCTAAACCCTTTGGCAATGTATATTTTTAGCCTAACATCCTTGCTTAGCTTTTCCATGCCTTTTTCCAGCTTCCCGCTTCATTATGTGCATGTTTTGTACTTTAGTGCCAGGAACACCACCCTGCCTGGGCGGCAATCTTGAGCACTTTTTCCAGATTCCATCATGCGTGTTTTTGACATGCGACGCTTTACTTAACTTAACTTTTAGGATGCGTTTGTGAACCAAATTGCTTAAAAATAGTCTTGATTGCTTAGTTTTCCTTCCCTCTTCTATTTTTAAATAGATTTAATTAGTTTGAACTAAATCTTCTTGCCTTGTGCATGAAGGCACATCCCAACCAATTCTTATGTATTCCATGCTTGTATTCAAGAAAAAGGCCTGATAATTTTTGTGTATCTTGCATAGTATTGGTGCCACAATCCTACTAGGAATTACATAACCAAGCTCGATCTCTTTGCTATCTCTCTTTGACTTGCATTGCAAACAGAATTCCTTCAAGCTACCATTCTTCAAGTGTATTCTCTTGATGCTATTCTTGCATTCCCAATCCCTTGGACTTATATGAACACATAGAGAAAGAAAGGAACAAACTGAGGGGACAGATATAAATACAACCAGATTTTCCAAAGCTCTTACTTATCTAGGTTGGAATTATTTGTTTTTTTGCTTCATTTGTTGAATTATCAATTTTGAATCATTCATTTCAAACACATATCAAATAGAGTAGTAAAATTGTTCATTTCAATTGATTAAGCAATTACAAGTAGAGTAAGTCAGTAGAAAGTTTTCTCTTTGACATTACTAGGAAGTAGTGGGGAACAATAGCTCTTCTAGGGTTATGATTTGTTCTCCACCTCTGAGGTAGGGTTTGAAGGGTTTTTGATTAAATTAGATTAGTTGTTTTAGATCTAGATTCACACATCTACTCAAGTAGTTAGCTACAACCGGCTAACTATTTGTATTTAGTTTTGTTTATTAGATTAGAAGCATTGCTTAAAAACTAAAAAAAAAACATTTACTTTTATTAGATTAGTTTGCTTTCATTATTTTGTTCAGATATACTGTGAAAAATACAAAAACATAGATTAAATTTCCTTTGATAGTTAGCTTGTTTTATCAAATCAATTCAATTCATTCCGCATGACCATCAACGGTCCACAACAAGAAAAGATGTTCGGTTGTGATCCATTGGTCCCACAACCCAACGGGCCAAAATTGTTGACCGACATTGATACGGGTTTACACTTGTTAGTTTTATGCACACCTACTAGGTATTCAGAAAATATTGAACAATTAAACATGTTAAACATTGCAGTTAATCAAGCATACTATTATTGGACTGCTCCTGGTAGTAGGGTTTGATTACGCCCATGACCATACAAGGACCACCTCCTCCATGAGTGTTCGGTTGTGATCCCCAGGTCCCACAACTGAATGATCCTAGTGACCAATTAGAAATTGACCCTAGTTTGTGTGCATTAGTATTTATTTCATCACCACTTCCACCTGATATCATTGTATAAATTTCATTATTGAACATAGCATCCGACCAGGCTAAGATTTTCTGGACTAGACTAGAAAATCACCCATAGTCCTTATGGTTTCATTACGCCTCTCGTTCTCACTTCCATGACCTTGTATGGAAATATATACGAGGTGCACGTAGGTCACTTTTTGCATGTTTAACAACCAAAGTGGATAGAATCTTGGAAGAACTCGATATTGATTGGAGTCTCTGAGAAGCTATTATATCAGATCAAACCATCACACCACTTCAGCTTAGAGAGCATTCTTTGCCTTAGAATTGTAAATCTTGTTATCGTGTGTCGAAGATGTAAGGTTGCCTCATTAGCTTATCAATCATCACCATACATACACTCATTTATATTCTACACCGTTGTCTTGGCATGACCTCGGGAAGTCGGGTGTGAAGAAGGTCATGTGTTGATTTTATTTCATACAAATTGGTGAACCCAATGTGAAGAGATAGTCTCTAAACATTTCCACTTTCTTCATCCATCCTTTATTCTACAGGTATTCTTATACCCATGAATATGTCGGGATACGATGAGTATGGTCGACCCATCCCAGGTTTTGATATGTAAAACTATCAAACAAGTAGACAATAAAAATCACCTTCACTATCTACATGGGCAGATAACCATTAACATGCTCAGGCTCAAAATCCTCTTCTTCAGGGAACTAATGTTGGTTCCTTCATACATATCAAGGAGGAGCTTGACCAAATCACACAGACACATCCTCTTGAGTAGTCAAGTTCTAACAATTTGAATTTCAGCAATGAGGCAAGTTCGTCTCCTTGGGTTTTGTTTTGACAACCCATTAGCATGCAATCGGACCAACTCCCACCTCTAGATGAGGATTACTTGGCATGATATGCTAGGAGCAAACAACACTTCCATAATATAAACCAATATTTTGATAAGTTGTAAGGACATGTTGATGTCTTGCTCCAAAACAATAGCACTACCCCTACAACAATGGAAAACATTTCCAATGAGGGGTGGCAGAACAACGAACAATTCATAGCAGGATACCACACTCCTCAACAACCTCCAAAAGTTCAAAAACAAGCACAAAAAAAACACCATCCCATCAATGGGTGATGTCATCTCGATGTTAGTAGACAAAGTCAAAGAGTTATAGCTTTCCCAACATACTCAAAATTCATACACAAGGCAAGTACGAGTTTCTCACTATCTCGTAGAATTATGGATAAGTACCTACTACGTAGACTCCTCTAGTTTATATGGGAACTCCAAACCCTAGAGATCTGTTGACTGGGATGGGCACCTTGGGTATGCCCCTTCACGCCACATATGGATATCTATAATAGGCACCAGTCGAAAGTGCATTCTCAAACACCATACCAGCTTAAAATGCAACGTTCCCTAGCTTTGTGCCTTCGACTCCATAACAAAGTAGTCAACCTCGTTACATACACATATACTCTAAATCACCTATGTCCGTATGGACAGCCACATGGGATGCCATATGCCCCAATTTTTTTTTTTACACTGTGCAATTTCAGCAACTGATGCAACCTCCACCTCCCTAATTAGGATCTTTAATGGTTGAAACATACACAATGGGGACCTATTCTAAATATCTTAAGGATTTGCTAGAATTTTACATCTAGACCATCATGCTCCCAAGATCCTTTCCTGATATTTTGAAGTTCAAAGTGGAGGGCAATCCTAACACTCACATCAAAGCTTACACAATGACCATTCAAGAGCTTCTCCCGTGGGACGTAGTTGTTGCAAAGATTTTCCCTAAGATCTAGAAGGTATTGCTCTCGATTGGTACTATAGGATACCAGAGGCTTCAATACAATCCTTCAAGAAACTTGTGTCATAATTTATTAAGGCTTTTGATATGAACAAAATTTTAAGGACAAGAATAAGAGAATTCCTTCATATCAAACAAGAGCACAACGAGTCCACAACCCACTTCATTCAAAGGTGGCAAAAGGTTCTCTACTCCTCTATAAGTGCTCCAAATATGGATCAGATGGAGATTTGTGATTTTTCCTCCACTCTCTCAATAGAGAGATGAAGGAAGAAGTCCAAAAGTTCCCGCTAAGGAGCTATGAAGAGGTGCTATAGGGTGCTCTCTGGATTGATCAAACAACCATGACAAAGTGGTTGTAAGACTTATGGAGAAAATGGAAGGTTAGTCACTCCTAACCAAAATAACAGTTACTCCAACAACGTGAACAATACTCAAGGACCAAAGGTCCTTAATAAGAATTATGAGGTTACAACTGACGTTGTTACCAATCAGCCCAAGAAACCCAATGTTGTTAATTCTCCTAATACGAATACTACTAACAACAACAACAATGGCAATAATCAGAGGAATAATAATTTCTCACCCTCAATCAATGCTATGGATTTTAATCATCCTCAACAGCAAAAACAACAATAAAAACAACCTCAACAACCAAGGAAAGTGCAAAACTAAGGCCCTAATCAATACCCAGGCGGGTATCCAAACCAATTCCAAAACCAAGGGCAAGGGTTCCCAAATTTTAACTATAAAAATCAACAATTGAACAATAATTGTAATTTTAGACCGTAACAAGGTGCAAACCAAAGGCCTCGAGATTATGATCCCGATTTATATTGTGGTTTTCATAGGGTTCATGGGCATGATGCAAGATCATGTCCCAATTGAAAAAAAATTCTACAACATTTTCTAGAGAATCAAAGGTAATTATTTATCGACATGAGTTTTGGCAAACCCAACAGTGCTAACTCAGAACACTTACATGGGGCCGGTATCCCCATAGAATACATCACTTAGAATCTTTAACGATCCTCTCCCCACATGCCCAAAAGATGGTAGAATATATCCCACCGGTTCAAATAAAGGTATCAACATAGGAACCAACGATCATGAAGCCTCAACTTTGTCAAAATCACAGGTGGCCCCTCCTTTGGATGGTCTCCAACAAACAAAAATTATGGGATTGGTAGAGTTGGAAATCAAACCTGAGATTAACGCTTCCACTAGAACCAAAGATTATTCTTTACAGCCTATCCCGATCTACCCGACTATATTAGATGACATTCGTGATATACTAGGTAAGCTAGTAGGATCTTATGACTTGATCAACGACCTGACCAAAACCTTCTCTCAAATTTCATTCTTGGATCTGTTAAAGAATTCCCTTGTGCATAGAGCTACTTTGTTAGAAGCACTAGGTCTTGGGCATCTAATTAATGTCACCCCTCCACTAGAAGCATAGATAAATCACATAGACTTTGACATTTATCCTCGAGGGCAGATTGAAAGAGACGTTGGATTCATATTTGACATCAGTAAGATGCCCATGGACATTGAAATAGCTCATAGAGGTGATCCAGATTTATTTTTACGAGTTTGGAATTATAATAATTATGTAAAATGTGTGATGATTGATGATGGGGAAGCGGTCAACATAGTCCCCTTCTCTTTCCTTCAAAAGTTAGGTTATGGAGAGACCAATTTCTCCTCAACACGAAACATGCTGAGAGGCTATGACAACCTCAAAGTAATGATAATTGAAACTATAGTGTTTCCAGTCACTCTTGGACCCAAGATGGTTCTAACCTATTTTTCTATTATAGATCAGAAACTAACTATAATATGATCCTCGACCGTCCTTGGATTCATCACATGAAGGTGATTCCTTCCACTTTGTTTCAGGAAGTAAGGTTCCTACATTTAGGGAAGGTCTTCATGGTGCAGGGTGACCCAAAACCCTTCAACATACATCTAGCTAATTTAAAGAAGAGGCCGGGGTTCATTCTAAGTTTGAGCTTCTTACAAATCAGTTAAACAAACTTACAAGCTCAACGCCAGAAGAAAAGTTGGTTCCTACAACGGAGCTAGAAACTATGGGATTGATTGAAGGAATTCCTGCCGTAAAGGATGAAACCATCATCATAGAGACAATGTCATTAGGAACCACAAAAATATTATCAAGTTATTAGAGAAGGATTTACCTATTCTCCTTCCATTTGATTCTATGGGTATGGGACATACCCTAGGACTTGGTTCTCTTCCAACAGATGAAGTTTGTATGGTGGAAGTAACTGAGGTAAAGGAAGAAGATACAAAGAATGATCCAACATCCATTTTTTCGAGTAACTATTGGAATCTCCATTTTTATGGAGCCGATGTTATTTTGGCATCGGGTAGGTGTGATCCTTACCTCTCATGAGGGAAGGATTCTACCTTTTTCCTTCAAGTTAAACTTCAAATGTACAAATAATGGGGCTGAATACAAAGCACTCCTTCTTGGTCTCATCGTAGCTAAAAGGATGGGTGTTGGTAATATTAGAGTGTTAGGTGATTCACAATTGGTCGCAAATCAAGTATCTGAGGTATATGAGACTAGAGCTGAGCATCTACAACTCTACAAAATAACAATGCTAAATCTAACAAAGGGGTTTGACTTCATATTGATTGAAGTAATTATGTGGGAAAAACCTTCTCGTAGACTCTATAACAACTTCTGCTTCCCGCTTCACTCCAAGCAATGAGTTGGAAGATACAAACTTCATGGTATTGGTTCATGTTGAACCTTTGGTTCGTAAAATACCAATAACCCCGATGTTGACATACATAGAAGTTGAGAATGATTTTGTCATCTTAGACCACGTTGACAATGATAAAGCAACTCTGGGATATCTAAACACTTTTACAGTAATTGCATCTTGCTCATCACGAGGTTGATCTTTCCCTAATCCCACATTCTTCTTCCTATTTTGGAAATCCCATGATAGAATCTTCCTCTAGGAAGGATCTTGAGATTTATGAGGTAGGAGAAGAGGGGAATTTAGAGTTACCTCTAGCCCCACCTAATTTTGAGGAAGGAAATGCCCCCTAATCAAGGGAACGATCGATATAAACATTGGGATGGAGGAGGAACCAAAAATATTGAAGCTAGGATCCTCTTTAAATCTAGAGGAAGTGGAAATACATACCCGAATCCTCAAGGAGCATGAAAAAGATTTTGCATTTAGCTACAAGGAAATGACAAGAGTTACACCAAGCATTACAGGTTCATCACCTTGTTACTAAGCCAAATGCTAATCCAATCAAAGAAAAGTCAAGACCCATGAAGCTAAAGGTGGCCCTCATGGTAAAAGAAGAAGTGATGAAACTCCTACAAGTGGGGTTCATCAAGCCAGTCGAGTATTCAAAATGGGTGTCTAATATCGTCCCTATTCTCAATAAGGATGGAAAAATCTGCATTTGCATAGAATTTCGGGATATCAACAAGGCTTGTCCCAAAGATGATTTCCCGTTACCATTCATTGATGTTATCATCAAAAAAACAACCGGTTATGAGTTTTTGTCTCTCATGGATGGGTTTTCTGGATATAACCAAATCAGAATCTTCGAGGATTAGACCAAAACTACATTCATAACTCCTTAGGGAACTTACTATTATGTTGTCATGCCATTCGGACTTAAGAATGCTTTGGTGCCACATACCAATGAGTGATGACTTATATATTTCATGATCTTATCCATAATATTGTGGAATCCTACGTGGATGATCTTATGGACAAGGCCAGAAAACATTGTGATCACCGATAGGTGCTTCATATCATTCTCTCTCACTTAATTGAATATGGTGTCATGTTGAATAAAAAAAAATTTACGTGTTCGGTGTAACGGGAGGCAAGCTTTTGGGATACATCATATCTTCACGAGGAATTGATGTAGACCCAGCCAAAATCCGAGATGTATTGGAAATGACTCCACCCTCAAATGAGTTTGGCATCAGATATTTTCTTGGAAAACTCAATACAATCCAAAGGTTTATCCCTGATTCAACCTTTTCTATTCACCCAATAAACAATTTATTGAAAAAGGATTGTTGTATTGATTAGACAAAAGAATGCAATGAGGCATTTGAGTCGATTAAATGGTTCTTGCTGTCTCTTCCCACACTCATTCCACCTAGGTTAGATTGTTCCTAGATCCTATATTAACGAGCTACAAATGTCCTTTAGCCCGCATGTTAGCTTAAGAAGACGATGATAAATGAGAACGTGCGGTCTATTTCATTATTCGGACATTGCTTGATTATGAGACATGTTATACACAAGTAGAGAAGGAATGCCTTGTGATAGTCTTTGCAACAAAGCACTTAAGACATTACATACTAAACCAATAAATAATGGTTATTGTTAAATCAGATCACCTGTGGACATTTATCATGCAAGGGTCCTTATCTAAGAAATTTGGATGCTTCATAAATTTGATGGGTGAGTTTGAGTTAACATTTTTAATCAAAATTTTTTCAAAGGACAAATCATTGCGGACTGGTTGGATGACAACCCTTTAGATGGAGGCAATTTAGTAAATCTATACTTCCTCAATGAATGTGTGTATTTTTTTGAAACTAAGCCTCCCATTTCTACGTGCCCATGGTACACTGACATCATTAACTTCATAGTGGACCATACATATCTAGAAGGGGAAACATCACAACAAAGAAGATGGTTGTGTGTTATAACCACCAAGTATATCATCTTGGAACAAGTGCTCTATCATAGAGCCTTTAATGGAATATTGTTAAGATGTGTTGACGAAGAAGAATCCAAGAAGATTATTTATGAATCACATAGTGGAGTATGTGGAGGTCACTGTGGCCATGCCACTACTCGGAAGATACATTGAATGGGCTACTTTTGGCCCACACTAGAACATGACATGATAGAGTTTGTGCACAAATTCCATAAATGTCAAGAGTTCTCCCATGAGATCCACATACTAGCACAAGATTTGCAACCAATTGCAACGCTATGGCCCTTTTCCATGTGGGGCCTAGATTTGATAGGTAAATTCTCTCCCTCATCAACCAATGTTCATAACTTCATAATCACAGCCACATAATACTTTACTAAGTGGGTAGAGGCCATTCCTCTTATCACCATGCTTGGATCTATAATCGCTAAGTTCATTCTGAAAAAAATCATTTGTAGGTAAGGGGTCCAACAAGTCATTATCTCGGATAATGACATGTCTTTCACGAATGAGGAAGTGCATGAATTGTGTGAAAATTTCAAGATAATTCACCATAAAACTCCTCTTTATTATCCTCTCAGTGATAAAGAGGACGAGGCTACGAACAAGACATTAAAATCCATTCTCCTTAAGATGGTCAAGGAGAAAAAATGATATTGGCATTTTAAGCTTTTTCCAGCCTTGTGGGCCTACCGAACATCGGTAAGAACGCCAATGGGGGCAACTCCCTTTTCTTTGGTATTTGGCAGAAGTGGTTTTACCACTCGAAGTCGAAATACCTAGTCTTTGTATCTCATTGCAAGGAATTTTGGGAGAAGAGGGCTATCGAGAGGCGTGACTCTCTCAATTAGAAAGTCTTGATGAAGCTAGACTTAACACTGAATAATGACATAACATTTACACTAACCGGATGGCTCGGTGATACAATGAGAAATTCTATGAGCATGAAATATATGAGGGAGATTTCATTTTGAGACTTGACAACCGAATAGAAAAAAAGACCGGTGAAGGAAGGAAATTCAGGCCCAGATGGTTAGGTCCATATTGAGTAATAGAAGACTATAAACATGGGGCATTTCACCTGTGTACACTAGAGGGTGAGGATTTTAGTGAATCTATAATCTCTCTTCACCTAAAGAGGTAATACGCATGATCCATTAGAATTTTCATCCTTGCTACCATTTTGTAAAATTTGTGATCAAGGGAATTATTCTTATAACAATTCCTAAAAACTTCTAAAAACATTGGAAAAACATTCAAATCATGTCTCTACAAATCTCCACAAAGTGTCATCAATTATTTCTGAATCATTGCATCAATTCAAGCAAGATAAGACAAAACTTTGACAATAATCATACCAAGGCCTACATACTTGGTTCTCTTATAGTTTCTTTTAGGTTAGGTGTCTTTGCCTATAGTTTGTTCTAGAAGCTTCATGGTGTTGCATCTATCCCATATACATATCTTTGGAAATAAGAAAATTTTAGCCATTTTTCCTAGATAAATAAGTCAAATGAAAATCCACAGAAAATTTTTATTTTACACATTTCTTTGCCCTACCAACCTTTGGTGTTGAGCCGCGTCTCTTACTAGTGATGTAGAGTTGGGAAAGGAGATAAATTCCCTTACTCGCTTATGCCTTATCCATGGTGATGACACCATAATTCCTACTGGTAGCATGGGGCAAGGTGTAGGGGGTCTCTTTGAAAAACTTGAAAGTTATAAAAATTCATTCAAATATTGTGAAATCATAAGTCAAAACAAAGTGAATTAGATTTCCAAAATTCCAAAAGAGCTTATAACCTCAAAACCAGATTTTGTCAACCAAGTGGCCATCTATGGATATAAGTCTAGATAAACTAGAAAGCAATTCACATTCTAAACTATGAAGCAAACTTGAGTAGAATGAGGTTGTAGTGTCTCAATTTGGTTTTTCAAATCCTTGTATTTCTCTCATCATTACCATTCAAAAAATTTCATAACTTGTGCCCTTTCTGGATCTCGGTGTTGAGCCCTCACATATTACTAGTTGCGTGGAGTTAGGAATAGGGAAAGTTCATTCACTTATCATATCACTCTTTCACCACGTTTTTCCAAAACAATACGAAGTACCAAAAGTTTCTTAGAGAAACTAAATTTCAGCATTACAATGTGATTGCATTATCATATATCAACATTACAAAGAAGAATAAGAAAGAAATCATTCTATTACCATTCATATCCACTGTATACATTATGAAAAGAATATAAAAATGGAAGTTCTAAACATCTAGAGTACACATGCAAAGTGAGCCAAGAGGAAGTCAACTCAGATAAAAATAATTACCGAACCAAAAAGAAGAGTCTATATATATCATAATAAGTCAAGTTTGTGTGTAATTCCATCACGTGCTATGCGTGGTAAAAATGCTCACAATGAACCCAAAATATATGAAAAATCATATAATCCACTGAAAAATGGCAAAAAAGCAATAAAAATTCCAATGGTCTCGGTCCAGGTCCCTATGGGATCCCTCAGATGGTGCACGTATGCATTTAAGACTCGTACTATAGCTACGGTGATGAGAACAAACCGTATGATGGGAGGATTGTGGTGATAACCAATGGATGTGGTCTTCTTTGTGAGAGAAACTCCACCTCATCAGCCTTTCGGCTGCCTCATACCTAGCCCCTAAGTACAAAGAGAGGTCATCACCTCTATTGCTCTCCCAGACAGTGCAAACACATCAAGTGTTTCTACCACCAATTGCTAACGACCGACCTAAATCCTCAGCAAGCTCAGCTCAGTCTTCCCTAAGGGGATCAACAGGGTTTCCATGCACACCCATTGAATAAGATCTCACCACTCTTGTGCAGTCGCTGCAAGAAAGAAAAGAAGAAGAAACAATGAGTTAGAAAATTACAAAAATAAAACAAACAAAAATAAATACCAACTAACATTTCCAACTAACAAATTCAAGGGAAGAGTATCAACGTACTTGGATCTCTAGGCATCCAAGTAGGGTCGGTGGATGTTGGTACACTACGGTTATGGCTGCAAGGCCTCTCCAAAGCAAGAGAAGAGATAGTGTCCTATCATTGATTCATCGTTTCCTCTCTCTGTCTTAAGGAAGTGGTCCCTCCGAGACCAAGGTTTCTCTTTCCGCGCTCACATCCTCTTGCTCGCTCTCGGGATATCCCGAGTATCATGCCACTTAGGGTTCTCTCCTCTTCCTCCATGTGAGCTATTCTACTAGCCTCACTGCCTAACCCCTAATCACATGTACCCTCTCTAACCGATTCCTCCTTAGTCTCATCTCCTATGAACTCCTTAGATTCAGATTCTACATCAATGGGCTCATCCTCCTCTTAAATGGGAGCGAGAGAAACCTCAATTTGGATTAGGGTGCCACCCCTGGAGTAACCACTATCCATCTAAGATCTCCTCTAGGGCCCTTCCGAGCCTCCTGAATGGTCCTATACATAGGTCCCACGGGGAGGAAGCATGTCAATGTAGGGAAGGCCAAACTGTTGAGGAACCCACCAAATGGGTGAATCTCGACCCTCCCTGATCTATCAACCAATTGACTAGTAGTGGAGCAAGCTACCACTGTGGTCACCTCCTACCCCCATAACCCTGCCATATCTTGATAGGGTGTGGAAACCATGTCCATTGTAGTCAAAGAAGCCCCTTTGGATGAAGTGGCGTGCTCAAGAACTCGGCATCGTTATCCACCTAGCTTCCTGGATAGCCCCCAGGTTTTACACTGGTATTCCCCTCCCATAAGGGGTAATACGCTCATATACCTAGCTCATGACTAGCGTGGGATGGATCAATGATTGTCCCTATAACCTGACGACCATGTATAGATCATGGTAGGTGGTCCTAAGGATGTCTACTCCCCAAGCATAGATATGGCCATGTCCCTCAATCTATGCAATGATGGGAGCCCAACAGTAAAGAAGAGTGTCACCTCCCTTGTCCCCGATCAACCACGAGGACAAGATACCCATGATGGCATTGTGAATGAAATGAATGGGAATAATAGAAATAGATCGAACTTTCATTCCCTTCTTCAAGTAAAGTGATACAATGACATCCCCATGTAAGCGGCCCACTGAGTCATCTTAGATCTAGACCATGCCGTCTTCTTCAGAATAACCTCATCCCAAGTATTGAGAGCCCAAGGATACACGGTACACATCCTCCAGGGTGATAGTCCGCTCACCCTTGACACCTGACAACCAGAAAGTGTTTCGGTCTACATCCTAGTAGGAAAATAATTCACACAGTATGTGACTCGCAGGAGTAACATGAGGCACCTGTGCAATCCTCCATATCCCTACTCTCTAGAGGATATCTGTCTCATCCTAAGTTAGTTGGTCTAAAATATTTGGTAGCCAATCACACTCCCTCTCACGACTCCAATAAATGTATTCCTCCTCCTTCGCATCCACCAAAACATAGAAAAAGAGCAAGTTAGTAACGTATTTCAAGAAATAAGCTCATCAAAAACATGTCAAAACATCAAAAATTTAAAAAAATTCAAGTTAAACATAGGTTTGGTCATTTTGTTTAGAACTGTTGTCCTGGTGCGGTGGAGGTGGTTTTAGGACCACCGCCCGCTTTAGGTAGTGATCCCTGGATTGATTTTACAAACATTTTTTCACCCTAGAAAACACCCAAAAATACAAAAAGAGACCATTTTAGACAAAATAAAAGACTACCCTATGGGTGCCCCCTAGAGACTCATTTGAAAAAATAAATTTCAAAAATGATTCCTCCTAGGTAAACTTTTTTAACATGTTTACATTCTAGGTTTAAAAACACAAAAGTGAGGAAAACCAACCTTAGATCTGCGTGAGTCGATCTTATAGTCAGTCATGGATGCATGATCATGGCCTCACAACGAACGTATTGACTCTTCTCTCGATGAAAAATATTACCGTAGGTCCAAAGATCAAAAATCACCAAACCGATATGCGTAAATGAATTGAAAAATGAGTTTTTTTGATATATATATGTTGTTTTGACCTCATTTTGAGCATATGTGTTCGTAGGGCTGGAGCATTGGCACAAGTACATTTCTATATCCTTGCACAAATTGTAAGTTGTCTTGTCATTTTAATTTAATGTTTATTTTTCAATATTTTATCTATCTACACTTGAGTCTTATTTTCATTTTACAGTAGCGTGGGAGTTTGGACGGTGAAATTTGACACATGGGTGTATCAGGTATAGCTTCTAACTCCCCATTTTGGGAAACCCATACTTAAAATCTATGTTTTACACCTTTTCATCGCTAAGACGCTTCTCCAAGGGGGAAATATGTGCGCACCCAAAATTACATGTGCTACATTGTCGGAAAATGGTTACAAAAGTCCACAATGATGATTCATGTCCTTTCAGAAGATGTTCGAGCTCTTAAACCCATTCGTAGTGTATATTTGTAGCCTAGACACCCTTGCTTAGATTTTCCACACTTTTTCCAGCTTCCCGATTCATTCTATGCATGTTTTGGCCTTTAGTGCTAGGACCGCCGCCCTTCCTAGGCGGTGGTCCTGAGCACTTTTTCAGATTCTGTCATGCGTGTTTTGACATGCGACGCTTCACTTAACTTAACTTTTAGGATGCATTTGTGAACCAAATTTCCTAAAAATAGTCTTGATTGCTTAGTTTTCCTTCCCTCTTCTATTTTTAAATAGATTTAATTAGTTTGAACTGCCTCTTCTTTCCTTGTGCATGAAGGCACATCCCAACCAATTCTTATATATTCCATGCTTGTATTCAAGAAAAAATCCTAAGAATTTTTGTGTATCTTGCATAGTATTGCTGCCACAATCTTGCTAGGAATTGTATAGCCAAGCTAAGATCTCTTATGCTATCTCTCTTCCACTTGCATTGAAACCAGATTGCCTTCAAGATTCAATTTCTCAAGCGTATTATCTTTTGCTTTGTTCTTGCATTCCCAATCCCTTGGACTCATATGAACACATGGAGAAAGAAAGGAACAAATTGAGGGGAGAGATACAAATATAACCATATTTTACAAATCTCTTTATTATTCAAGGTTGGAATTATTTTTTTGTTTACTTCATTTTTGAATTATCAATTCTGAATCATTCATTTCAAACACATCAAATAAAGTAGTAAAATCTTTCAATTCATTTGATTAAGAAATTACAAGTAGAACAAGTCAAGAGAAAATTTGCATTTTGACATTATCGGGAAGTAGTGGGGAACAATAGCTATTCTAGGGTTATGATTTGTTCTCCACCTCCAAGGTAGGGTTTGAAAGGTTTTTGATTATATTAGGTTAGTTTTATTTAGATCTATATTCATGCATCTTCTTAAGTATTTATCTACAACCGACTAAATATTTGTATTTTCTTGTGTTTATTAGATTAGAAACATTGCTTAAAAACTAGAAAAGAAAAAAACATTTACTTTTATTAGATTAGTTTTCTTTCATTATTTTTTTCAGATATACTGTGAAAATACCAAAAACATAGACTAAATTTCCTTTGATAGTTAGCTTATTTTATCAAATCAATTCATTCCACATGAACATCAATGGTCCAAAACAAGAAAAGATGTTCGGTTGTGATCCATTAGTTCCACAACCCAACGGGCTATAATTGTTGACCGAAATTAATCTGAGTTTACAGGTTGTTAGTTTTATGCACAATCGCTAGGTATTTAAAAATATTGAACAATTAAACATATGAACATTGTAGCTAATCAAGCCTATGATTATTGGACTGCTCCTAAGAACAGGGTTTGATTACACACATGACCATACAAGGCCACAACCTCCATGAGTTTTTGGTTATGATCCCTAGGTCCCACAACCCAATGGTCCTGCTGACCAATTAGACATTGACGCTGGTTTTAGTGCATCAATATTTAGATCATCACCACTTCCACCTAATATTATTGCAAAACTTGCATTATTGAACATAACAGCCGATCAGGTTAAGAATTTCTTGATTAGACCAGAAAATCACCCATAGTTCTTTTGGTTTCATTACACCTCTCATTCTCACTTCCATGATTTTTTTGGAAATTCTCTATGAGGCACCCACAAGTCACTTTTTTCATGTTCAACAACCAGTGGATAGAATCTTGGAAGAGCTTGATATTGACTGGAGTCTTTGAGCAGCTATTATATCAGATTGATCCATCACACCAATTTAGCTTAGGAGAGCATTCTTCACCTTAGAATCATAGATCCCGTTATTGCATCTCAAAGATATAAAGTTTCCTCATTAGCTTATCCATCATCACCATACATACACTCATTTATATTCTACATCGACTGTCTCGACACGACCTTGGGAAGTCAGGTATGAAGAAGGTCACATGTTGATTTTCTTTTGTAAAGTATCCCTAGGTGTGAAATGAAACCCTAAAATCTGAAAGGCCAAGTTCCAAAATTTTGGAACTTCATACTTTGGAGTTCAGAAATGAAATATGAAAACAAACAAGAAATGCTAAGGAAAACTCCAAAACTTGAAATCCAAGTTCGAAATTTTAGAACTTCAGAGTTTCAATCTTTAAAAGTTTGAGTAAATATCCTTCTTATAAATAATGAAAAATCTAGAATAAGAGAACTCCAAAATCCAAAACTTGAATTTTGGACTTTGAGTTTGGAAAACTCCCAATTTCTCGTAAACATTTGAGCAAGAAATTTTTGTGGAATGGCAAAAAAATTGATTTTTTTGAAACCACCTTCCCGTTAAAGGTAACTTAAAAGTTAACATTTTTGGTGACATCCAGGGAATGCTTTCTGCTAAGCATTAGGCCAGTAGCCTTGTGAAAACCATTGGGCAAGAGATTCCTAACTCAAGATACTCAGAGCACACACCAAAATGAACAAAATAACCGAGAAAGAAAACAAAACAATGTGCAAAGCACTTGGAGGAAATAAAAGAAAAAAAAATGCATAGTGATAAGTTTCTCAAAAACAAGCTTTGAGATGTATCCCATTCACATGAATGGGAAATTATTCTCCATTGAGCCTAGATAAGCAAAAAAAAATGCTTTCTTACAACTTGTGATAATTTATAGTTTGCTCCATAGGGCATCAAAATTAGCATGCTTACTGTGCTTGGCCTCACAAGATCCCATTTGAGGACCAATCTCCTTCAAGAACTCCCTGTTAAAGATTTTTGTCAAAATATATTTTAACTTGAGATTGGTGTTGTTCCAAAGTCTTCACTGCCTTGTTCCTCATTTCTTCTAACTCCATTAGTTCAACATACCTGACTATCATTTAATCATTTTCCATAAGCTCTATTTGATGTGCCAATTCCAAAGAAGAAAAATCCAAAGATAACGAGAGCTTTGCTTCCCTTCCGTATACCAACATAAAAGGTGAATTCCTAATAGCCCTTTTGGGTGTAATTCGATCTACCCATAGGGAAGTTTTGAGCTGAGTGTGCCAAGTTCTCCTATTGGTTTCCATTGTATGCTTGATGATATGTATGATATTCTTGTTACTGGACTTGGCTAATCCATTTCCCGTGGGTAGTAATTTGATGAAGTTTTGAGATACACTCCATTTTGATACCCATTCGGTCAACTTCAATCCAAGAAATTCCATTGCATTGTCTGAAATTATTGTAAATGGGACACCAAATTGTGTCATTATCCCCTCTAGAAATTCAAGAACAACCTTTTCATTTCTCTCCTTAAGTACCACAAATTTCATCCAACGAGTGAAGTAATCCATCGATGTGAGAACCCATTTGTGTCCATCACTTGATGGAGGATTAATCATCTCGATGAAATCCAACCCCCATTGGACAAAGGGTTGGTTGACATAAATTGGGTGAAGAGGTAGGGCTGCCAATCTCTACTTTCCTATGAAGAAATCACATTCCTTGCATTTCCTTACCCAAAATGGACATCTTTGAATAAATCTGGCCAATAGTAATCGAATCTCATGATCTTTGTAGTAGTTACCCATGTAGAGTTATGACCTCCTAATAGACCATTGTGAAATTATTGTAGTACCTTATTTACTTGTTCTGGTCCTATGCACCGAAGAAGAACATCATTCAAATCCCTTCGAAAGAGAAAATTATCCACCATAATGTAAGGAATAGAATGAAGACGGAATATTATTGTTTGAAATTTGTCCATGCTTGTAGGGTATTCTCCTGAAAGGAGAAAAACTTTCATCTTTGACAACCAATCAATTTGGTTATCATCTTGAGGTTCATTAAGGAGCACTGTGTCTTCTTCTACCTTTGAATCCAAATCTGTAGCTAACTATTGACACATGCCTTTACCCCGATGAGCTTAGTGACCTTAATGTGTATGTCATATTCCATCACTTTAGTGACCCATCCAGCACGTTTCTCATTCACATATTTATTTAGAAAAAAATATTTAACTCCGGGATGAGACACCATTAAATGTATCTTGTTATTGGACAACATGTGTCCTGAATTTCTTCAAAGCCTGAATAACAACAAAAGTCTATTTTTCTACAAATGAATAATTAAGCTCGTAATCCTTTAGGGATTGGCTAAATAAGGCAATCAATTATTCCATTGATTCGTTATTTTGCTGAGTGAGAATCCCATAAATACTTTCTTGATGAAAAGGCATAGAGAATGAAATCCCTATCAAACTTTGGATTCACCAATGTAGGTGCTTGAGAAATGGCTGCCTTAATGGCTTCAAAACTTTCCTTCCCTTCCTTTGTCCATGAGAAAGGAATATTTTTCTTTAAAATGGATGTTAATAGTTTCGCTTAGGGATGCAAACTGAGGGATGAATCTCTGCACAAAATTTATTGTTCCAAGAAAAATCTGAAGTCCTTTCTTGTGACTTGGAAGAGATAGGGACAATATCAAGCATATTCTAGCCAGATCAATGGAAAATCCTTCAACAAATGCCACATGCCCTATCAAATTACCCTCTTGTACATCGAAAATACATTTCTTTGGATTTAAAGAAACTCCAAACTCCCTGCACCTCTTAAATACTTTCCTCAAATGAGCCATGTAATCCTCCGCATGTTTGGAATACATTGTTATATAATCCAAGTACACCAAGATAATATCATTGATTAGTCCCTGGAAAGCCATGTCCATGGTCCTTTGGAAGGTAGCGTTAGCATTAGATAAACCGAATGACATTTTATTATAGGCGTAAGTACCCCAATTAATAATGAATGTTGTCTTGAATTAATCAGATTCTTTAACCAAGATCTAATTGTATCCAGAGTACCCATCAAGTAATGAAAAACTTTGTGCTCCTGCTACTATTTGGAGAATTTTCTCCATTGATGGAAGAGGATAATGATCCTTCAATGAAGCCTAGTTCAAATCTCTAAAGTCTACGCATAACCAGATTTATCCATTCTTTTTCCTAACAGAACTAGATTAGCTACCCATGAGGAATGCTTGATTGGAAAAATTATGCAAGCCTCAATGAGCTTAGAGAGTTCCTTCCTCATTAGTGGTTCAATTTTAGGATTTATTGGCCTTTGCTTCTACCAAACTGGTTTGGCATTAGGATGAATTTTGATGGTGTGTTATGCTAAACATAGGTTAAAACCATGTAGATCCTTATAACTCCATGCAAAAACATCATTATAATCTTGAAAAAGTTTGACGAAATCCTTTTTCTCTTATGGGGTACATACTTTTCCAATCTTTAGGAATTTTCACTAGCTATTTCAACTTCTTCAAAGTCATCATCTTTGATTGTCATGTTAGAATTTTGCCTTCTGGCCTGATCATCTGAATTAAAAATGGATTCAAGAGTAACCAAACATTTTGGTAATCTATTACTTTTTAGTTGGATGATTTGTTCACCGTATGCTTCTTTTACCTAGCTTGATTTTTGCAACAAACTCTACTTCTTCCTGTAAGAAAAGAATGATTTTCTCATCACTGTAAAAAACTTTCCAGCTTCTTACATTATTAGGAACTAGTGGATGAACAACCATCTTAATGGATTGTAATCCTTCCTTCATTACATTAGTAGGAATTTCATATTGTGAGCCAATAGTTTCAAGTCTATTTTCATCTTGGTTTTGATTCCTATGAACCACGTGAATTCAAAAAGCTTCAAAATATTCATTGAAAATCCATACTATGTTTTTATAAGAACTCAATAGATCATTTTGGATGTACTACGAGCTCTTACCTGATGCACTATCAACTCACTATCTCCAAAAAAAAATTAGGGATTTGATACCCCTTTATAAGGCTAGTTGAATTCCTTTTATCAAGGCCTCATACTCAGCAACATTATTAGTGTAGGTGAACTGTAGTCAAAAGGATGAAAAATACTTACTTCCTTTGGGAGAAATCAACATAACACCAACACTTGCTCCATTCTTACTCCTTGAGCCATCAAAAAATAGTTTCCAAAGTCCTTCAGAGCTATTTTAGGACTTGATAAGTTGTGGTATGATCACATCTTCTTCGTGAATACAATATGTACCCAACCCCATCTCTTCTAAAAGTAAAAACCAAATTCTTCTTCTACCAATGCTTCAACATATGGGTCATACTGGTGATCTATACTTACCTCATCCAACATGGTATCAGGAACCTCTTCAACAAGAGTGGTTGGTTCGTGGTCAGCATCTTCTTCTTCTAGATCATGGATGGTATAATTCCCATTTATAGGACTAGCAATATATGGCTCCACATGATTATGAAAAATCAGTTTAGCCCTTATAGTCACCTTAGTTCTGTATTGAGTCTTGAGAATCATATGAGACCAATCATCTAATAGATAACTACCCATCTTGGCAGTGAAATCTTGTGATAAGCAAATGCCAAAAAGAGGAGGAAGATAATTGACCGATATGTCTTGTGTAAATGAAAATATGGGGTATACATGGATAGTAAGATGAAGTCCTTTGATGATTCGAATGGTCCTAAGCATTGTCCCATAAAACTGAACAAATCATCTGGAGGCTGGTGTATATTGGATTCCTAGTACATCTACAATTTGTTTGGGCATGACCGAACATCGGCACTAGAATCAATCATGCAATTATGTACCAAATGATCTCTAATGATCAGGGAAATATAAAATGGTGGTGGTTTGTTTGCCTTAGGAACACTTTTCTTTTCTGGCAGACATAAACTTGTAGAAATTTCTGCCTCATAACCCAATGATCTTTCATTTGATCTTGAAAATTTTCAAGGCCTCTTGCAACAAGTTTCTTTGAGATGGAATTGAGAGTGTGTCCCACATAGTAACACTCAGGTTGGTCTTCTTCATCTATTCTACAATACTGAAAGGGATTTATCCTACTTTGCTGATATTTATTTGATCATTAGAATCTTCTTTTGGAAAGTTCTTGTTGGGTATTGTGATGCCTGAAGAACCTTCTTTACTTACAGCTTGGCTAACATGTGTTTCTGGAGGTTTCTTTCCCACATCTTTATCAACCACCGCTTGTGGCCGAGGTTGTGAAGTGGATGCTTGATCATATTTGGAAGGTTGATATTCCTTTACTCTCTTTTTAGAACAAGTGTTTTCTACCACTGATGAAGAATCGTATTCAACCCTCAAAATCTTTTGCTTGCTAATTTAGCAAAGTAGTTTCTTCAGTACTTGTGGTTGATCAATAACCTCTGTGTAGATGAATTTTCTGTTGCCTTTGGCGAACATATACACTTTGAACCATAAAGCCTAGCTAAGAACTCCATTAGGGAAAAGATTCTGTTGTATGGTTGAGAACAAGGGTAACATCATTCACAGTCTTGAACCAGATTATTTTGGACAGGTAGAAGGGTTTTTGAAGAGCTAGTAGAAAGAGGATTCCTAAAATTTAGGAGATTGATGTTTGTAGCTTGATTTTGTGCCTGTTTATTCCCTTAAAATGGTGGACGATTAGATTGATATTTCTGATTCGTGGTGGGTAGGGATAGACATATTGAGAATGTTACCTCTTGAGTGCTAAAATTCCATTCCCAAAAGTATTCACAGTACTTGACCTCAACCAGATCATTTGAAGGGCAAAAGGTGCGGTCACGGTGGTGAAGACACAATAGGTTGGCTATAAGTTGATCGAACAAAGGCAATAATTGGCGGATTACTTGAAAGTTCAATAAACAAAGGCATGGGATTTCTTGGTGCAATCTCCCTACTTGGATCAAATAATTCTTAGCTCTTATTACAACTTCATAGGCATCAGGTAGTGTGGTCCATCCCATAGGATGGATCATAAGCCGCTATATCACATTCAAGGCTTGTAAACATTACAAAAATGCATTATTAGGAGAAGGATTTATGAGTGCCGAAATCTGTTCCAAGTATTTTGGAATCAAAAGTTGAAATCACTCATGTACTCTTGAGGATATCTCTTTATGGTAGTGAGTTGTTCCATGAGCGACAGGTGGTCACTCTTGTCTTCGAATTGTTTACAAATATTCTCCCCCAACTCATCCCAAGTGGTTATAATACTAGCTTCTAACCCATGAAACCACTGAAGTGCTTTTACCTTGAAGGAAGTGGCAAGGAGTTTGACCGCAACATTGTCTTCTGTAACATTATGTACTTGTGTAAATACTGGCCACATCAAGAATATGTTCCACAAGAGTAATATGAGTTTCCCCTGTGTAAAAGGGTATACTTTTGAGTGCCGTAATAGGTATAGGATCAAGTTGGGATAATAAAAGAGGTTTTCTGCATTAAATGGAGGAAAAACTTGGTTCCTTTCCATTCTACCAAGAGGTTGATTGTTCCTAGGTGGAGGGAACCTTCTGTAAGGAGGAGTTGAATGACCTCTACATGGTGATGTTGTAACTGGTGATTTTGAAATGCATCTTCTTCTTCTTGGAGGAGACAAGGATAACTCAATATGCTAATAATTTCCTTCTCCTCTCGTAGAATCTCTTGTCTGAATTCTTTGCATATGTTAACACACCGTAGATGTGAGATCATGGATTATTATTGACCTGGATTCAGTTATTATGCATGATGGTTACTAGAGATATTTTTTATATGTGGATGATGATATACTGTTTGACATGGACATATTATAGATGTTGATTTGGACATGTGACATTGGATATTGTGAGTAGATCTAGTATGGAAGATTATTGATGATGATATAGTTGATTTATTTAAACTGAAAATGATAATGTGGATTTCTTGATGTTGTTGTGATTCATATGTATAGATGGTTTTGTTATTATGTTTATTTTTATGTCATGTTGGATGTTTGATATGGCCATGAGGCTGAAGGAGGTATCTGTGTTTTGCAGGATAAAATATCACAACAATGTTGGGACTGGAGACTAACCATATTGGAATTTTGGGTGAATTCAACAAGGTCACCATGGCAACTATTTTTTTTGTGTGTGTGTGTGTGTGTTGTGTTATGTTAGGGATTCCCATGGGGGATTTCCATTATATGTGACCATGGGTTTGTGTATTTATTAATGTGGTTTCTTTATTAATGTTGCATGTATTTATTTTGTGATGTGTTACCCTTTCATTAGTTATTTTATGTTGTGTTAATGTTGTGAATAATCATGTGTTAAAATAAATAAATCAATATGTCATAGGAATGTAATAAATAAAGTTGTTACTCTTAAATGTAATATTGTAAGAGTGTGTAAGAAAGGTTGTAAGAGTGTGTAAGAAAGGTTGTAAGAATGTGTAAGAAATATGTAAGATAGATTTGGAGTGTGAAACACTTCATCCTCTTGGGAATTTGAATTTGTCCTTGGAGGCTATATTTGGAGGCTTGTGGGACAAGTTAAACTTGTCCCACACCTCTTAAAATTATTCACCAACCATACCTATGGTTTGGAGGTTAAATTTAGACCTTTTTAATGCATTTTGAAATGACTAATTGTAAGTTTTAATTGCACTTCTCTTACATGTTTTAAATTTAGTCCTTTTGGGGTATGGGTTATTTTGGAGTGTGTAAGTTAATTTGTCATTTTATTTATTATGTTTAGGTGAATGATTTTGATTTTGTTTTTGGGGTTGAGGAAGAGTGATGTGGCATCCCACATGGATCCACATCATCCCCTTCTCTTCCCTCTCCTTTAAAATTTGAACTCCTTGCTTGTTTGTGGTTGTTGAAACTTTGCATACTTTCCTTGGGGTGAATTTTTTGTTGTTTTGGAGCCTTGCTTGTGAAAGGAGTTTGGAGACCATTGCATGTTTGGTGTGTTGCTGATTTTGGACTATTATTTTGGCATTGGGAAGCTTGTTGATCTTGGAAAAACTCCATTATGGAGAGGTAGGAACTTGAGCCTTTTAAAAATTTCTTTCTTTTATGCATGTTGGAAATGGTGATTGTTGTTATGTGTGTGTTGGCTGGTTGGGTAGACTGCTTAGGACATGGTGTAGGAGAAGGCTATGGGGATTTCAAATGGGGGCATAAGGGAATGCCAATGGCATCAGTTTTATTGTGGAGGGAGTTTGGGATTGGGATCCACCATGGAAAATAAATAGCTTGCATTTCTTACTCTTGGGGGGGCATAAGGGAGAAACTTTGGGGGCATAAGGAGGGGTTGGGAGGCATAAGGTTTATGGGATATGATATGTTATATTGGCGGTATGATTATTGGTGGATGCCCAATTCCCAATTGGGAGGCATAAGTAGCTTCCCCATAGATCCTTGCTCTTTTTGGCTTGCTTGATGAAGCCTCAGTTTTGTTTGCACTTGTTTAATGTAGTTGTGAACTACATTCTTCTTGAAATGTGTTTTGAATGTGAAAATGTTGCATGTTTGTTGTGGAAGCCTTTGTTGCCATGTGTTGTATTGCATCTCTTATTTCAATATGGTTGGGGCTCGGGGGCCAATGAGGAAGGATGGCTTCTCCCTTCTCATTGGATGTCTTGGTTGGGTGGAGAGTGTTGCCTTTCCCCCTTCCTTGTTGTGATCAAGATGAAAAGATGAAGAAACTAGCATGCTGCTATTTTGGAGCAAGAGGAATATATAGTTTTGACAATCCTTTCTTTTGAACAAGTTATTGTAATCCTTCCCACTTTGGAGTGGATGAATTGTATAGCCATTTGTAATGTGAAGATATTTGTATTGAAAATGGAAGATTGAATTGTAATGTGAAATGTAAAGAAGTTATATTCTACTCTCTGTTTTGAAAGGAAATGTGAAAAGATGTTACATGCATTGCATTTTGCATTTGGAAATCAAATAAAAAAAGTGATAAGTTGTAAAGTTTTATTGGAAATAAATAAAGGAATGCTTCACTTTCTCAAACTTACATGGTTGTATTGGAATTGAATTGCTATTGTAAATTAAAATCTCTGTTGAAAAGAAGAATGCGTAGGAAGGAAGTATATTGTTTTTGCATCCTTGGAATTATATTAAAATTGAAATCAGAATTTGTAATTTTGACTTGGGAATGAATTGTTAGAATCAACTGAATGTATTAGACTATATTAGAAATAAGTTGTTACATTTAAATGATGGAATTGATAAATAGATCCTTTAAAAATTTGATCACTGGCATTGTAAATTCTAAAACTGGTAAATCTAAAAAAATGCATAGTTCAGACTGCACTTAATAACCAACTTAAAAATGTTATGGAATAGCATGCTAAGACACTAAGGAATTCAATTTGACAAAGAAAACTCAAGAAAACAACTTCACCATAGCTAATTCAAATACAATTCCTTTAACAATCATTTTTCTGTCATTTGATGGAAAAATAATATTTTAAATCAATTGACAAATTAACTTCCCAAAAACACTTTAAACCCTCCCTAGATCAACACTCCATGTTTGTTTGACATGTTGAGTGAAGGAGGAAACCAAATTTAATCAAATTGAAAAGTTGAAAATTGCCAGTTTGACAATTAAGATCTACAGATTTTTTTTCCAAAATTTACCCTTTAAATTTCATCAAAAAGTAAATTTTATGTTTTTGTGCAAAGAGGGCATCGAGAGATATTTCGAAAAGTCCTTGTTTTCCCAAAACCGAGCTTTCTAGCTCAAGTTATGGCCATTTGAAGTTTTACTTCAATTTGGCATTCAAAAATTAAAATAAATCTAACTGTTAACTTTAATTTTTGACTTTGGAAAAATTTCCACAAAAATTCCGTGGCCCCCACCATCCCATGACCAATCGGGCCTAACATGTGGCACATCGGAGGGGTGGACCAAAATTTTAAACTTATCTTTTTGAAAATTTTACCCTGGGAAAATTTTCCCACTTTTCCCCACATCCCCCTGGCCGCAGCCAATCACGTGTTGACACGTGGCACGGCGGAGGGGCGGACCCTTTTGAACTTAACCTTTAAGTTTTGGACCTTGGAAAAATTTCCAAATTTTTCCCACATCCCCGCTAACCCTGCAACCAATCCCCTTGACACGTGGCTCGACGGATGCATGGGAGAATTTTGAAAACTTAACTTTTAATTCTTCTTTTGGAAAAATTTTCCTTTTGACTCCGCGGCCCCACAACCCCACCTTGCTTAGAAAATCTCTTTTCGTGGATGCATGGGCCCACGTGATCTTTTTGGGCTTGAAACCCTTTTTGGCTCAATCCCTTGGATTTCTCCACCACCCCGTCACCCACACCCAATCATGGGTTGACACGTGGTGCCACCTGGCTTTGCCGGGGAATGCAGAGAAATGTTTCCCTTTGAAGTTTGGGATTTTGACTCAAAAAAAATCCAAACTTTTTCCCCCCACCTTTTTTCCCACGTCGAATCAAGTGATGACACGTGTCCACCACCGGGGACCCCTGAGGTGTGGAGAGAAACATTTTTTTGTGCCCGTAATGGGAAAATTTCCTTGAGCCACCCCATGACCCGCCAACCCACCAAAAGGCCTTCCTCTCCTCTTGACACGTGTCCCCCTAGGGAAAGTTTGACCTAAAAACTCCCCGAGCCATATCTTGAGAAATATAAGGAGTTAGGAGGACTTCTTTATATCACCAGAAAGGTGAGAAAATTTCCTATCCAATGGAATGGTTTAGGGAAATTTTGGAAGTGTTAAGTATGAGAAAAATCCTGTTGAAACTATGAGGCTGCTAGAGAGCAGGCATGGGGGTAAATTACTCCCTGAACCTAACTAAAACATATAACCCTAAAATTTGAACCTTGTGAACTTGTTATTAGTTAATGAAGGGAACATATGTTGTAGTACATTGGTCTTGTTCTAGAACCTGTTAGTGAAAACTAATGTCTTGCAACCTGGTTGTAGACACTTCAAATAAAAAAAAAAATTATCCCATAATTTTCTAGCTAACCCTAGGTTGTTTCTTGGGTCTCAAGTGGTTGTTTAAATGGGCACTATAGTTTGGTATCAGAGTAGTGGTTCAAAGGCTTGGACCATTGGGCACACTAGAAAACTTGAGACATGAAAACTTAAACCTAGTACACTTGTAAATCTAGAAAACAACTTAGCTAGAATTTGTATGTTTTAGTAAACATGGAAGTTGTATAAACTTAGAAAAATGAACTAACTCTCACTTTGGTCTATGCAGGAGGCTCAGATGGAGTGAGAGGAACCTTCACAGAGAGACTCACTCACCACCACCACCACCACTAGATCAGGGTGTAGCAACCATTCTACCTCAGATTCTACAGACCCTTCAGGATGTCAATGCCGCTCTATGTGGAGGATTAGGAGGAGGACATGCAGCTAGTCATGATAGAGCCCCTTCTATCGAGGGTTAGGTATCTCCTCGACTTAGTGAGGAGCATAGAGGAGAGAACTCCCATGTGGAGTCAGCCCAGAGTAGAGTCACCACCTAGGAGGTAGGGTGATAGAGTTCTAGAGCATAGAGAGAGGTCTCGAGAGCCTAGGCTTAGGGATGAGTGTTGAGAGACCTAGAGGCCGACAGACCACAACAAGTGGATCACATTAGGAGATCCTGAAGCTTTGGCCCTCACATTACTCAGGTGATATAGGTGGATTTTAGGTAGAGGCCTGGCTAGTGAGCTTGAGTGGTTGCTTCAAGCTTTGTCCTTGTTCTAGCAACATGAAAGCTCATGTTGTGATCCATCTACTGAGGGATGGAGCAGGAGTGTGGTGGAGGATAGAGGAGCAGAAGCTCCATGTAGATTCAGAGATAGTGACCTAGGAGCTATTTGAGGAGAGATTCAGGAGTAGGTATTTATCATGGAGGTTCATCCAAGTAGAGGATTGATGAGTTCCATGACCTCCGATAGGCTTCTCTTTCAGTAGCAGAGTATGAGAGTAGATTTCTAGATCTACTCCAAGTATGTAGAGTATATGCAGGATGAGCAGGTGTGGATTCATAGGTTCATCAGGGCCTAAATTTGGATATCGGAGGTGCAGTGTGGATCCACTATCCACAGACATTAGTAGAGGCCATCGAGAAGGCCTATATTATAGAGGAGACTCGAGGGTAAGACCCAGCAGGCTAGAGACCGAGTCCAGACCCGCATACAGCAGATGCAGATAATAGATCGAGGGGGTCAGTGCCTCTTCCTCATGGTGGCTAGGGTATAACATAGTCATCCTTTAGGCCACAAAGCAAGCAGCAGTAGCAGTCCTCACCCACCTCATAGACCTCCATAGAGAGTTGATGCACAGAGAGGTCAGAGTATGGGGCCTCCTCCTAGGGGTCCCATCAGGACATAGGGTGGACCTAGAGCTCAGTCAGTGGGAGCTCACAGTAGAGCCCAAGAGACCATGGTTGGATCATCAGGATCCATGCCACAGACTTCAGGGAACCTACTAGAGGTGCTACTCCTTGGAGAGGATCAGGTGGTTGCTTTGGATGTGGAGTTGTGGGACATTTTTGGAGAGATTTCCCTCAAAACCCTAACAAGGGTAAGGCACAGATTTAGAGTTGACTGTAGGTGACATGGGACACAACCACAAGATTTATGCAGTGGTTGAGAACCACCAGGAAGAGCATTAGAGCATAGTCATTGAGACCACATGTAGCATTGGTGGTATTCCTACCTCTGTATTGTTTGACTCTGGTTCTTCGATTCTTTTATTGCACCATCTTTAGTAGAGTGATGTAGGCTGGTGGCTGTTAGGTAGGGTCATTGTTGGGATTGAGATGGCTTCAGGAGCCAAGATCTCTGTAGACTCCTTGGTTAAGGAGTGTGTTGTAGATTTGGGACCTTTCACCACTACCTCAGATCTCCGTATTCTTCCTTTGGGCTCGTATGGAGTCATTTTGGGTATGGATTGGTTATCTGCACACAGGGCAGGATGGATTGTTATCACAAGACTATAGCTTGTGTAGATGATTTGGGAGTTGATTCGGTGATCTCGGGGTCAGGAGACCCATTTCTATTCGCACCATCTCGCTATGTAGCTTAAGCGGTGTGTGTGATGGGGTTGTCAGATGTATGTTATTATAGTCAAGTGATAGATCAGAGGATGGGTCTAGTGGACCATCACTAGATGATCATCCCATCTTGAGAGATTTTTCTGATGTCTTTCTAGGGGAGCTACAGGGTTACCACCCCCACGTGAGATTGATTTTCATATAGACCTAGTTCCTGGAGTAGAGCCTATCTCATGAGCACCTTATCGATGACCACCCCAGAGCTCTGTGAGCTCAAGTTACAGCTTGAGGGCCTTTTGGAGAAGGGCCTTATCCATCCTAGTGTATCCCCTTGGGGTGCACCAGTGATCTTTGTGAAAAGAAGGATGGATCCTTGTGGTTGTGTATTGATTACCACTAGTTGAACAAGGTAACGATCAAGAATCGTTATCCTCTTCCTCGTATCGATGACTTGTTTGATCAGATGAAGGGAGCCACAAGTTTTCTCTAAGATTGATCTCAAGTCAAGGTACCATCAGTTGAGGATTTTGGAGGTGGACATTCATAAGACCACCTTTCACATGAGATATGGGCACTATGAGTTCACAGTGGTGCCTTTTGGTTTGATGAATGCCCCTGTAGTGTTTATGAGTTTGATGAATGGGGTATTCAGGACCTTCTTAGACCACTTCATGCTCATCTTCCTTGATGACATTTTGATATACTCACGTACACGTGAGGAGCAGCATGAGGGCACCTTCACCAAGTTCTTTAGTGTCTTCGTGAGCAGAAACTTTATGGGAACTTGGAGAAGTGTGCTTTCTTTCAAAAAGAGGTGTAGTATTTGGGTCATATCATTTCTGGGGAAGGTATCATAGTTGATCCTTCCAAGATTAGAGCCATTATGGATTGGCCAGCACCCACTATAGTGACCGGTGTGCAGCTTCATGGGATTAGCAGGATACTACCGGAGATTTGTTTTAGGACTTCTCTCGGATTGTGCACCCTATCACTTCCCTTCAGAGGAAAGGGAAGAAGTTTTTTTGGTTAGACAGATGTGAGTAGGCCTTTAGGACACTAAAGGAGTGCCTCACTTCACAACACCTATTCTTGTAGTGCCAGATCCACAGGGTGAGTTCTTTGTTTGCATGGATGCTTCGTTGGTAGGACTTGGAGGTGTGTTGATGCAGGATGGTAGAGTAGTAGCTTTTGAGTCTCGCAAACTCAAGGATCACGAGCTTAATTATCTGACCCATGATCTTGAGCTTGTGGTAGTTGTGCATGCTTTGGTTAGATGGAGACATTTTCTTCTTGGATGGAGATTCACACTTAGGACTGATCATTTGAGTCTTCGCCACCTCTTCACGCAGCCCAATCTCAATGCTCGTCAGGCGTTGGATGGAGTTTCTTTGTGAGTATGACATGGAGATAGAGCATGTGAAGGGGAAGGAGAATGTGGTAGTAGATGCTCTCAATAAGATGGAGACATGTGGCTATGGCCACCTCAGTGAGCATAGATTTGGAGTAGGATTCTTTAGTAGCTTCCTCTTGACAGCTTCTACATTGTAGTATGAGCAAGAGATCGAGTCAGAGACCCCTTGAGGGGAAGTTTGATGGTTTTTCTTTAGAGGTAGATGGTCTTCTCAGGCACAGAGGCTAGATATATGTTCCCAGAGATGGAGGCTTGAGGTAGGACATCTTGGTAGAGGCACATCATGCACCCTATTCAGCCCATCCCGGGGTGAAGAAGATGCACCACCTTTGTGACAGTTGTACCATTGGAGAGGACTTTGTAGAGATGTGGCTTAGTTTGTGTCATGGTGTTTAGAGTGCCAGAGGGTTAAGGCTGAGCATCAGCATCCAGCAGGTCTTCTTTATCCTCATGCCATACCTGGAATGGAAGTGGGACACCATTTCCATGGATTTCATTGTTGGGCTACCGATGTCGAGATATCACCACGACGCCATTATGGTCATGGTTGATAAATTGACAAAAGTGGCTCATTTTTTCTGGTGAAGACCACTTATACAGCTAGAGTAGTGGCACGAGTATATTTGGATGAGAGATTTTAGTTACATGGGATCCCGTGGAAGATCATTTGTGACCGTGATCCTTTGTACACTTCACATTTCTGGACTACCATGCAGTATGTCCTCGGGATGAGGATCAACTTCAGCACAACATATCACCCTGAGATAGATGGACAGACCGAGTGAGTGAATCAGATTTTAGAGGATATGCTCAGGATGTATGTGATGGATCAATAGTCTAAGTGGGAGGAGTACTTATACTTAGTGGAGTTTTCCTACAATAATAGTTTTTAGAGTTCCATAGGCATGGCTCCTTTTAGGCTTTGTATGGTAGAGAGTGCCAAGACACCTCTTAGTTGGGATAGGTTAGAGGATAGAGTATCTCTTGGACCAGCTCTTTTGTAGGACATGGAGCAGTAGGTAGTGTTGATTAGGTAGAGATTGCAGGAGGCACAAGATAGGTAGAAGAAGTATGCGGATCAACATAGGATTGACCGTAGCTTTGATGTGGGCATGAAGGTGTTCCTTCGTGTCAGACCACACAAGAGCCCTATCCATTATGGAAAAGGTTCTAAGTTAGCTCCTAGATTCATTGGACCTTTTGAGATTTTGGAGCATATCGGCCCTTTGGCCTACCATCTAGCATTGCCACCCAGCTTGTCTCATGTACATGATGTGTTTCATGTTTTGGTTCTTAGGAGATATATTACAGATCCTTCTCATGTGTTGGATTGGACATCATTGCAGGTGTAGGATTAGGGGTAGGTGATGGTGGAGCCCATCTCGTATCATAGATCGCAGGACCCTGGGCCTTCGAGGTAGAGAGATTGATCAAGGTATGGGTGTGCAGTGGGACAGATATGATGAGACTGCAACCACTTGGGAGGATGCCACAAGTATTACGAGTGTAGTTTCCACATTTGTTCCAGTGACTTTCAGAGGAAGTCAAGTCTAAGGGGAGGGGGATGTAGTGCCCACTTCCTTTTGACATTTTTAGATACTGATCTTGATATTGTTGATCTTATTATGGACACTACTATGTTTTATTTTAGTATGATAGTTAGATGTGAGATCATGGATTATTATTGACCTGGATTCAGTTATTATGCATGATGGTTACTAGAGATATTTTTTTATATGTGGATGATGATATACTGTTTGACATGGACATATTATAGATGTTGATTTGGACATGTGACATTGGATATTGTGAGTAGATCTAGTATGGAAGATTATTGATGATGATATAGTTGATTTATTTAAACTAAAAATGATAATGTGGATTTCTTGATGTTGTTGTGATTCATATGTATAGATGGTTTTGTTATTATGTTTATTTTTATGTCATGTTTGGATGTTCTGATATGGCCATGAGGCCAAAGGAGGTATTTATGTTTTGTAGGTTAAAATATCACAACAATGTCGGGGGACTGGAGACTAACCATATTGGAATTCTGGGTGAATTCAACAAGGTCACCATGGCAATTTTTTGTGTGTGTGTGTGTTGTGTTTTGTTAGGGATTCCCATGGGGGATTTCCATTATATGTGACCATGGGTTTGTGTATTTATTAATGTGGTTTCTTTATTAATGTTGCATGTATTTATTTTGTGATGTGTTACCCTTTTCATTAGTTATTTTATGTTGTGTTAATGTTGTGAATAATCATGTGTTAAAATAAATAAATCAATATGTCATAGGAATGTAATAAATAAAGTTGTTACTCTTAAATGTAATATTGTAAGAGTGTGTAAGAAAGGTTGTAAGAATGTGTAAGAAATATGTAAGATAGATTTTGGAGTGTGAAACACTTCATCCTCTTGGGAATTCGAATTTGTCCTTGGAGGCTATATTTGGAGGCTTGTGGGACAAGTTAAACTTGTCCCACACCTCTTAAAATTATTCACCAACCATACCTATGGTTTGGAGGTTAAATTTAGACCTTTTTAATGCATTTTGAAATGACTAATTGTAAGTTTTAATTGCACTTCTCTTACATGTTTTAAATTCAGTCCTTTTGGGGTATGGGTTATTTTGGAGTGTGTAAGTTAATTTGTCATTTTATTTATTATGTTTAGGTGAATGATTTTGATTTTGTTTTTGGGGTTGAGGAAGAGTGATGTGGCATCCCACATGGATCCACATCATCCCTTCTCTTTCCTCTCCTTTAAAATTTGAACTCCTTGCTTGTTTGTGGTTGTTGAAACTTTGCATACTTTCCTTGGGGTGAATTTCTTGTTGTTTTGGAGCCTTGCTTGTGAAAGGAGTTTGGAGACCATTGCATGTTTGTGTGTTGCTGATTTTGGACTGTTATTTTGGCATTGGGAAGCTTGTTGATCTTGGAACAAACTCCATTATGGAGAGGTAGGAACTTGAGCCTTTTAAAATATTTCTTTTTCTCTATGCTTGTATGAAATGGTGATTGTTGTTATGTGTGTGTTGGCTGGTTGGGTAGACTACTTAGGACATGGTGTAGGAGAAGGCTATGGGGATTTCAAATGGGGGGCATAAGGGAATGCCAATGGCATCAGTTTTATTGTGGAGGGAGTTTGGGATTGGGATCCACCATGGAAAAGAAATAGCTTGCATTTCTTACTCTTGGGGGGGCATAAGGGAGAAACTTTTGGGGGGCATAAGGAGGGGTTGGGAGGCATAAGGTTTATGGGATATGATATGTTATATTGGTGGTATGATTATTGGTGGATGCCCAATTCCCAATTGGGAGGCATAAGTAGCTTCCCCATAGATCCTTGCTCTTTTGGCTTGCTTGATGAAGCCTCAATTTTTTTGCACTTGTTTAATGTAGTTGTGAACTACATTCTTCTTGAAATGTGTTTTGAATGTGAAAATGTTGCATGTTTGTTGTGGAAGCCTTTGTTGCCATGTGTTGTATTGCATCTCTTATTTCAATATGGTTGGGGCTCGGGGGCCAATGAGGAAGGATGGCTTCTCCCTTCTCATTGGATGTCTTGGTTGGGTGGAGAGTGTTGCCTTTCCCCCTTCCTTGTTGTGATCAAGATGAAAAGATGAAGAAACTAGCATGTTGTTGTTTTTTGGAGCAAGAGGAATATATAGTTTGATAGTCCTTTCTTTTGAACAAGTTATTGTAATCCTTCCCACTTTGGAGTGGATGAATTGTATAAATTTGTAATGTGAATATATTTGTATTGAAAATGGAAGATTGAATTGTAATGTGAAATGTAAAGAAGTTATATTCTACTCTCTGTTTTGAAAGGAAATGTGAAAAATGTTACATGCATTGCATTTTGCATTTGGAAATCAAATAAAAAAGTGATAAGTTGTAAAGTTGTTATTGGAAATAAATAAAGGAATGCTTCACTTTCTCAAACTTACATGGTTGTATTGGAATTGAATTGCTATTGTAAATTAAAATCTCTGTTGAAAAGAAGAATGCGTAGGAAGGAAGTATATTGTTTTTGCATCCTTGGAATTATATTAAAATTGAAATCAAAATTTGTAATTTTGACTTGGGAATGAATTTCTAGAATCAACTGAATGTATTAGACTATATTGGAAATAAGTTGTTACATTTAAATGATGGAATTGATAAATAGATCCTTTAAAAATTTGATCACTGGCATTGTAAATTCTAAAACTGGTAAATCTAAACAAAATGCATAGTTTAGACCTGCACTTAATAATCAACTTAAAAATGTTATGGAATAGCATGCTAAGACACTAAGGAATTCAATTTGACAAAGAAAACTCAAGAAAACAACTTCACCATAGCTAATTCGAATACAATTCCTTTAATAGTCATTTTTTTGTCATTTGATGGAAAAATAATATTTTTAAATCAATTGAACAAATTAACTTTCTTGAAAACACTTTAAACCCTCCCTAGATCAACACTCCATGTCTGTTTGACATGTTGAGTGAAGGAGGAAACTGAATTTAATCAAATTGAAAAGTTGAAAATTGCTAGTTTGACAATTAAAGATCCTACAGATGTTTTTCCAAAATTGACCCTTTAAATTTCATCAAAAAGTAAATTTTATGTTTTCTATGCAAAGAGGGCATTGAGATCTTTTGAAAAGTCCTTGTTTTCCCAAAACTGAGCTTTCTAGCTCAAGTTATGGCCATTTGAAGTTTTACTTCAATTTGGCATTCAAAAATTAAAATAAATCTAACTGTTAACTTTAATTTTTGACTTTGGAAAAATTTCCACAAAAATTTCCATCCCCCCCCATCCATCCCTGAACCAATCGGGAGGCCTTGACACATGGCACATCGGAGGGTGGACCAAAATTTTAAACTTATCTTTTTGAAAATTTTACCTTGGGAAAATTTTCCCACTTTTCCCCGCATCCCCGCCGGCCCGCAACCAATCACGTGCTGACACGTGGCATGGTGGAGGGCGGACCCCTTTTGAACTTAACCTTTTAAGTTTTGGACCTCGGAAAAATTTCAAATTTTTTCCCGCATCCCCGCTAACCCGCAACCAATCCCACGCTGACACGTGGCTCGACGGATGTGCGAGAGAATTTTGAAAACTTAACTTTTAATTCTTCTTTTGGAAAAATTTCCTTTTGACTCATGGCCCCGCAACCCCACCTTGCTTAGAAAATCTCTTTTTCATGTGACATGTGGGCCCATGATATTTTGGGTTTGAAACCCTTTTGGCTCAATCCCTTAGATTTCTCCACCACCCCATTGCCCGCACCCAATCATGGGTTGACATGTGGCACACCACCCGGCTTCGCCGGAGAACACGGAGAAATGTTTTCCCTTTGAAGTTTGGGATTTTGACTTGGGAAAAAATCCAAACTTTTCCCCGCCACCTTTTTTCCCGTGTCGAATCAAGTGATGACACATGTGTCCACCGAGGACCCATGGAGGCATGCAAGAGAAACATGGATTTTGTGCCCACGCAATGGGAAAATTTCCTTGAGCCGCCCCGCGACCCGCCAACCCACCAAAAGGCCTTCCTCTCCTCTTGACACGTGTCCCCCTTGGGAAAGTTTGACCTAAAAACTCCGCTTGGCCATATCTTGAGAAATATAAGGAGTTAGGAGGACTTCTTTATATCACCGAAAGGTGAGAAAATTTCCTATCCATGGGAATGGTTTAGGGAAATTTTGGAAGTGTTAAGTATGAGAAAAATCTTGTTGAAACTCTGAGGCTACTAGAGAGTAGGCATGGGGGTAAATTACTCCTGAATCTAACTAAAACATATAACCCTAAAATTTGAACCTTATGAACTTGTTATTAGTTAATGGTATCTAATATTTGAATGGTAAGTATAATTCACTTTAATAACAGAAAGGGAATAAATTCTCCACAACTAAAACACAAAGGTTCTATGTCACGTTCCTCAAGATTAAATAAAAATAACTGATATAAGGGCAGATCAATCAATCCATATCAAGGAATTAAACATTCACAAATTAGATATTAATCAATTGGAGCACAATACACCATACATTCCATGGAAAAATATTGTTTTGAATATTATCAAAAGGCTCAAAGTAGCTTGAAAACTCTTCCAAGATTGAAGAGTGTTCTCACCAAATTTAAAATTCATACGAATGCTTAACACCTCTAATATATTTATAAGTTCAAAAGGCTGGCCATTACAACCCCACCTTTAGCTAACTAATTGCTAAAAATAGAATGCATTTAAGTTCAAAAGAACATGCTCCAATAAAACTAGCAAAGCAGTTTAAAAAGTTTGACTAAGTCAATCTTGCAACCTTCGACTAACCAAGAACTCGAGCCTGTTTAACAATGGCCACCAAGCTCAACTTGGCCCTGTAGTATCTGCTTCCTATTCATCTTTATCTTGACTCTCCTTTCTCGTAGCCGTATGTTGCTTAAATTCCATGAAACACTTCACAATTTCCTGTATTTCTTCTTCTTAAGGTTCGCATGCATACAAAATTACTACATCTATTGTATCTAATTCCCTTGCAACCTTTTAATTTTACTTATAACTTTCTTGATCTGATTTATGAAATTTTGGCATGAAACAAGTCTGTAGATTGAATTAATGTTGAAGGTTTTTGTAACTTCATCATCTTGCTTTACCAAACTTCTGAAATTTGTCTTCACTTGATCAATTAGAAGGGAATCAATGTTCTCATTGAAGAACTTACAATGGATCTCCTCAAATTCTTCGAAATATCACTCAACGCATCTATTATTTCAACTCGTTTTTCATCCAATTTTTTGATCAAATCTTGTAACACTGTGACTTGAATTCCATGGCCTTTTGAAATTAAAACAACATCAGAGGCACTACTTACACACCTGGAAGAGTAGATTTGTATCAATACTTTTGATTTCTTCCCATGTAACATAACTAAGAGCCAAATTGTTACTTTCTTGAGACATGGATGCATCTAGTTTCCTTATGGAATATTTCTTAGTATTCAATTCATTATATAACTCTAAAAATATTTGAATCAATGGATTTTCTTCTTGAAGTATGCATTCAATCCATCCATCCACTATCTTATCTTCTGACCTATCTTCTCAATTTCATGATATGGAATATCATCCAAGCTAGAAGAATCAGATTAGTTATAGTTGAAGGATCAATAGATGGAGTGGTTTGTGTTACTTTCTTTAGATATAAAGTGAGGTGCTCAACCTTTGTCTTTAACTCATCCTTTGAATCCCTATCCTTGTCATATTTTTCCAACAAATTTCCCAGAGCCACTTTCACATCTTGTTTTCTCCTTCGTGTGTTGCTTTTCCCAGTGAAAACCTAGAAATCTGATATTCTACTGTAGTAATAGTTTCTTTGGTTTTTCCTTCCATGCAGGGGTAGCTATCTCCATGAACCTTTCACCCAAATAATTTCTTGATAATTTAGAGACGATTCTTGGCCATTTGGCCTATCTTGTTAGAGTTGGTTCTATCACACTTAGGTCAATTACATCCACTAGGGGCACCTTTTTCTTTTTCTTTGGGGTTTGGTGATACAACCAATCAGGTATGGCAGATGTAGATGAAGATGTCATTACTGAAGTAAAAATTGGGGTACTGGATAAAATCATGACACTAGTGGTAGTGGTAGAAGATGGAATGGAGGTGGTAATGATAGAAGGCGTAGGTGTTAGAATAGCCTCAAGAGTGGATGAAATGGGAATGAAAGTAAGAGGAAGCTGATGAGAAGGTGGAGTAGAATGTGGGGAAACAATCATCTCTCCAACTGAGAGAATGGGTAGGGATGAGAAAACCTGTGCCATTGAAGGAGATGGAAAAGTGGAAATGCAAGATAGACCGACAAATGATAATGGAAAAGGAGGAACCACGGGTAGTTAAAATCACAATGAAGGAGTTTGAAGAAAATCTTGAGAGTTAAGCGAAGAAACACTATCATCAATAACCTCAGAAACTTGTATTTTTGGGGGCACAACCTTAGTAGTAGAAACCTTAGAAGAATAACCTCCCACTAAAAAGGAAATATTTCTCTGAGTTATGGTAGTCTTTTGAGTGGATCTTTTGCTCCTCGAAGATATGGGAAGGCTTAATGTTTTCTGAACTTGAATTGCATTTATAAGTTGATCCTTAGGTAAAATAACCAAAGTAGCCAACCAATCATATGTCCTTTAAAAAATGGTCCCCGCCCTTTCCTTTTTATTAGAACATTCTTCTTGATACCAATCGATCCAAGGTAACGATTAATTAGCAATATTATTACTCTTATAAACCGGATCAAGTACCTCATCATCATCTTCGACGTCATTTTTAAAATCTACAATACCATATTGTTTAACCTCTTTCAAAGTTAATCATTGAATTCTTGTTGTCTAATGATGACTTTATCTTGACAAAGTGGATCCAAATGTATTCTAGCTATGGCACATGGGAGCTTGCCAACCTTGTTTCATTAAATTTTCCCCAATAATCACAGTTGGTCCTAGAATGAAAAGTCTGCAAAGTGACCTTATAAATTTCTCCATCTATGTTCTTGGATTTATAGATACTAGCACAAGTATACATTCTAATTGAAATAGGAAAATGGACTTCGATTTGTGTTGCTTATTAAAAATCTTATGATAATCAAGTAATTGGTGAACCAATTCTAACAGGAACCATTTATCGGTTAGACATCTTGATAACTTATTTAGAGAACCCAAAACTCGGAACCCGATATATGTAAAAGTTGGAAACTGAAGATATATGGCTCCCCATTCCCTTACTTCCTGAAAGGCCTCATCAAATATTCTATGATTGTACAATTTTTTTATCAAAAAAAAAAAAAAAAAAAGAACACATCATTTACTCTCCTGAAATGTTTGATTCCCTCCTCCATAATGAGCTGAGGATAAAACTCATAGATTTGAGACGTGCTTCTAACACCTTTGGGGTTCAATCTAGTATAGTCTCCCATAGCTTGCTGCATAGACAAGGAAAGAAGTCATGAATAAGTATTTTGAAACAAAAATAGTTTCTAATTGATGACATATTGAAGTACTAATATGATCTCCCATTGCATGAAATTCTTATTCTTTTTGATGGTGGTGATATATAGGAGCATCCACTCATGAAATTATTTCACCGTAGCATGACTTGAAAATATACTCAAGAGAATAATAAGGTCATTGACCTCCTTGATAAAATCCAAGCAAAACAATGTTTTAGGGAGCTTAGTAGTACCCTTAGCTAATTAACTTTTCATCATGAATTTTGTACATTATTCATATTATTTATCCCGGTGTTTCTACCGCCATCTCAGGGGAAATTTTTGTATATTCCTTGACATCCATAAGTTTGAATAAATCTTCGAAGAAATCAACATCCAATCTAATTACAATATTGCCATCATCATCCTTGAAAGACTTAGTATCTTTATCAAAATGAGCTGCTGCAGTTAAAAAAATTTGGGCAATGCATGGATGCAGGAAAGGAGGCTACGAGAGCAAGCCCACTCTCAAAAATAGATTACATCCAGGTTGTTTTCTTGGGAGCCTTTAGTCTCTCCCAGAAATTTACCATGTCCACCTGTCCCAAATTGGTGTCTCTGATGTTTCCTACATATGACGATAAACAAGTATGAGGAGAGACTCCTAAGAATGTATACTTCATCTTTCCCTTGCATTTTTATGAAGAGGTTGACATGAATTTGTGGTTCGGAATCCGATTGAACCTTGAATATTTTACTAACAACCTCTTAGAAAATCAAAAGCCAAAACCCGAAAGTCTAAAATAAATCCAACTCTGAAACCCAAAAGTCTGAAAACAATCCAAATCTAAAACCTAAAAGATAAATAGTTTTGGAAGTCTGAAAGCCTTGGTTCCGAAAGTCTAAAATAACAACCTCCGAAACGTAGAACTCCAAAAGCTCGAAAAGGTAACTCCCGAAATGGCAACTTCCAAAATCCCAAAATGATGACTTCCAAAAGCTAATAATTCTAGTGATATGAAAGGAAACTTTTACACAACCCTTAACTTTGATGATGTTTGACTTTTGCACAACCCTTAAATAAAAAGTCTAGATGACATGTTTGAAAAGACTAAAAATAAATAGAAAACAATAGTGGCTTCTAATTTTTAGCAAGAAGAGAAAGAATGGAAAGAAAAATAGGATAGGAAACAAAAACCATGGTCAATCCAAACCAAAATTTTTAAATAAACTCAAAAATTACCTTGAAAATGATGCCTTAAGGTACGATATGATGCAATAAAAATCAGGGTGTTAGAGCAAAAGCCAGGTAAAAATGACAGGTGAAAATCTAGGTTTATATACTTAAACCCAAAATTAATGCCTGCAGGATGACACATGTGGGGTATTTGGAAATTAAATGTTCCTCATAAAGCCCGAAATCTGAAATGTAAGCACGACAGTTTCAATATGAAACCTGAAACTCGAAACCGAAACCCGAAACCCGAAACCCGAAAAGACCAAAGTTCTCAAACTTTGGAAATTCAGAATTTTGGACTTTGGAAGTATTCAGAAAAAAGTATCCCTCGGTGTGAAATGAATCCCCAAAACCCAAAAGGCTAAAGTTACAAAATTTCATAATTTCAGGCTTTGAGTTCGAAAACAAAATGCAAAAATAAACGAGACACGATAAGGATAACTTTGAAACCCGAAATCCCATTGTTTTGAAATTGCATAACTTCGTAGTTTTGGAATTCAAAATTTTAAGAAAATTTACTTCTTACAAATAATGAAAAACCTCAAATAAGGGAACTCAAATCAAACTTGAATTTCAGATTTCAGAGTTTAGAAAATTCCCAATTTCTCTCGAAAACTTTAGGCAAGAAATTTTCACGGGATGGCAAAAAATTTGATTTTTTTGAAATCACCTTCCCGTTAAAGGTAACTTAAAATTTAATAAAAACACCTTCCTAACAACCCTAGTTATGTTCTTGAGTAATAAAACTTATAACATGAAAAAGTGGTAAAAATGAGTTACCATGAGTTGAAATAATCTTTCTAAAACCTCAAGTGATGACTTAAGTGTTTAGAAACAATGTTATGAGATATAGATTGTGATAGGAACACGATAATATCTTCTAATTACAAGGAAAGAGTGAGGATCACTCTCTTACTTTTCTAGGCCTCCACTATTAACCCTAGTGATCAAAAATCAACTATATGATGCTCAAACTATTTTCCGATTATCTATCACTTCTTTGAAATAGGTACTCACCATGTAGATATAATGATTTCTCATTGAATGCGATTATTTTCATGTGGCCACCTGTTGGAATGAAATGATGTGGTTGTAAATTCATTACTCCTTTGAAGTGTGATCACATGACAAAGTTCGAATGAGTGTTTAAGAACACTACCAAGTGAGTGAAATCAAGTGAAATTTATGATGTCTCATTCTTACATACATGGTGCTCTATATGAAGATCATCCTCTTACCCCTCCTGGATCTAGAATTCTCCTTGGATGGAATTAAATTTAGGATACTCATACACCTCTTTTCTCATATGCCCCTTATAGAGATAGATGTTGTCTTGATCCTTCACATATGATGGTCCTAAATGCCTCGGTAGCTTGAATAGATCATCTTGGCTTGTTCCTTGAAGAGGTTTAAACATGATGATACAATCAAGATATGATTATCCTCAACTTACTCTATGAGCTTCCCATTTCACCTTTGAACATGATGACACCCTTTTAACTTCACAATTCACTTCCCTAACTAAGATGTCACATGAGTGGAAACATGCTTATAATATTTGGACACATCTTCACTTGATTTCTCCTCATGGAAATAGGTTTCCTCCTCTATATGGAAGGATTGATCCTTGAATGATACTTGAAATAATGTTTGAGGGTGAGCTCCATCTTCTTAAACTCTAACTGTATTGAAGCACTATGAAAGCCACTCCCTAAATTATAAGATGTGAGCACATCACTAAGTATTGATTAAGTGTTTAGAAACAATCTCAAGAGATATGCACCATTTGTGAGCTTGAGATGACTACCATCACCACTCATGGTGATCCTTTCTCATCATGATCATGATGATCATTCCCTTGATGACTTGAATTTTAATGAGGTTCTTGATGTTTCAAATCCTTCGCATAGACCTCATGATTCTCCTGATTACACCTGTTTTCCTAGTGACTGTCTATTACACATTTTAATGCATATTTTTTTCCTCTAAAATCATTTGGGAACTCCCAAAATATTCCATAGAAGACACTATTCACCTTTGAAGCTCTCATTCTCTACACCTTGAATACTTGTTGTTGAACAAATGGATCTTGAATGATATTTTATTTCCTAATTTTTCCTAAATTACTTCAGACACCTTCAATTCTCTTCAAAATCACCCTCAAATGCTTTATAATTTCCATGAACATTCCCGAAGTGTGTTTACCAGTTGAAAAATGGCCAAAAATGTCCTTTTTAGGCCTCTGGAGGAAGTTATCTTTCACCGAATCTTACTAAATAAATTATCACCTTGGATAATCATTCTTGTAAACCAAAAAAACTTCTTAGGAATTTACTTTGAGCTAGGGTGAAGATTGAACTGATGGAAGAATAGTCTGAGGAAGGATGCACGGTGACTAGAAGGATACACATATTGATGTCTATCAAGAAGAAAGGTATTGAATATTACTACGCCCTTAGTCCTATAAATTACATATTGTGTTCATTTATCTACATTGTGATGTTCTTGGTGTTATATTACCATTGATATTCAAATCTATCCAAGTAATTTCATTACAGATATACAATGGTAGTTCATGTCATCTACTATTTAATTTTAACCTTGAATTTGTTTTTTTAAATCTCATGGTTTTTTCTCACATAAAGCTTAATGTTGGGAGCATATCAAGAATCCACATATTTGGGTTATAAAAGAATAAACTTGAATTTAATCCTCCTAAAGTTTATTTAATAGGTAAATGAGTTAAGAAGGGTGTGTATGATAAGAAATCTGAATTTTCTCCCTATTAGGCTATCTAAAACCTTATTTTGGATTTTCAAAAGAAAATATCAATATCTCAATCGATAAGGATTCTTAGAAGATAAATCTACCTAGAATTGGGCTATAAAACTTAGGAGTATTCTTGAGTCACACCATTCCAGAGAACACCCTTTTGATAAATTTTATCCACATGGAATTATAAAGTTAAGGTGAATCACATGTTCCCAACATCCATAATGTATTCAGCTCATTACCAAGCACTAATTAAGTTTTTAGAAACACTCTTGGGAGGTATGTATTGATTGAGAGTATGAGATGATTGATAACATCATATTTGGTGGCCTTGGATCAAAATAGATTCTCCAAAAAAAATGTAAAGGATTATTCAAGATTTTTGGTACCTACTTTTTTCCTCCTTACTCCTTACAAAACTTTTGGAATCAGCTAGAGAAGTCAAGGTTCACAATTTGACTACTCATTCCTTGCTCTTGAAAATCCGTTGTTGAACAAACTATCCCTGAATGATAAAAAATTTCCTAAATCTTCCTAAAATTATTCCAAAACCTTTAATGATTTCAAATAACTCCTAGATGTTGCACAAAGGCTTTGAAATGGAAAAAATTGGCCTTTCTAGGCTCGCTAGAGAATTAATTTTTATTGCACTTTAATGAATGGAATAATTGACCTTGTTAAACCTTATTTACAAACTTATACATGTTCAACCAATACATTAGGAATACCTTCAAGGAAACGGTGATCATGACACAAGAGGAAATTTGGCCGGAGAGGGATTCAAGAAGATTTGGGAGAAGGATTTCACATGTGGCTTGATTTTCATGGTTTAAGTTTTACATTTTTGGGTTAGGCAATTCACACTACAAGATTTCCATATGAAGATCATCCTCTTACCCTTCCAGGATTCAAAATGCTCCTTGAATGGAATCAAATTTAGGATTTTCATACACTTATTTCTCATATCCATCTCATGAGAATAGGCGACTTCTTGATCCTTCACACATGATGGTCGTGGATGCCTTAGTATCCTGACTAGCTCATTTGGATTTGTTTCTTGAAGACATTTGGACACAATGGTAGAGTCAAGATATTATGATCATCAATTCACTCCTTAAGCCTCACTTTTTCACCTTTGAACATGATGATGTATTCTTAATATCATAATACACCTCCCTACCCAACATGTCACCTGAGTGGAAGCATGTTTATGATGTTTGAAAACCATCTTTCTAAAATTTTCCTCATGGAGATATGTTTCATCCTCCTAATTGAAGGGTTTATCCCTGAATGAAACTTTAAGGAATGTATCAAAATTAATTTCATGTTCTTGACCTCCACATTGTACTGAAACACTACAAATTCCACCTCTATGACTTGCAAGATGTGAGTTCATTACCAAATATTGATTAAGTTTTTAGAAACACTACATAAAATATGCATTGTTTGTGAGGATGAGATGATTGCCACCATCACTCATGGTGAGATTATATTGTCATGCTCCTGATGACCATTACCTTAATGATTTGAATCTTGATGAAGCTCTTGATGTTTTAAATCCTTCATAGACTTCATGATTTTTCTGATTGTACCCATTATCCTCATGATGTTTTAGATCCTTCACAAACCTCATGAGGAAAATTACCTTGATTATTTGAATTGATAAAAATTACGTCTATGTTTTGATTTATTATGTGTTATAAGGAATTACCTAATTCTATATATTTGAGCAATTGTTACTACCTTTGGGAGTTTTGAGGTTTATAAAATATAGTTTTGACACATCTAAAACTCCTACAAATGTCAATAACCAATCAAGAAGACCCCAAAACCTAAACAATGACTATATTATTTCACAAAATAGATATCGATTGTAGAATTTAAACCCTAAAATCTTTAGGATGAATGCTAAAATCCTAAAAAATACCTATATAATGACCATATTAGAATATGAAAACTATCTTCTAAACCGTGACTGATGGAGCTATGAGACTAGTTTTATAAGGTGCAAAGTGACCCTAATTTCTTATATTTACTAAAATAAATTTAAATTATAAGAAACGATACAATATAAAGATTAATAAATTAGTAAATATATCCCTCCCAAAATCACATATATCACATTGAAAACAACAACATGCTCATGTTTTAGGGTTGTAATTACCAATCCTAGTAATGCATAACACTCTTGCATTTTTCAATATGCATTTGCATTTCAATTCAAATTGAAAATTTGGCCACTTTTTATCCCCCATATCCGTGCACTTGCCTTGTAATGTTAGGCATTATAGGAACAAATAATGTATAAAGAAATTTCTTGAATACCTCAAAATTGTGTTGTTTCATATGAGTCCATTCAAACTTACTTTTTACTTGTGGTAGATAACTAAGTGGATAGGAAATATTTCTTGAAAACCCAAGGGAAAAATTATAGTGGAAATTTACGAGTCTTAAAAATCTCTGCATGATGAAAAAATTACATGAAATAGGCCAATATTGAATCATCTTTAGGGTAAGTGCACCAAGTTGGGGGACAATTAAGTGGACATCAAATCTTGAATTTTACATAAAAAACAACAAAACATCAAATTTTGTCTTCCCAGTCTTGAACCATGCCGAAAAGTAAAAAATATGTCATAAAAATGGTACCATTGCGTAGGGGAGACTGTTAGCTTTGTAGAAATACTGATTTTAAAGTGAATAGAATAGGATAAATATCATTTTATAATTTTTTACTAATAGTAGGTCTTTAAGACACTTTTTTCCTTGAATGTTTATGTCTAGGTTTAAGATCAGTAAATTTTGTTTCACTTTTCGAATGTGATAAAACTTATACCATCCCAACCGTGGTGAAATTATATACATGTTAACAAATTTTTTTATTTGATTTCAATATTTTTTGATGAAGTTATGGTGGGCAAATGGAAAGTGCTATGTTTTCTGTATGTTTTCATACCACTTTCACGGAAAAAATCATAAAAAATAAAATATTACTCAAAAAAATAAAAAATAAAATCCATCCCAAGATAGATAGTGGCATCTAACTTCTCACCAAAGGATAAAAATATATATCAATTTTTGGTCATCCAAATCGTGGGCAAATGGACTATAATTTTATAGGCTTTAAAAAAAAAAACCAAGTCATTGAATTTTGAGAGTTTAATATAGCTAATCTTGTCCATTTTAAATTTTTTTAGTATTTTAGAAACTAGATTCTGGATTCTACGATTCATATTAATATAATTTTTTCTAATTTTGAGTGTATGTATTGCTAATAATCCCTACAAGTTGATATTATGTTGTTATTTACAATATGACGTCCACTTATGACCCCCTTTTTGTCCCCCAACTTGCTGCACTTACCCTTTATCTTTTTTTGGATATATGTGTATCCCTATTCAGTCAATGATGTAACCGAATGATTGAATCTTTACCACTCTAAAATTATACTTCCTAAGTTTTACTTTAACTTGTTGGTGTATAAAGTGTCCGAGATGCATGATATGTGTTCCACATGTTCCTACCAAGTCTTGCTAAAGATGAGGATAACATCCAAGTAGATGAGGAAGGAGTTGATAAAGGGCTGAAGCATGTCATCCATGAAACACATGAATGTTCCAAGAGCATTAGTTAGGCCTAAGGGAATAACCAACCATTCATATAATCCTTACCATATCTTGAAATTTGTTTTCTAGATGTGTTAAAGATGGACTAGGACTTGGTGGTAATTAGACTTTAGCTCGTTCATGGAAAATAATTGAGCGCATTGGATCCAATCTATTTTTTTTTCAATGTATAGTAATGAGTACCAATTATTCACCACAATAATTTTTTGTGCACTATAATCTATGCATATTCACCATTTCCTCTCTTTCTTGGGTTTCAAAACTATCAGGCTAACATAAGTTGAAAAGTTATGCCCAATCTTGCCATGATCTAGGATCTCATATATTTGGTACTAAAATTTATCATTATTCCAAAGCGATTAATGATACAATGGGATATTTTGAAGAAGGATCTAGGAACCAAATTGATGTGGTGCTTTAATACACAATTTGCTAGAATGCCTTTTGGTTCCTCAAATAATTTGTTCTGTTCGTTCAATAACTTGTCGAGTTGTTGTTGTTGTTGTGAAAATGTTTGTATAGAGTGATTAACTAATGCCTAAATTATTTCCAATGTAGGTGCTTCTTGATGAACCAAAAGAGACAAAAATTATGCATGTGCAAGATGAGTTTGCAACATTTCCTAGTAGACACTAGTGTAACCTTGACTACCAATGAAAACTTAGAGATTGAAAAGTTGATTATTGATGTAAGTAGTTTATGTTTATGGATTTTCCTGATATGTAGCATTGCATACACATAAGTAGGGTCTTCCTAGTAGTTGTTAGGAAATAAGAGATAAAATATGCAGAATAATCCCTCACAAAATCGCAACAGTAGAAACTAATATGCAAAAAATATTATAGATCTAAAATAAAAGTGCAGAATAAAATAACACAACACAAAGAGACAATATTTAACGTGGTTCACCCAATTTGGGCTACGTCCACCAAGAATCACTTGCTCATATTTTATTACAAGCCACCACTCTCTCAATATAATACCTAGATTTGTTTGGAGCTATACTCAACAAGCTCTACAGAATTCATAGCTGAATTCAAAACACATATGCAATGTTACATAATACTTATCATATACATAAAACCATATAAATAAACAACTGCTTAAGCAGTTTTAGAAAAGCGTGGGTATCAAAACCATGGGCGAAAACCGTCCCATAAACCTACGGGTCAAAAATCCCACCCATAAGAGAAAAACATGTTTCCTGGTATATGGGGCATGTTTTAAGGCCAATTTTTTTTTTTCAGGGTTACACCCTCGAACCCTCGCTACAGGGGGCTATCGCCCCCGACCCTGCTCGGGGCCGGCCCAACCTTGAACCCTGATGAGACAACTGTGGAAAGTGTACAATACTCTTAGTGTATAATCTTCAACACTTTCTCACATGAAAATAGGCTCCATAACCTAACAATCTCCCACTTAGAGACTAGTTTTCCTCTGAGCAAGCTTCTCAACCCTTCACTAGTTTTCGTGAAGACCAACCAAAGCTGAACACAACTTCAATTTTTCCCTTGTGACCACCTTGGTCATCATGTCTATAGGATTATGACTGGTATGAATCTTCTCCAACTTCAACTTCTCTTCCTCCAAAGCTATCTTGATGAAATGGTACCTTAACTATATATGCTTCATCCTAGAGTGGAAAGCAGAGTTCTTAGCTAGGTGTATAACACTCTAACTATCACTATGAAAATTTCCTTCCTCCTACTTATGCCCCAACTCCTCAAGTAATTTCTCTAACCAAATCATTTCTTTACTTACCTCTGTGTCAGCAACATACTCAGCCTCTATGGTTAACAAAGCCACCAGCTTTTGTAGTCATGAAATCCATCTCATTGTTGTCCCACCTACAATGTAAACATAACCTATCGTGCTCCTCTTCGTGTCTACATCTCTATCCATATCTGAATCTACATAACCAAACAAAGTGTTTTCGATCCACTGTATTACAAAACTATCTCGCATGGTCCCTCTCAAATACTAAAGGATCCACTTTACTACATGCCAATGATCTCTTCTGGATCACTCATAAATCTACTCACCGCTCCCATCGCATGGGCAATGTCAGCCCTGGTGCACACCATGACATACATAAAACTGCCAACCACCGATGAGTAAGGTACCTTGGACATTAGGTTTCTCTCCGCTCTGTCTTAGGACACGCTCCTTTGATAACTTGAAATGGCATACCAAAGGAGTTCCAACCGGTTTAGCATCCCGCATAGTAAACCACCTCTCCAAGACTTTCTTAATGTAATATTCTGAGATAAAGTCAACTTCCATTCCTTCCTATCCCAAGATATCCTCATACCAAGGATTTGTTTGGCTGCCCCCAAATTCTTCATAGCAAAGGATTCACTTAATGCTTCTTGAGTAAATTTATTTCTGCATGTTTTTACCTGCAACCAACATGTCATCCACATACAGACAAAGGATGATATAACTGCCATCCTCAAATTTCTTTGTATACACAAAATGGTCAGAATGACATCTAATATAACCTTACTCCATCATGAAGCTATCAAATTTCTTATACCATTGACGTGGATCTTGTTTCAAGCCATACAAGCTCTTCTTCAATTTGCACATTATATCCTCTTTACCTTTGACCTCATAGCCCTCTAGTTGTTGCATATATAGTTCCTCCTCCAAATCACCATGGAGAAATCCAATCTTTACATCAAGCTTCTCTAAGTGCAAGTCTTCTGCTACAACTATTCCAAGAATAGTTCTAATAGAATTCATTTTTACTTCGGGGAAAAAATATCATCAAAATGTATACCTTTTTTCTCATGCAAACCTCTTGACCACCAACCAGGCCTTGTATCATTTCTTTCCTCCTTCTTCCTCTTTGAATCTGAACACCCACTTGTTCACCAAATCCCATGTCTGGTTCTCCATGAGAGCCTGATGCTCCTCATCCATGGATTGCTCCCACTTCTTCTTGACATCTACCTGCATTGCTTCATCAAATCTCTCTAGCTCTCCACTATCAATGAGTAATAAATAATAAAGAGAAGGAGAAAAACATTCAGGTTCTCTTCTTACCCTAGAAGACCTCCTCAATATAGGAGTTTGGGGTTCCTATTGAGGAGGTTCTGAACTAATTCATGTGTCACTTTCCCATTTGAAATATCCTCTACCATTGCATATTCTTTCTTGGATTCTTCCCTATTTTCCTACAACTACTACTTATACATGACTTTCTCATTAAATACCACATCCCTAGATTGAATGATTTTCTTTTCCTTAATACTCCAACATTTATATCCAAAGTCATCACCACCATAACCAATGAAAGTACATTTTTCTGATTTATCCTCTAGCTTGGTCCTATCACCCTTTTCTATATGAACAAACACCTCACATCCAAAGACTCTAAGAAATGAATAATCAAATTTCTGACCATACCAAGCCTCCTCAGGTATGCCTCCATCCAACGCACTTGAGGGTCCTCTGTTTATCAAGTACATAGCTGTGCTCACCGCTTCTACCCAAAAAGAAAGAGGCAGTCCTGCATGTAACCTCATACTCCTAACACATTCTCGTTCATCCTTTCTAACACCCCATTCTGCTGTGGAGTTCCTAGAACCATATTTTTCCTATGGATTCCATTCTTAGAACAATAATCATCAAATTTATTGCTGCAATACTCCCCTCCATTATCTGACTTGAGACATTTTAGCTTAAGACCTGTTTCATTCTCTACCAAGGCTTTCCATTTAACAAAATTTTCAAACACATTTGACTTGTTTTTAATACAATAAACCCAAACTTTCCTTGTTGCATCATCAATAAAAGTAACATAATAACTTGAACCCCAAGAGATGATACCGAGCGGTCCCAACACATTCGAATGCACCGGCTCTAGCTTACTCTCTTTCTTTGTAGGTCCAACCTTGAGAAACCTTATTTGCTTCCGTTTCCATATATATACGGTCCTCACGTAATTCCAAACCCATTTCTATATATCCGAGTAGATCCTTCTTTATGATATCCATGCCCTTATGGCTCATACGACCAAGCCTATAGTGCCACAATGTTGTATCTACAAGCCACAACAAAGTACAAAAATTAGTGCTATAAGTGGTTAAATACAAGGTTCCAACCTTCTTACCTCTTGCAACTACAAGAGCACCCTTGGTAACCTTCCAAGAGTCCACCGTAAATATCACAAGACAACCATCACTTCCTAACCGCCCGCCGATATCAAATTTCATCTTAATGTAGGCACATGTCTGACATCCTTCAATAGCCAAGTATTCCCATTCTGCATCTTAACCTAAATAGAACCTTTTCCAACTATGTTGCAAGGCTCATCATCACCAAGAAAACATGCCCAAAATCTCCTTGAACATAATCAACAAAATAATGCCTATGTGGAGTAGCATGGAAAGAAGCCCTCAAATCTAAAACCCAAGATTCAATAATATTGTGCAAATAAATAATCAAAGCATCCTGACATACATTACCCGTTGCCACATTTGCCTCCTGGTTTTCTTCCTATTGTTTCTTCTTGTCCCGAAGCTCCCAACAGTCCTTCTTTACATGCCTAGACTTTCCATAGTGCCAACATACTATCTTTCTTTTGGATTTTGACCTTGTCTCGATCCTTTGATTTTCCATGGATTCCTCTATTCTTTTGTCTCCCTCTAGTTTCCACTGTCAAAGAATTCCATGAAGTAGAATATTCACCAGAGATTTTTCTTTACATTTCCTCGCTTAGAATCACCCCTACAACATCCCCAAACTTCAACTTTGAGTTAGCTGGAACCGAGTTGCTTACCGCCATTACCAGGCTATTCCAACTCTCATGTAAAGAGCACTGAGAACTAATAAATCCCTAACTTCTTCATCAAATTCTATCAGAATCGAAGCTAGCATACTTATAATCGTATTAACATCATTTAGATGATCTCTGCACGAACCATTCTCGACATCTTCATATTAAACAACTTTTTCATTAAAAATATCTTATTAGAGGCAAGAGGGTTTTTCATACAACTTCCCTAATGCATCCATTGGTTATTTTGTAGTCTTTTCCTTTAAAACATTAAATAATACCGAAGATGCAAGACACAACCAAAGTGTAAGGATATTACTTGTATAAATAAGAACATATATAGCAGAATAACATGAGAGAACACCAAAATATAGATAAATGATGACAATATGCTCATATAATAGCTTTTCCACTTCGAGGGGGCAACCTCCAATACCACTTCAAGGGGGTAACCTCCAAACCATACAATAACACTCCAATACTCAATATGATGATTAACTACAACCTTCTAACCTCTATATATACCATTCTAACCTATGGCCAATACTGAGGCCAACCTCCTAAGCATAATAAATCATAAATGAATGATATAATAAGATAAGGGGATGTGTGCCACATGTTGGCATCTCCATCAATACATATACATCATAACATCCTTTCCCTAGGTGCATAGCATTCCTTCCCTCCTTGACATGTTTCATCCCCGAAACATAAGAAGAAACCATGTAATGAGTGTGTTGTAAATTTTTACACACTTTGCACCATGATCGATCATCCATCCATATGTGATCCTGGTAGATGATACATATCTGAACTAATATCCATATTCCGTTGTGCTACTCTGATTCCATTCATGACCATAGTTTATCATCCTTGGATTCCATGCATAACCAACATAAGGATTCAATGCATAACCATAATAAGGATTCCATGTATAACCATAATAAGGATAACCATAATAAGGATTCCATGCTTCATAATTGTTGCTCCATTGATCCCTTGTATAAATAAAGTGATTATTCCTCCAATTACCTATATATCTATATTGGTTGGAAATATGATGTGCCCTAGGATATCTCCATGATTTTTTTCTCTCATGTTGATGTGGATTTCCATATGCTGCAGTTGTAGTATCCTCAACCTTATCAACCTGTTTCTGAACTTTCTTTTCTTCTTCCACCTTTGCATTTGATATTTTATTTTTCTCTTGAGTAGATGAATCATCATTTCCTTATTTTTATTCATGTTCCTCTTTTGAATCATCCTTATTCCCTTCTTCTCCATATTCTAAATCATCCTCATGGTCTATATTGACTTTTCTTTGATTTCCATTAAGCCTGATATCCTGTAAAGTGACCTTCTTCTTTTTGTACCAAATCTTCATAAAATTATTTTTCATATTAATATTAATTGTCCCCAATGTCTCTAACCAAGGATACCCAAGAACAATATCCAAACCATCCATATATAAGGCAAAAAAATCTGAATGTAAAGTATATTTGTCCATAGTAAGTTTTAAATCTTCAAAAACTTGAATTTTCTTACCATTCACTTGAGCTTCTTTGATATTACTTTCTTAAATATGTAGATGTTGAGCCATATCCTTGTTGATGAAGTTATACTTGCTGTTAGGGTTTATGGAAAAAATTATCTTATTCCTTTGAATGCATCCATGAAACTAAAATATGGTATCTTCCTTCTTGGGAGCTATAATATCTTTCTTCGCATCAATATCTTGTTTTTCTTCCTCTTCTTGAGTCTTCTTCAACTTCTTCTACGTTTGATTTTTCAATATATGTTGCACAATAATCTTCCCTTGAATCTTCTTCACCTTCCTCTTCATCTTATTTCTCTCTTGATTCTTCAATATATTCTTCCCCATCATCTTCGTTTGACTCTTCTTCCTCTTTGTGGTCCCATCTATCCATAAAAAGTTGTTCCATTTCCTCCCAAGACCAATCCTTCCTGTCATTTTTTAACTCAGAAAACCAAATCCATGCAGGACCACCAAGATAATGTGAAAACCTATTCCTTGTCATGAAATATGAGAAATATATATTCTTAAATTTTATCCACCATTCTTTAGCATCCATCTCACCATTTCCATAAAAAATTGTTATCCCCGTGATCATGATTAGGGTTTAGGAATTCTGAAAATATTTCGGCAGATGGATAAAAAAAAGAAAAACCCTAATTGAAATTTCAAGAGCTTTCCGAAAATATAAATTTTGCTAAAAAATACCACAATTTTCTTCATGAAAAGTGAATTTATGAAAAACCTAAAACACCAATAACATCAACAAAATAGATCCAATAGAGCTGAAATTTTCAGATATTTTGAATTACATTGTTTTAAAATTATGATGCAAAAATTGGGAAAAAATTAGATACCCTCTTCAAGATATATTTGAAACAAAAATTAGGGTTTTTTCCCTAATTTTGGCCGAAATCACTGCTCTGATACCACTTGTAAGGATATTACTTGTATAAATCAAAACATATACAATAGAATAACAAAGAGAACACCAAAATATAGATAAATGATGACAATATGATCATATAATAGCTTTTCCACTTCGAGGGGCAACCTCCAATACCACTTTGAGGGGGTAACCTCCAAACCATACAATAACTCTCCAATACTTAATATGATGATTAACTACAACCTTATAACCCCTATATATACCATTCTAACCTATGGCCAATACCGGGCCAACCTCTTACGTATAATAAATCTTAAATGAATGATATAATAAGATAAGGGGATGTGTGCCACATGTTGGCATCTTCATCAATACATATAAATCATAACATCCTTTCCCTAGGTGCATAGCAACTAGATTGTCCCAAGTGCCTTCATATCTAGAAAACTCCATTCCACATCCGTCATGCTTGAGGGTTTGTTCACCTTCTTAGACAACAGAATATAAATATCCTTCTAATAAAGATAATCTTCCATCTGCATCTTCCAAAGACTGAAATTCTGCCCGTTGAATTTATCAACCCTAGATCTTCCATCATCTGCCATAGCTCCCACTCAAGATAAAACTTTCCCTATGATTCAACACTTCAGCAAACCAAACTAGGATCTAATACCAATTGTTAGGAAATAAGAGATAAAATATGCAGAATAATCCCTCACAGAATCACAACAATAGAAACTAATATGCAGAAAATATTATAGATCTCAAATAAAAGTGTAGAATAAAATAACACAACACAAAGAGATAGTATTTAACGTGGTTCACCCAATTTGGGCTACGTCCACCAAGAATCACTTGCTCAGATTTTATTACAAGCCACCACTCTCTCAATACAATACCCAAATCTATTTGGAGCTATGCTCAACAAACTCTACAGAATTGACCAAACTCAAAAACATATGCAATGTTACATAATACCTACCATATGCACAAAACCATATAAGTAGAAAAATACTTAAGGAGTTTTACAAAACCATGGGTATTAAAACCATGGGACAAAACCATCCCATAAACCTATGGGTCAAAAATCCTGCCCATAAGAGAAAAACTTGTTTCCCAGTATATCGGGTATGTTTTAAGGCCAATTTGCCGGGGTGTGCCCCCAAACCTCGCTATATTGGGGCCACGCCCTGCACCCCCACTCGTGGCTTGGCCTTGAACCCTAGCAAGACAAGCTGTGGAAAGTGTACAATACTCTTAGTGTACAATCTTCAACACTTTCTTACATGAAAAAATGCTCCACAACCTAACAAAGAGTATGTCATCAGACCTCAAGAGGTGAAATGTCGAAGTAACACTATCCTTCATTAAATTGAATTAATACTAAAAAGTACATTTTCTTAAACCTATATATATTTTCTGGCTAGAGCCACCCAAGAGAGTATGGTCGAGGGTGCAAAAATCAAGAAGTGAAAGGTGTTCAATTGTGTCCTAAGAGATGATTCATTTTGAATCTCACCATCGATGATGGCATGGATAAGTTGGCCTTTGAACCAAAAAAATAGTGTGGAAGAGGCATTCTCATTCCTTAGAAATTTGAATTTAATTGGTGCTTATGCAAAAATAATTACTATCTAGATCAATATCTCGTGCTAGTTGTGGGATTTGGCATAAAATACATGATTAAATATTATTAGATGTGGCATTCAGATTTTTTTGTGGGTGTATGAATGGTTTTGATGAAAATACTTATCACCCATGTTCTTCTTTTATTTGTCTAAGTTGGAAGGTGTAATAGCCTTTTGGTTATGCTTGGAATCTTTCTTAGGCTACTTGCCTATGCAAGAAGCATTTTGATTATTTTGTGGAGGGTTTAATATAATTCATTGTGCGTGGGGTGGGTCCTATGTATTCCTTTGGATGAATATGTAAAGCATTGTTTCATCTTGGCCTTGGAATCAACAATTTTTGGTATGATTTGCCTAAAGATTTAGAATTCAAGAAATCCATCTTGGTGCGTAGATAAGGTGAGAGTCCTCTGAAACAATTCAAAACCTTATGTTTCTTTCAAAGGTCCTTTTTAGTTGCAAAACGTAGGCATGAAACTCATTGGTTTAGCCTTCAACCGACTAATTCTTATGCTACAACACCTACTAGAAATTCATGTATTTATCCTCATAGTTCTTGTGGGGATAATATTACTTCTACGTATAGTCCTAAGAAATTCATCCCAAGTCCAAATGAGTTGGATGTCATTGTTGCACTCTTCACTAAATGATTCCCACTAGTGGGAAACTAAAATGGAAATAATAAATGCTATGAAGGTGATATTATCATCATCAATGAAGTTGTTGACGGAGAAGTAAGTTTTAAGTTAGAGCAAACACTTATCCAATGTTATGGAATCAATATTTAATTCAAATACTGGGATATCGAGGTTAACATGAACCTTGAAACAAATTTTATGCTAAAACTACATTTGAGGCAACTAGGAAAGAGATGATATAATTGATGGGTTGATATGCATCATCAAATCCTAAAATTGGATGAAGGGCTCATTGCGATATGCCTCTACAAAATCTTGAATTAGATTTTGAACATTGGGGGTGGACTTAAGTTTTATCTAGGTTTTCACCATCTTTCTCTTACTGCAACGTTGTTTTGGGTAGGTGAACATAAAACTAAATGATTCTCTTTCCATTTCTCATTTCCCTCACATGCTAACATGTATAGATAAATAGATGAGATCTATGATTTGATACTAATTATCCACACCACAGAGTGTAAGACTAATCATGTGTTAGCTATAGTGGAAATAATTGTATAGTAGTGTACATGGGTTATTGAATGTAATGAACCAAATGAAAAACATTTCTCAATGGAAGAATATTGATAGTAAATACTAATTATATTCATTAATGGAAAACAAGGAAATACAAAGGTGTGCAAAATAGTGAGAAAGAATTGTAATTACAAGGGAATTCATCCTTATATATTATCAAGGACAATGGAAAATAATTACAAGTAGAGTATGAGTTAGAGAAAAACTAGGTAGGACTATCTAGAGTGTGAGAGAGGGAAAGCTCGATCTCTGAATTTACTAATTTACTATTTATTTATCCATCCATTATAAGGCTTATAATATATTTACAAAGTGTGAGAAGGTCATTACAATGATCCATGATGATGATTAAATAAATTACTGTCACTCAATATTTGATGTGTAATGTTTGAGTTACCTTCATGATTTTCATGTTAGTAACACTTCTAACACTAGAAGTTACATAGAGAGATTTTGGAGCACCATAAAATAAAGGTGGTGCCACTTGAAAGTCTATGTGAAAACTAGAAGCTTCCACATGGATGCTGAAATTTTTCTTGGTGCATAGCTTAGAGGTTCTCAAGATCGAGTTAGAGAAATCTTGGTGTGTATGCACAAGATGACAAGTTTCATGAGGAATGGAGGTGATTTTTAAAGCATACTATTGTGAAACAATGATTTTTCTTGAGAAGAATAACAAAAATTTCATTATGATGTATGCCATGGAACTACGAGAAAGTGCAAGTTGACCAATGTTGTGTGCAATTGTGTAATAAATGATGCACATTTCTTGATTTAAACAATTATATCTCCAAAGTGAAATGCACACACAATTATGTGAATGAGGAATGAGTGAAATTCACTTAGATCATACAAGGATAAGAAAAAAATATAAATGATTAGGTCATTAATGTAGCACAACACTTCTTTCTACTCCTACACATAGACAATGGACACATTTAACAAACCCTCATTTCAAAGAGTCACATAATGTACTTAAATGTAATCTTATAACTATATCTCCACCTTATTAAATTGAAAATAATAAGACGAAACACCCAATGTTTGATAGAAAACATATTGGGACTACTCATGATGCATTGGACATATAACCAATAAATATATAAAGTTACAACAAAAGATTCAATACCTTATTGACAACAACATTTATTAGTGGAAAAATTTGGAAATCCCACTAATACGATAGTCCCAACCCAACTAAACCCTCAAAGTGCTTACTCATCCTCTAACTTATCATGTTAAAACTCACATGAGTGATGAGATACACATGATTTACCACATTGTGCCTCCTCCCCATTATTTTTATACTAAATCGACCCTATAGATGATCTTATTGGCATGAATAAAAATACACCTCAGCCACCACCTGACATTTCATTGATGATTCATATATTCTTCATGATGGAAATGATTATGATAAAACATTTTCACTCAAGAACATATTGATTCAAATCCAATCCACATTGTCATAGTTGAAAATGAAACTAATAAGAGTCTATACACTATGACACTCCTTACTACTCATGATTTAATAAGTAAAAAGAATTTTGTTAATGGATTTTATGAAAACATTATAAAACACATTAGGGCATCACATTACCTTTACACATTAGACCTAAGAATATTTCCTCATGGTTTTTTTGTTACCTTCTGTAAACATAATAAAAATTTCTTGGCATGTCCATAGATTCATGAGATGAAAAAATCCCCCAAAATTTATAAAAATGTTTGAAATATACTCAACAAAAAAGTAGCTATAATTCTTAGTGTTCCGTATGATTACCCCATTTTCCCCATCAAATGAACTATGGCTGCTATGACCCAACCTATATTATCACACTATTAGGTGTACCCTCTATTGGATACTGAAAATGTGCACCTAAGAGCACAAAATTGAAATTGATGTCTCAACAACAATGATGGTAATTTCTTCAAGGTGTGGGGACTTGGCCCTTGAGGAAGAACTCTAGAGAAAGTTGGATCTTATCCAAATCCATTTAAGATATCATTATTATACTTGTAATATACCAAGTACATAGAAAAAGGAAAATAAAACATTGAAAATGAACATGCCGATACACCAAGAAGTAAGGGGATAACTCTCCTTATATAATTTAAATGTAAAGATGAAAAAGAAAGTTCCAAAATGCTAGGTATAATACAAAATATACATGTATTTAAATATAACTCTTCCTCTTAGCTTATATCAGACACAATGAATTAAAATATTAAACTTAACACACAATAATAAAAAGAGGTGAGGAAAAATAACATAAAAGAGAGAGCAGATCTAAGACACAATGAGAGACATATTAAAGAATTAAACATATACAATCTATTACATCCAAAATACAAGGAATTATTTCATTTGCAAAAAAACCAGAGGTCAAGACACTTAGAATATCAATACTAAAAATATCGAGTAACTTTACATTTAAGAAGGATGAACCCTTTACAATACACATGACCTATATTAATAAAAAAGGGGGCATAAGAGAGAAGAGAGAGAAGGGGATTAATAATATGCTGGAAAATATCCCCTTTACCATGCTCACACCATCACCAATGATTATAGATCTCTAAAAAATTCCAATATAAAAATATTCACCTAAACAACCATGGGTCATATTCCAGGAGGATTTACACAAGCTTTGGAAGAACAAAACTGATTTGAGAAAATACCACCACTAATAGTAATGATTCCTAATAGAAAATGGAATATGGTATATATGATTGTCTAAAAATATTTAAAAATGGATGATAATGACCCAACAATACTCTCAAGTTGAAGTACTCAAAATATTTCCAATGAGAATAGTTTTGTTTGATTTGGAGTTTTAGATCTAAAGCTATGACCATTTGAAACTTCATATAATGTTTTACATGTAGTTGAATACCAAGGGGCCATGAATTTTAACCTTAGATACGATTTAAAAACTTTTCTCATTCTCTTTGGTAACCCCTTTCAATGATTCCCACCTACGGTTAAAGCTACACACCCTCTTTGTATTGGTTATGGGATCAAACTATAGTTAGAATGTAAGTTTCTGTCATGTAATAGTTGAAATGTTGAAAAATTTGAGTCATGGGAAAATTATTTACATTCTTGGTCATCTCCACCCTTTGTTGAGTCAATATTTAATGCATTGGAGAAAATGAGTTAGTCAAATTTTAAGTTTTTGGGAGATAATCAACTAAGTTAGGTCTTTGGGAACATGAGGGCTGTTCCATTGTTCATCATGTTCCCAGGTTTACCACTATCTCGCTTCATTGGCTCAATCTGGTGTTTCAAACCACAGTGATACATTTTACCCTATTCTCTAGTTCCCTTTGTTTGTTGATTCCTTGATCTCTTTTCTCTATAAGTTAAATCGGGTGTTTCGGGCCCTAGTGGTATGTTCGATCATGTTCCCCTATTCCTCTTATGCTCCGCTTCATTGAATTATCTATTCAACTATTCCCATTGGTTATGTCAAGTTTTGTGAGCACACTAAGCACTATTTTATTAGGCCGCTTGTTCTCCACATCGTCAAACCTTATGAATTTGTCACCTCCTATTGGAAAACTGGATAAATCGGACTAAAAGGAACCATGGGAACTTGTTCCTTATGTCTCTTATTCCCTATTAAGCCAATTTTCCACCTTAACCACTTTTTTGGGTAAATCGAGAGTTTAAGCCCCTCTTGGAATTGTTCCCTTGGGTCTTATGAGAACCGATTCATTACATTAATTGAAAATTAGGGAAAATCATGCTTAATTTGAGGGAATTTTACACTATATAGACCATGTTTATCCTATTCTTTCCTCACATTTATGAATCTAATTCATTCTATCCTATCGATCCTTGTGCCTTGAAAGTGGTTTTTGCCCATTTCTCCTTCATTTATAGGTCAAATTCACAAATTCAAATTGCATTGTGATTTTTGTTTGGATGCCTTCCTTTCCATCCAATTGGTAAGTTTCATCACTCTTTGGACCCCTTTCAAAATAATTTTCTTGTTTGAGTGCACTCCCTCTTTGTTTTATCAAATTTATTTCTCTCGAGAACCTATACTTCCTGTGAGTACCCATTTTGGTCAAAATGAAGTTTTAGTATGTTGGGTATGAACCCATTTCTTCCTTAGAAACCTCAGTTCCTGAAATTGGCGATAGTGACATTAAGCACATGGATCTGAATGAGGCTTGGGATAGAATTAGAGATACCAACACAACCCCTATGGCTTAAATAATCCTAAGTCATGGTCTAGCTCATGTAGGAGGTTTCCCTAAATCTATAAAATGTGATGATACCATCTTGGCTTGTGCATCTAGTTTTGACCCATAAACTAAATAATTAAAATATCCTCGAGGGAATTAAATTTCTCAACTTGATGCACACCACATCAAATTAGCCCTAGGTATTCCTACCTTTGATAATTCCACAGTCCTAACCATGGCTAATGTCTAGAAATATTTTAACTTGACCCCAAAAAAATATCAGTCCATGATTGCCAAGTCCTGGTTGAAGGTTAAGAAGAGAGGACCATCCAAGTTGCCCAAGACTTTATTCAGAGTTGATTTTATTGAAGAATTATTTGATATCATAACACTTCTTGTGAGGGTAATGTGCCTTCCTCCACTAAAGAATTTCAAGAATGGATGTATATCTTCATTAATATAATTTGTGAAGGTAAAAACTCTAAATTAGGGAGAGATTATTTGTGAAAAATTGACTCAACAACTCACTTGATTTCATCAGATTAAAGCCTTCTATAGGAATTATTACTTGATCTACACCATAACTAGGTACAAAATATGGATTCGCTTATCAAACCAAGGTAGCAGAAAAAATATTCCTATCTTTGAGTTTTATAATAGGTTGACTTATGAAAACAAAAAAGTATTTATAGAAGATTTAGCAATGCTTTTACAATGTTCCTGGTTAGATTGTTGGAGGGTAATGTCACTAGAATAGTTTCACAAGAAGCTAAAAAATTGATAGCTATTTATGGAATTTTGTTCATTTAGTTCCATAAGTTTTCCTACATAAGAACAAATGGTTTTGAAGGAGTTTTTTTATAAAATCCAATATCTTTGCATTGATAAGATTGTTCGATTGAGTTATGTAGGAAATTTTACCTTCTCCATAAGACCTATTGAGATAAAAAGGTATTTGGCACCAATTGCCCATAACCTTTGGAAATGACACTTACATGACTACTCTGGATGCTCAAAATATTGAATGAACTATCTCCTCTTTTCATGTTCATCCTTTTCAGAAAAGAACATATTTTTAACAACAATACATTCATTTCCAAAAATCTTCACCTACACATTCATATAATTGAGGACTCTCTGGGTAGATTGTCTTTGATGAATTTGAGGTTAGAAAAAGAGTATATGATAGGATGTCTCTACAAAAATATGAGATTTCCAATTGCACAAGGTACCAAAGAATATGGTCAATGATGATTCTGATTTTCTTGCTCTTGAATTCATCAATTCCATTCAATTCACTCCTTTTCCAACCATTGATTGGTGCCAAATGTTATAATTTGAGGATTCTAATAAATACGGATCTAATCAACTTACATATTACATAATGTTACAATAAATATTTAAATAAAGATTACATCATAACATAAGTAAATAAATAACAGAGGTGACATAATATTTATAGTGAAAAACCCTAATAGGGTAAAAACCATTTGAAAATAACATTTTACTTGAGAGAACTTATTTTACATTCAAGAAGATCACCTCCTTCTTTGAAACCCTATTTACCAAGGGTAAAACCAAATCACTTGATTTACACACTTTTGATGTATTTCCCAAATATATCAAATGAGGAACTAAAGTCATTTTTATATAAGGTGATCGGGTATGTCTCCCGACCCACCTTTTCAACCTAAAATGGTTGACACATAAATCTAGGTTTATAATATTTAATATTATAAATATAATCATTTATGATATTAAATATTTAACTTAAAGTATATACCTAGGTTAACATATTTAATAATAGAAATATAAATATTTCATATTATTAAATATTAACCTATATATTAGTGATGGACCCATATACATTAAGGGTTGGTCAGACCACTTAATCATTATGTTTCAACACTCCCCTTTCATGTTAAGTGGGATAACATAATATATGCCAATAGATTACCTACCCGTGGTACACTATAGGATTTACAATTCTTAAACCATAAAGGTTTTAGGCTAGCATATTGGTTGAAGGAATTATAACACCTTCATCATACTCAATTTACCTTTTGGTACAAAAGGATTTGGAATCTCAAAGATTATCCCATGATCAGTGGCTAAGTATGATTTATGATTTTTACATGTTCTCACAGGTTCTCATAAAAGGTTATTGAACCCAAGAATATAGGAGTCTTTTACAACCAAGGGCCTCCTTTACAATATTTTTGTCTTGGATGTTTACCAAGAAACTCAATAAAACTAAAGAGTTTATTCAAGATCTACCTTTAAGATTTTTCTACACTTATTTCTCGAAAAAAGAAGCCAAAGAGGTATACATTCCTGAAGGTCTTTTTACAATTTCCCGAAGGTCTTTTTACAAAAACAAAGTTCCATTAGGAGGTGACATTGTCATGCACAATCCCCTCAATGGAAACTCTGACAATCCAAGTTTTTACGAAAGTGACAAAACTTTGCAACACTTAGGGACTTTGTGAAGATGTCGGCATCTTGCTCTTTAGTCAACTTAAACTTCAGATTTATCTTATCACTTAACACCTTCGATGGGTGAAGTGTATATGTATCTCAATGTGATTCATCCTCTTATTTTGAACTGGATTTTTAATCTAGAGTAATACAACTTTGACCACCACATAGAAGATGAATGCTTCCTTTAGCTTCTATGTGTATCTCTACCAACATGATGCCATTATAGCCACATGACTTATGTACTTCTTCCATTGTACTTCTCTACATGAGTAGAAGAAATGGAGATTATTGATTACATTTTTGTTCCAAGTAATGGTTCCTACACCAAAAAAATTGAACACGTATCCAGTATATTTTATAACACAACATCAATATGGTTAGAATCACAAAATTCATATAAGATAACATTTTCATTCTTAGTATAAAGCAACCCATAATTGATTGTTCCTTTAATATTTCTAAAAACTATTTTTTCAAGATTCCTATGATCTCTAAAAAAGGTTCCTGCATAAACCTTGAAGTAATTCCTAATGTATAGGAAATATTTGATCTATTTATAGTTAGATAAATCAAACTATCAACTAACAACGTATGTAAAATAAGATCAACCTTTTTCATATGCAGATTTATGATCAATATTTATTCCAAATTCCATTGAAGTAGAAAATGGTTTACAATCAATCATAAGAAACTTTTTCAATACAATGGTTGTATATTGTGTTTGGAAAAATAAAAATAGAATTAAATACAGTCATACAAAGAACATGATGTGAGAGACCTAACTCATTCATTTCAAAGTACTGCTTCAATTTCTCTTTAATCCTATGAATTAAATCAGAATTTTCACTAGACATAAGCAAATCATCAACATATATACATATAATGATAATATGTGTCTTATTTCTTAATGAATATATCATTGTTAGAAGAATAATTAACAAAACCTAACAATTTAAAGAAGGAAACAATTTTCGCATACCAAGCTCTAAGAGCTTGTTTTAAACCATACAAGGATTTTTCAACTTACAAACATAGTTTTCTTTACCAGTTTCTTCAAATCCTTTAGGTTGAAACATGTAAAGTTCTTCTTTTAAATTGCAATTAAAAAAATATTTTTCATATCTATTTAGTGGATTTTCTACCCAAATTGAGCGACAATTGCAAATAAGGCCCTAACAATACTCATTTTAGTTATAGGGGCAAATGTCTCAACATAATCAATAGCATATTTCTAAGTGAAACCTCTAGCAACAAGTATATATTTTTTAATACTACCATCATCATTATATTTTACTTTTTATATCCACCTAGACCTTATAATGCTTCATGGCTCAAGTTCATATAAGGTAATTAATGCATGGTACATATGATGGCTTCTGGTCATTTTCCTAAGGTTAATAGAATTTTAAACTTTCTAACATAGATTGAGCCCAATTTAATTTCTTATCTAGGAAGATAAGAGTTTTAGAAACATCTATAGCATCAAAATATCATCATTACCATTTACTAAATCGAATCAAAACCATCATTTAGAAGAATTTAGTAAAGTAACTTTAAAATAAGAAGACACCACTTTTAATAGAATCATATCTAAATTTTATAGATCTAAAGAAACTATTTGATCATAACTAATTATGTCATTATAATGCATACTAATTAACCTCCCATGATCAAAATAATAACCTGCAATATAAAGGGTTTTGCATTATACCCTAGATTTATATAAAAATATTTCGACTATATAGAAGTGAAGAAGAGACCCCTAAAAATGCATAACAACATCAAATTTTTGAAAAAAATAAATATAGACAAATATCCGACCAACTTAAATTTGACGTCTAAATGACCTTCATAATGGCTTATTTTTTGGTGGTCGTAATGGTCATTCGATAGTCAATTTTAACACAGTGAAAGTTTCTTGGAACCTACAAGCTTAAATTTAACGTCTAAATGACTGTCATACTATCTTATGTTTGATCTACCGTGATGGTCATTTGACCATCAAATTTAATGAAGTTGAAACTTGTGTATTTTCGAGAATGTGAAATTCAGAATTTCTTCTTTTATATAATATTAGGGAGGTTATATTTTAATACATTATAATAAGCTATTATAATTTATAGTGTATAAATATATACACTTTTTTAAAAGAGGTATATAGTTTATAGAATGTAAATAAAAAATAAAATATAGTTCATAAACATTATAAACTATAGTATATTTTATATAAAAACATATAACTCGTATTAAAGGGGTTTAAATGACATAGACTAGGTTAAAAGAATTTTACTAGGTGCAAGAATTTGGCTATAACTACCAATATTTTAATAAATATTTGCCACACTTCACGTTGGCCACCAAAAACTAGTTTTTTTAATTCTTCATTTGTATTGAAAATTCTACATTTATACGAGATATTATCTCATTTTATTCTCCACTCCCACTCTTATATAAAATAAAACCTTTAAATAGGTTTATTTATATAATTTTTATAAACTATAAGATATAAATGAAATGGGCCGCCCCTTACATGGATAATATAAATGGTTAGGGACACATGTTAGGTTTTGTTTAATAAGTATTAAGATTTAAAAATAATTCCTTTATGGCCAAACAATAAATATGGGACCCCTTACTAAAAAAAAAGTAAGCACTTAAGTTTTTTTAAAAAAACATATATAAACCAAATCGATAAAATTTATATTTTAAGTAGTTTAAACTAACCATATATATAAAATATGATTCAAACTTAAGTTTTTTTTTAAAAAAAAAACTATATATGCCTAGATTTATAAGTTAAGTTTAAATATGATTTAAACTTAGGTTTAAAATATGGTCTATTGACTCTTCCCTCGATCCCATGTAATTTTAATATGGTTTAAGACTTTTAATATATAGTTTTTTTTTTTTCTAAAACTATATAAATTTTAATATGATGTTTACATAAATTATTATATAAACCTTATTCTATATTATATATAATTTTATTTAAAAATAATAATATAGTTTTCAAATTATATAGGATATAGTTATAAATTAATTATAAACTATAGTTTTTCAAATTAAATCCTTTTAGAGGAGACCAAAGAACATGGGTATGAATTTAAATTTTGAAATATTTAACTTGTAAACATTTGAAATTATAAAAATCATGAAAACTATTTCATATAGTAATACATCCTTTTCTTTTTTATATGTGATTTTCACACAGGTAAATATTTGAAGTCCCTTTCACCTGTGCACACATCAATCTCCAAACAAACATTAATTCCATATAATTTACAAAATGTAAATGAAAGTAAGAATCATATCATATTACATCTCCCCCAAAAATTAGGGATTTAAAATTGAAAAACCCTAAAAAATTTATTGAGAGTTTAATTACACAAATGTAGTGCTAAAATAAATTGGGGAAAAAAGAAGGGCACCAGATATTTTTAAATACCCTTTTGGGTTGTTGAATAAACCTATACAAATTAAATAAATAAAATACAAAACATTTGATCTTAATTTATTTAATTTACCTCACTCTGTTACCATGTTAGAATTTGAGGATTCTAATAAATACGGATTTAATAAACTTACATACTACATAATGTTACAATAAATATTTAAATAAAGATTACATCATAACATAATTAAATAAATAGATACTTACATGAAATAAATAATGAGAGGTGACACAATATTTATAGTGGAAAACTCCAATAGGGTAAAAACCAATTTGAAAATAATATTTTACTTCAAAGAACTTATTTTACATCCAAAGAAGATTACCTCCTCCTTTGAAACCCTATTTACCAAGGGTAAAACCAAATTACTTGATTTGCACACCTTTGATATATTTCTGAATATATCAAATGAGGACCTAAAGTCCTTTTTATATAAGGTGATCGGTATATCTTTGAACCACCTTTTCAACCTAAAATGGTTGACACATACACCTAGGTTTATAATATTTATTATTATAAATATAATCATTTCATGATATTAAATATTTAACCTAAAGTATATACCTAGGTTAGCATATTTAATAATAGAAATATAAATATTTTATATTATTAAATATTAACCTATATATTAATGATGGACCCATATACATTAAGGGTTGACCATACCACTTAATCATTATGTTCCAACACCGAGAAAGAGAAGGACAATCTAGATGATCTTAATGCTCCTATTCTATAAAGAACTAAGAAATGGTTCAATAAGAAAGTGGTGGAATTTAACTCTATCGGACATGAAATTTCTCATAAGCAAACAACTTCTTCCCATCATATAACTCCTTATCACCAAGCTTCTCCTTCTTCTTCTTAATAATACCCTAGAAATAAAGTATATGCAAAGAAATATAAAACCAAATAAAGTGATTAGAAGGTTAAAACACCAAGAAAAGAAGGTGAGAAGAAAGATGAAACATAAGGAGCATGAGTGTAAACTTATATTGAACAAGAAAAGGAAGAAGAACAAGAAATTATTGAGAAAAAAGAGGAAGAAGAGGAATCCCAACAAGAGGAAGCAGAAGAAGGAGATGAAGAAGGAAGTGAGGAAGATGATGAGGAGGAAGAGGATGTAGTTGAAGTAACAGCTCTTGACTTAGGGAAGACAAGTACTGTCAGGCCTAAGTTGGATATAAGAAGACCTTCTCCCTCCTCTGGAATAGGTACTGTGGCAGTTTTTACTTCTCAACCACTTCCTCCACCACTTACACTTACATTTCCTCCCTAAAAAAATCTCTAGGAGACTCTTTATCTTGGGTACAACCCATGATCGATAACAAGAAAAGAAAGCTCAATCCAAGATTGAAGTTCCCAATTATGATGTTATTACAACACTCCTTAGAACCAAGCCTCCTTCAAAGAAGGAAAATACTATTTCTTATCTTGTTTTAGTTGCCATGGGATAAAAATTTATTGAAATTGATTAACCTAAATGAGATAAAAGTGAACATGAGGTATTTACAACAGATTTTAGGCTAACAAGAATATCCATGAGAGAATCAAACCCTAAGGGAGAAGTGCATAACCTCAGAGAAAATATTTCCAAATTTATTCAGAGTGTTGAAAAAGGTAGAAAAAATCAATAGCAATTAGAGGAGAAAGTACATGTACTATCTAACTTCATTAAATCCTTCCTCTCATATGATAATATCCCTCTAGATCAAGTGTCTTCACTCCCACCATCCACCGCAACTTTCAAATTTGATTTAAAATACATTGCTGAGATACACAATCATGCATTTTAGGGAAAAATAACTAAAGATTAGGTGGATAATTTCCTCATCACAAGATTAGAGTTTATTGATGAAGCATGCAAAAATTATGATAACATCATCTAAGCCCAAAAGAAGATCAGCTCAGGGGTGGAAAGCATTGAAAAAAGGTAAAAATTTAGGCACATATCATTCTAGATATTCATATCATGGTCCTCATAGATGAGAAAATCCTCCTCTCTGAGAATATTTTCGATGATTCTAATAATAATCTATCTTGTACATGGTCCCTCAGTGTATAATGGAGAATGAAATTTCTCAAAAAACATTCTACGAAACTGCAAAATATTATCCAAAAAGGAGAGTCTCTAAAGTCATAAATATTTATAGATCTATGAGCCATCCATTGTGATATATTTAAGGACAATTCATCTCAATGAGAACTCAGCGGATATAATTAAGGAGTACTTCAAAATCTTATCAAATAATACCTGTACAAAACCAAAAGTGTGAATAAAAATAAAATGGAGGAATTTTCTGAACTCAACAATGTGATAGTTGAGGCTGTAAAAGGATTAGCTCAATATGGAGGAATGAGTTCTAAAATGGAGAATTATCTAGGTGCTTGGATGAATAAACTCACTAACACTGTTGTACATAAAGAGATGAAAATATTAGTTGTAATCACCAAGTTTCGAATGCATCATTGAAGTTGAAAGTTCCTGCTTCTTCTATTTCCTCTCTTCCTTCTTCAAGTACTCAACATAACTAGTTGTTATATTTTATTGTTGACTTTATTTTTGTAAAAGGAAATATTTAATGTAAATTCATTTTAAATGTAACTTGAATAATTAAGTGATTAGTCACTTAATTAAACAACTAGTTAGTTTTGGTAGTTATTCCTCCCCTCTTGCCTATATAAGGCTTTTGTTTCTATTGTAAAGGGGTTGGATGTTGGAGAATTTTGATGTAAAGAATACTGATTTTGAATACAAAAGAACCTTCCCTCTCTTTCTTTCTTGTCTAATCTATCTTTCTTTCTTATCTCTATTCAATCTTATGCATCATTTACATATTCTAGATATTGAAACTTTGTGTTCTCACTTGTGTGCCAAGAATCATTGAACTTTGATTCAATTTGTATCTTGTTTACAACAATGGATTTCATTATATGTAGATGTGTGTGTTCTTGAGTTATAATGACATGCAAAAGTAGAATAAGATATGTTTTCATTCTTAATTAAAATTTCTATTCTCAATTCCCATTCTTCATTCAAGTCGTTCTCCTTCAAATCTTTTACCTGTATTCAAAATTATGAAATTACTTAATGAATAAAAAATCCTCATATTTATTCAATAGAATGTATATTTTTAAATATTCTAGAGTTTCAATTTTGGTTTGAATGAGGGAACCTCCCCATCAAAGAGAAGCAATTCTTGTCCCTTAACTATTGATTTGGTAGCTTACTTATAATTTTTCCAGCTAATAAAGGTGAAAACCAAAAGGCCATCAAACTTAACAAGGTAGTTCCCTTCGATGTCTTGGGTTAATAAAGTTTCCATTTCCTTCACTTTTTGGTCTCACTCTTCCTATAACAACTCAAAATTGGTAATTATAAGTTATTTCACACTTCTAGGCTTAACATTTCTCTCTTTCTCAAACAAGTGCACTTTACCCATTCTCGCCTAATACACTTCTATGTCTCTTGTTTAGGTTTGTTAATCATACACACTCATCTTTTGACAACTTTTAAAAATTAAATGCATTAAGAAAATCTTCTGGTCAGCTTCCAAAATTCACACTTCATATTTTCTCTCAAGAGTCAAAAGCGTACAATATGGGAAATAATGTCCATACATTCTTGACCCTAGTGTACATTTTTTCCCTTGTTCACTTTAATCTCAAAATTTTAGTTGCACATTATTCTTTAGGTCATTTACTCCTTCTCAATCAACCTTTATAACTTGAATCACCCTTAGGAGCATACATAATCAAGTGAAACTCACCTCATTTAGAACATACCACTTTTATAGACCCGTATTGTAAAAAATAGCACAAAATACACCCAAATCTCCCTAAACTCTACAAATACCTCTACACATTCATTAGGGAAACACCATATACAAGTTTGAATCTTCCCACTAGGTCTAGGGACTACTTCCCACATTTGAAAGCACTCAAATTCACTCACTCAAGTATATTTGCAAGAGATAAACTCAAGTCAAGCTTTTTCAAAGAAAGGATGTCAAATCTGATTGCACTACAACTAGATATCACATGCTAGGTGGAGAAAAATGTGTAATCTGAGGCATATTTAGAGAAGTGCTAATGTTGGTAGTGCATGTGGTGCCCGAAAAAATAATTTTTTTGCATGATTCATCATACATGGTTATGGTTTGAAATATTGAGAAGAACATTCATAGGCCCCTATAGTGTGACCAATCATGACCTGATAGAGAAGGACAAAGATATTCAAACAAGTGATAAAACTAGAAAGTTATAGAACACAATTTTTAAGTAGGGTCAAGACCGTATAAATAGTTCAAGATCAAACAAATGTTTCTGCCTCTATTGTACAGTCCTAGCCGGGGAGAAGCTTTAGGTCGAACTTCAATATCGAGACACTATCATGTCTAGATCTCCGTATACCATCATTTAGATCACCCAGACTAGTTTATAATCATTTGTAATCAACTAAGTGCACTCAATCCCTTATGTTTGTGAAATTGTATTGTATCATGTACATTTTTTACAAGTATTAATGCATTATTATGATATTGAATGGTTAATTTTGGAAGTTAATCAATCTGAATAAACCTTGTAGCTTCTATTTCATTCCTTTTTGGTTATAGGTATAAATATTAATCAAATCTAAAAAGGATGAAAACATGTGGTGAACCCAATTCTTGAATTACACATTTTTCCTTTCTTTCCCTAGGTTTTATCATTTTATTAATAGTATATGCTACTATTAATTCTTAATATTTTCGGTTTGTATATGTTTTCCACCCATACCCTTGTGGCTTAGTGCTTAGTTTACAAATCAACCTATTGAGCATATTGAGATTTCTCCTCCTACTCGTAAGCATCATAACCTCATGGACTCATCTCCTATTCCTATTGATGTCAATTAATCTATCTTTGATACTACTCATGATATTGAAACCCATAGTGAACATTCTTATGATCATGATTATAGACACCCATAATTTGATCAAGCAATTTTAATACTTAAATTGCACTAACTATCCCCTTTCAACAAATTGACGACATTTTGTCAATAATGCACCATTTCTCTTCTATCACCATTAATTAATTACATTTCACTAATTAATTAACCCTCTTATCACTCAGGATGCTGATTAACGACCTTTCATTAATTAATGTTCACTTCTACCTAGGTCAATTAATTATTCTTAATTAATTACGACCGCTATCCTAAATAAATAAATTACCATTTATTGACCCATTTTCCTCTATTAAATCCCCTAAATCACACTAATCTTCCTCTAAACAACCTAAAAATATTATTCCTAGCCTATTAATTAATCACCTTTGATTAATTATATGCACTGCAACTCCCTTAAAGTGCTATTCAAAGTCTTGAATCACATACTAACTCACATAGCTTTGATAAACTAAGCTAAAGTTACTTTTCTCTTTATACCACATTTACCAAATCCATAACCTTGCTCCGACTAGAAAGCTATATAATAAACCCCTCTCCTTAAATTTCTTCATACACCTTACATGCATTAGTCTAAACTATAGGCATTTTGATCTTGAGCATTCCTCCATTAGTTTGAGCTATCTTCTTCATCTTGCATCCATACACTCAAAATTGAGTAATATGGGAAGATCCAAAATGGCCTTATAGCCATTCTTGGTGAGATTCCATTCTCAATCCTTGAGATCAAGAAACAATCCACTTTGATTTCTAAATGGTCTATTTAGGTTCATTTTTATGTTAGAAATCTAGAGAGTAGAGATGATCTTAGTATGTTAGTTTGATGTTGTTCAAAGTTGCATGCATTAGAAGGAATTAGTCTCCATAAGATCTTATCTTGATGGTTCATTATTAGATTAATATTGCTTTTGAAGCTATGTAGATTTTTAGTTTCAATTTGTACTAGCTTAGTTGATCTTACATGAGCACATTTTGCACACCCGGTGGGAGGGATCCTTAGTCCCTTAGCATTTGATGTCAAGTTTTGTTATTTTTATCTCAAGTTTTTGCTAACCATTAGTATGCACATGTGAAATAAGTTGAATTCCTTAGGGTATTTTTCTAACTTTACATCATGTTGAGTCTCTTTTGCAGGTTTAATTGTGATGGGTTGTCATTAATTTTGAGATAAATTAAGAAAAAATTGACCTTTTGAAGTTTCTAGTGTCAGTCTACCATATTTTTCATATCATTCTAGATCCACGTGCAAATTCTATTTTGGGTGTGTAAATGTAAAAATTATTGTGTTTTTCGACACGAGAAGCTGCGCATATGCTATTCAGGCATGCATACACTATTCTCGGGCACACATACGCTATTTCGGGCCTGCATATGCTATTTTGGGTGCGCATATGCTATTTTGGGCACGTATGTGCAACACTGCATACACAAAGATCTTTCAGAGGCCATAAATTTTGCTCCCGAACTCGAAATGATTCCATTTTTTTGTGTTGGAAAGGTATTGAAGTGAAATATGCAATGGAAACATAAGATTAGGATTTTTTGACATATAGAAAATTTATGGTTGCCTTTATTAAAAAATTAGTCATTTTCTAACATGTCTAAATGCTTTGTAAAATTTGGTCTTTGATATTTCTAACATCTTGTAGGTTTTTGAAGCTAACTATTATGTGCAGGATATATTGATTCATGTTTCTTACTACCTTTTTGGAGTGAGTTTAATGAATGCCTTGTTTTGATTTTCTAGGATAGATTTGTATTATCTTCTCTTGCACCTTTTAGGTGATCTTGGGAATCGAAAAACTCTAGGCCTTTCTCACACTTTATTAAAATTCATTTTTTAAGGGAATGGACAACAACTTGGTTAAAATGAATTATTTTGCACTTTAATTTCACAATTATTTTCCATTTTAATTATAGTTGGGTTTTTGTGTTGCATAAGATCTTCCCTCACACCTTTTAGGTGATCTTGGGAATCGAAAACAACACTTGAATTTTCTTTTCATGATATTTTGATATTTTTGGAGAATTACTAATATTTCATGTGCATGACCTAATTCGCAAGTCAAAGAATCAATATATAAACAATACTAATGAAATTTGATGGAGGATGCCAAATGGTGTACAAATAAACCACATTAAGAAAATTGTAATTGCAAGTTCGGTTAAGAGCTACTACTCATCCACTTTGAACTAGGAGAAGTGACATCTGGGCATAAGCCTTAAGATAACAAAATGGATGCTCCCAGGAACCCCAAAGTAGTCCATGCAAGATGGAACCTTGTGGAAAAATGGAAATCACTCTGCTTACCTACTTGTCTAGTATACACTTGTGAGATTTAGCGTCAAAATTATACGTAATGGGACCCCAGTGGTGAAAATACAACTGAACACATTTATTGCTCATTGTATCAAAGGGGGTAAAGTAAAGCTGAGATACTCTAAGGTTTAGTCAGTGTGAATTCCTTGGAAAACCGAGCTCATAGAGGTAATTTGTGACACCTAGTTGAGAGAACCAAATAGGAATCTATTTTATTTTGAGGCCAAATTGACCGAATCAAAGCCAATAGTGTTTCAAAGAGATTTCGCGAAGCAAGAATTTTTTCAGAGTTGAAACCTTATTAGTCAAAAAAGGGGACAGTCCATTAAATTTTGAACTAAGCGTCATTCATCATGGAATTTTGTGAAGTGTTACTTTGTCTTAGTTTTTAACTCGCCATAAGGTGAGGTGAAACTTTGCCGAAGTGGTGCCAAGTATTTTTCATCCCCACTTAGTTTACTTCTTTTCTTTCTTTTTGATATTTTTGATCAAAATAGGAGCATCATATGTGTGTTATTGATTGATTATGTCCACCACTTTTACACCCATTTACATTCGTCCTTGCTTGAGATTGGATGGTAAACATTGAAAGTGTGTTGGTACGTATTCTTATCTTGATAGCCATTTGATCTTGATACCCATGTCAAGATTTTCATTGTAGTTAGGTTTGATCATCATTGACCTTCCTTTGAAGTGTTACATTGCTCGCATCACCTTGATACAATTTTGATACTTATGTCTTGTTTCTTGTAATCTTGATCTAAGTATCTACATTGTACCATTATGCTGCTCACATCTTAACAATTTCTTGGTATACTTTGACTTTGTTTCTTTTCAAACATTACCTCAACCTTAAAAATTGTTGTTGTTACATTGTTTTTGTGGTATCAATACTCTTTCGATACTAATATCTTGCTTTTCTGAAAATCTTTGTTAACGTATCTAAGTGGTATTGTTGCATTACTCGCACTTGTAATTTCAATTTTTTGGGATTTAGGCCTTGTTTGTATCTAAACGAGTTATAGTATAATTTGATTGGAAGTCACGTCAACCCCTTGTAAATGCTTATACCTTGTTTATCTTAAACTTAAATTAAGTGTTGACATTGTTTTGATCATCTTACGTCGAAATACCATTGAAAAACATTTGCATAGAGAATATTTCCTTGTATATTGGATTTGTGTTTTGAACTTGCATGATTGTTCCTTGTGATCGTTCATATTGTAGACTTATGTTTTCAAGGAAAATCCTTTTGATCCTTTTTACTCACAACTTGTTGTCCAAACCTTATTGGATTGTTGAAATTGTGTTATCACGATGTATGTTTTCCTTAAAAACCCTTTGGAAAATCACACAAGCATCCCCTATCTATTCGTGAAATGTCTAGTTGGTTGTCATTATGCTACCCAAATCGACATGGAACTTCCTTCCATTTGAAGGAGTTCAATCATACAATCTAGGTCTAGGAATTTGGACCCAACAATGCCAATAATGACTAACTATCACATGGTTCCTCACACTTACGACAATAGGGAACCTATGTTTAGGAATTCACATTGAAACATGCCCATCATAACTAAACCTTGATTGGTTCTTCATGCTAGAGAACCCATTCAGCTACCCCTTTCCCCACCTTCATCTCATAGTCGGTGGTATGATTCTGATGCTTCTAATCTATGCCATTATTTTGATTCTAATCCAAACTATTCTTTTGATTCCTCTCAATCTTTTGAGGATTATAATCCAAACTATATTTTTGATTCCTCTCAGTCTTATGAGCTTCATTCAATCGAATTTATTCTAAGGAATAATCAATCACCTAAACAACATTGTCCTCCTCTAAGGATTTGTGTCACCACAAATTCTCCCCATCATTCCTCTAATTCAAACCCAAAGGCATGGTCCTCCCTTTCTTTGCAGGACCCCCTTTATTATTCCTCTAATTTGACTCTTGGGCCATAGTCCTCCCTTTCTTCATAGGACACCCTTTTTAATTCATCTAATTCAAATCTTGATTCACGGTCCTTCCTTTCTTCGTAGAATGCCCTTTATAAGTCACCCTAATGAGATTTTCCTTCTTTGAAGATACGTGTAACTCCAATTTCTCCCCACCAAACATATAATTGAATCCTATGTCGTGGTCCTCCCTTTCTTCACAAGACCTATTTTATCACCACCTTAATGACATCTTCCTCCATAGAATATCGGTGTGACTCAAAATTCCTCTAATCAATCATCTAAGTCTACCCCTATGTCACAATCTACTGACTTGATACGTGATCCTATTTGTCTAACTACACTATTATGTCTTATACAAAAACCAATAATGAATTCTTATAAGTCCCCATCTTCTTCCACTTGTGAGACATCCAGATCCAAACCTAATTCATCTCTTGAGAAACCTTTTCTTCTATCAATCATCATCAAACATATTATAAATATTCCACACTTGTTGGAACTCTTTCTTCCAATCAACCTACTATGGTTGAACAACAACGACCCATACCAATAAATTTATTTGAGAATGAAGAAAAATCAAAGAATTCATAGGGCTACATGATGACATTCCTTTGGACGATCATGAGAAAGGTATATATTTTGACCTTATAGCATTTGCATATTGTGGGGAAGAAGTTGATTCCTTTTTTCATAAAACAATGGAAGATCCTAAGATCATCAAACTTTATCCTCTTCTTTTTCTTCCATCGTCTCATTCCCCATTACATGGAGAAACTCCTGGGTCTATCATTGATCCTTGGGCTATTTTCTCATCACCCCATCACTCTTTATATATCATAATTCCTAAATCAAAATCTCACCTTGGGTCACCTCCTGGTATCCCATGATATTCTTCTATATGTGGGCCACCTCTTAGTATCCCTTCATCTTCTATTTGTGGATCACCTCTGGGTAGCCCATTATCTTATATTCTTGGGTCACATCCTAGTATCCCCTCATACTTTATACTTAGGACACCTCTTAGTATCCCATCGTCTTCTATACTTGGGCCACATACTAGTAGTCCTTCATCTTCCATCTATGGGACACCTCTTGGTAGCCCATTTTCTTCCATCCTAGGGCCACATCCTAGTATCCCTTCATCTTAAATCTATGGGACACACCAGTAGCCCATCCTCTTTAATTCTTGGACCGTATCATTTTCATCCATCATATTATCCTTCTATCAATGACTGGGGTAAGCCCACCATCATTTCTAACATTCTTATCATCAATCCCAAACATCCAATTTCTTCTCCCACTTCTCGGGATAAAAAAAAGCACACATTAGCTTATATGAAACCAAAATAGTTTTTTTATCAAGATAAGATCAAAACTCCAAAGAGATCTAAAGCTCCCAACAAGTCAAACAATTATAAAGTTAAAAATTAAACGTTATTTAAGAATGCACACCAACGTAACCATCAAGTATGACGTAAAGTGTAGAAACATATGCATAAGGAACTCAAGATCCCACATAAATAATCCATGTTTAAATATAAGTCACAGTCACTTATCAAATATGTTCTCACTACGGTTTTTGAGATTGGAGATAATATCACTCTTGATAAGTAAAAATCTTAGTCTCCTCATCAAAGAAATCACAAACATTTTTTTGGATCTTATCACACATAGTGACATTGTTGGTCCTAACTTCCCAAAAAATAAAAAACTAAAAAAATTTAAAAACAAATCAAAAATACAAAAAGAGAGAAAACATTAAAACATTGTAAAAAAAATCAAAAGTATAAAGGTCAAACATTGCAATCGGTGTATTGCATACACATGGATGTTCTTTTTTCCCTTTCATTCCATTCCTTTGTAAATCACCCACCCATTTTCATCCCTTCAACAATATTTTTGTGACATTTATCTCTATGGTATATTTTTGACCTTGGTATTTCATTACCTTGGTAAATTAAAGAACGACTGAGCTCTTAGAGATCCTATCACTATCTACATCTAATAAAATTTTTGTGAAGAAATTTTGGGCATATTTGTTGACACTAGCCAATGTCATCATCAAAATCACTTCCACATCCTTCCATCAAGACATATGTGGTTCTTAACCCCTTATTAAAATAATCAAGAGGTGAAATTTTTAAAGCAAAAAAATCAATAAAAAAATAAAAAATAAAAAACAAATAAAAGATAACTCTCTCTTGGGGTATTTCCAATATCTCTACCTGGGCTATGGACACCTGGATGACAATGGAGAAATGTTACTATTAGAATCAAATACATCTCTATCGGGGCTATGTATGCTTGGCCGACAATGAGAGAAATGTACGACTCTCCTTCTACCCTCTATTCAAAAATCACCTTTGAAAATAAATCATTCCTATACATTGGCTAGCGTGTCTTCACTTGTTGTCTATAAAATATTTCCTCTAAGAGGTAATTCATTTCCACGTGCACACACCGGGAATTTATGAGCAAACAAGATTAGTATGTTTCTAAGTGTCTTTATTTGGACCTTGTTCAAACTCTTACTTTAGTCCTTCTTTGTGTCTCATGATTTATGCCTCGGTTATTCACCTTTTAATCGTGAATTTGCTACCTTCATTTTCCATATCATTACATAATATTCACATTATTATTCTTCTTCATTCAAAAAATCCATGTGTATAAGATTTCCTTTTTACCATGTTTATGGGAACCTTTGTCCCCTTTTAATAAAACAATATTCTACTTCTTTTCTATCATATGTTTCTTGGCCAACTTGTATTGGGGAAAACTTGCTCCTTATTGGAACTTTGTTGTTTTGAGTTCATCATCATGTTGAAAAAAATCTATCGTGGCCTTGATCTAATATATCTTCTTCTTGTATATATGCGCAAATATTTTCCCTTGTACATTCTCACCTCTCACTGGGGGCATCTTTCTATCTTCATTTTCCTGTACATAGCTTCAGAAAACTTTTATAAGACCCTAAAAATTCATAAAGTCCTAGAAAATCCAAAACATTGGTACACCATTAAAAATTCAAAAATGGTAAAACTTCAAAAATCCAAAAAAATTGCAAAAATAAAAAAATCCTATCAAAAATTGGTAACAAGCATGTATGCAGCTAAATCCATGTCAAATGCAGCATAATCAAACATCAAAATTTATCCTACAAAACATCTTTCTTTGGTCCTCAATTGTTCTCATTCATGACTGCCATGCAGATCATCTAGATCTACCTCCATTAACAAAGTTGGTTTGTTTACTATGTCTCAGACGCTTGTTTGGCATAATGAGTTATTGGGTATTGTTTCATAGTGCACAATTTATTTTCATAGGACCCCGTGTCCTCCATATTTTCCTCGCATGTATCCTTGCTTGGGGCACCATCATTAACCCTTTTCGTTAAATCAAACATTTGGGAACTGAAGCTTGATAACAAAAACATTTGTGCAACAGTCAACGTTGTTTGTTTGAGTATGTGTGTTTGTACTTGTTTCCCTGTTAGGTTATCTTGTTTACTTTCTCGTATTGCATTACATTTTGTATGTTGCATGGAGTTAAGAATTTTTGGAAATGACAAAATGTTATTATTATAGCTTTTCATGTGATGGTAGACTTTTTTGTATACGTATATATATAATAAGAGCATATGACGTAAATAAAAAAGAAAAATGATGAAATAAATTTGTTTTTACATCAATAGATCAAATTTATTTTTATTCTCTTTAATTTCATTTTTCTTCTTCATATCATTCTATTCTATCCCAAATTTTTCTTCAATATCACTTGGGGCAATATGGATCACCTTCTATCCCCCTCCCATCCTTATTTTTTCTATCCATTTCCTTTATATTTTCAATCGTTGATTAACCTCTTTCATCACCCCATCGACACTCGAGGGGACATCCTTCACTCTACTAATTTTTGTTCCACTCCTTCAAAATTTTTCTTATCTATGCTTGTATCTATCTTTGAAATGGCATCACTTATGCCACCCCAATGAGGGGTAAATGTAGACACCCATAATTAGATCAAGAAATTTAAATACTTAAATTGAACTAACTATCCCCTTTCCTATAAATTGATGACATTTTCAATCAATAACACATGCTTCTCTTTATCACCGTTAATTAATTACACTTCACTAATTAATTAACTCTTTATCACTCGGGATGCCGATTAATGACCTTTCTTTAATTAATGCCCACTTCTACCTAGGTTAATTAATTATTCTTAATTAATTATGACTGCTAGCCTAAATCAATAAATTACCATTTATTGACCCATTTTCCTCTATTAAATCCCCCAAATCACACTAATTTTTTTCTAAAAACCTAAAAATCTTACTCCTAGTCTATTAATTAATCACCTTTGATTAATTATATGCACCCAACTCCCATAAAGTGCTAACTAAAGTACTAACTCACATACTAACTCACCTAGCTTTGGTAAACTAAACTAAAGTTACTTTTCCCTTTATCCCACATTTAGCAAATCCATATCCTTGCTCCAACTAAAAATATATACAAGAAACCCTCTCCCCACATTTCTTCACACACCTTACATGCATACAACATAAACTATAGGAATTTTGATCTTGAGCATTCCTCCATTAGTTTGAGCTAGCTTCTTCATCTCGCATCCATACACTCAAAAATTGAGTAATATGGGAAGATCCAAAATGTCCTTATAGCCATTCTTGGTGAGATTCCATTCTCAATCCCTTAGATCAAAAAATACACTTTGATTTCTAAATGGTCTATTTAGGTTCATTTTTATGTTATCAATCTAGAGTAGAGTTCAAAGTTGCATGCACTAGAAGGAATTAGTCTCCATAAGCTCTTATCTTGATGGTTCATTGTTAGATTAATATTGATTTTGAAGCTATGTAGATGTTTAGTTTCAATTTTTATTAGCTTAGTTAATATTACATGAGCACAATGATGACAATGCTGTGAACCAAGACCAAGTTACACTTATATCTAATTTTCATGCTAAAATTTGTGAGAATTCTCAAAACATTGAGCCTATTATCAAAATTCTTATTGCTACCAAGATTTCTCATTATCAACCATCTAATGAAGCTTCTGATTTGGGAAGGTCTACAACTTATCTCATCACATTGACATCTAATATTCCTACATCCACATTGTCCACATTCTTGAGGGAACCTAACATTCGATGCATAATTTCTCTATGCCTATTCATGCAACCACTATTTCCAATACACTTCACATATGTAATTGTTCACATGCTTCTTCATATGACAAAAATCTCCTGAAACACTTTTTCATATGTTATAAGATCAAATATTAGAATTTTAACAAGGTGTATCTAAGTCTTCTCATGCTATTGATTTCACTCAATTACCGCATAATCCAATGGCTCTTGAGGTGGTCGCTTATGATTTTTCTCTTATTTTTTCACCTAAAATTCCTATCCATGACGGAAAAGGTTATTTCATGGAACATCTTAAGTCATTTCATGTGGCTTGCATAGATTATACCTCTTTTGACATCTTTCTTACCAATTTTTTCCCGGGATCCTTAAGGAAATTTTCATTGCAATGGCTTTATGATCTCCCCACACATTCGTGCATTTTTTACTATAATGGAAAGTTAATTTTTGGCAATTTTTTCTATCAACATTGAGGATAAGGTTTCTTATGCACAAATGTCCAAGCTATAACAAGCCTTTGATGAACATATCAATTATTATGTTTTGTGTTATCGGACCATGCTTACCAAGATGAATAATATCCTGGATGTTAGTAACTTAAAAGGCATTTTTACACAAATCTTACTTCCTCCTTTGCAAGAATTAGTCATGTTTGAAAAATTTAGATCATTTGACCATCTATGTCATACACTAAAAGAGCGTGAAACTAAGTTATTACATATGAATAAACTCAAATATGTTGCTAGTACTCCTAATACATCTAATTCCAAATTTAAAAGAAAATCCACATTTAAGGGTAAGACTAATGATGCTAAGGTTGCTTCTAAAGACACTGTTAATGTTATTACTCAACCTACTAAGCTACAAGTTACAACCCACACAATGAAAATTTACAAATTTACTATGTGCTCCTCACATTTTCTTAAAACAATTACTTGAGTGTAATCTTGTGTCTCTCCCTCCACCGTATGAGGTTGATGTAAGCAAGCCTCAAAGTAAGAGTTTTGATGTCAAATCCTATTGTAATTATAATTAATTAATTAGTCATTCTATGAATATATGCATAAAGATTTGTCATGTTATTCAAGACCTTATTGAATCTAATTTCATTGAATGGGATGAGCCCACTAAATATTCTAAGCCAATAAACAAAAATTATAAGTTAAATATATTTAATGATCCACTCCCTAAGCATACAAGTGATACATATAATTTTGAAGTGCATAATGCTCATTGCGTAGTGCCACTACCACCCTTTTATGATCATCCCTTAGATGTTATGATTGGAACTATTACTTGCATGCCACCTTCTACACCATGCATTACTTTTTACAACTCTGATATAGATGGCATGTTTATTTCGATTCATTATCTACTCCTATATATATTCATCAAGTACATATACATGGTGTATTGGTTGATCTACACAACAAAGATAATGTGTGTTCTTGGTCATTGCTTTAATATCTTGGTATCTCTACTCGAAATCTTACATATGATTTTGATCCTCGTTATCATCGTATCATGTTACCTATCACTATTGGTCCTATTACCACACTAATTTCATTCTTGGTTGCTAGTTATCTTAGCTTTGGTACCTTATGTCTCAGTCTCCCTTGGTTACGTGCTCTTAAGGCTATCTGTTAGTTATTCATCAGTGTATTAAGTTCATTCACAACTAACATGTCATTACTATTTGAGGTATCCATTTTGAGTATCCTTCCCCTAACATTCCTAATCATTCTCCCACAGTCTCTATCCCTACTCCTAGTACACCTACAATAGGTCCTTGGATTCACACACTTATTCACATAGATCTAATCCTCATAGATATTCTAATATGTCCTTGGATTCACATAACTCTAGTCCTCCTAGATTTTATGCTAGGACTTTGGTTTCACATGTTGATTCACATATCTCTAGTCTTCCTCGACCTCTAACTAGGCCTTCCTCCACACATATTTCCTATAGTGGTTTACATTCTCATATTATGCCCCGTTAATCCTTTAATGCACAATGTCACTCTACATCTCCTCTATGGTATTTGAGGAGTGCCCATTATTCTATTCCAACATACATATATCATACACCATATACTTGTCATTGTGCTTGCTATACATTTCTCTTCTCATAGGACCTCTTTGACATACATTACTACCACCGCTCATTTGGAAATTGAGTCACATTCTTTGGAACATATGAGGCCTAGGCCTCCATCATCTGTGGTAGTTGATTCACCTCCTTAAGAGGTTTTCATTGGATATATTTCATGATATCCCCTTTCTTGTACATAGTTATGCACTAGAAAATAAAAAAACATTGATATAATCACAAACAAAAAACATTCACATTTTTCAAAAAATTAAAAAATTAGGACCTATTTCTCCAAAGCATACATTATTATAGCTTTACATTATACATGTTTTTTTATCCTTCTAGTTTGATAGATAGAATTTTTATTCTTTACTCACGTGAATTCATGGGGTATATTGTGATGCAGCCATATAGATCGATACATGATTATAAATCTATCATGATTCCTTAATTTTTAGGGGCATCCCTCTGCACAATCTAAAGTAATTGTTATTTCATTATAATACCTATTTCACTTCATTATAATGATTAATTACATACATAGTGTATTTTCTATCTTTTGAACTAACATGACTAAAACATGTGTCTTATATGGTTTTAATAGCTATTATTTCACATGCTCCTATATATCACTTGTTATTTCATTTCATCACATTATGATACTCTTGTTTTCTATACATTCTTGCTAGTTGTGTGTGTGGTTACTATTTTTTTACTTTTATTATGGCCTAAGAGCCTTGTTTTTATTGTGAAAATGTGGGTGTCCCATGTTTGTAGCATCATGTATTTCTTATGTAACATACATATATTGATTGTAGGCCTAAGGGCCTTTATTTTCTTGGGACACCATGTGTGTCCCATGTTTGCAAGCACTACATGTTTTGTGTGACACTATTTGTGTTGTTATCATTACATTTATATATATGCACTATTATTGTCGATTACTACTAGTTTTATTATTGACATTATTGCTACTATTATTCTTGTTTATATTTTTTCTCTTATTGTGCACTAGAGTCTCCACCATGTGCATCCTCTTTGTAGGTACATGTTATTCTTGGTGGTCACCACATCAACCCTTCCTATATTTTATATGCAAATTATTAGACTTATTAGACATGGTTACACATCTATTATTTTTATCCACGTGCTTAAACTATTTATCACGTGTTCCTCAAAAAATGGGGCATTCACACAGGTATATTCTACACCAACAATAAACATAAATAATTCTAGGATCAGACACATAAAGGAACATGTTAAAAATACTCAGAAACAATATCATACACAAAAATTCAACAAAGCAAGCATAAGATAAAAAAATTATAGTATGATCTGGACTGTTCAAATATTTCTAACCCATTTCTACAATTTTTCCTTGGGTGTAGTTACAAAAACTTTCCTACTGAGACACAAGCTTTTAGCAGAGTTTCAAACTCGGATGAATTAGTTCAAATGAATTTTAAGGGGAATGAAATGTTTAATTCTTTATTATCCACACAACTCAATTTCCATTATAGTTTTAGGGATATTGGGGCATGAGTCTCCTTTCTCTAGATACATTTTAGCACATTTCACCTTTATTCAGTTTTTACTTAGTTGTGTGGAACATGGGGAGAGTATGGGGGAAATTCATTCTCTTTTATACTATGTGTCCTAATTTACAAAATTGTTCCTAGATCCGTCTGTAGCGGTATGGTATGTGGGGTCATGGAAGGTATTGAAGTGGATAATTTCTTCATAGGAATTCCTTCCTCTCCTCTTACACTTAAAGGGGAAGATATTATAGTTGTTAAATGACTTTGATACATGGTATTCTTCCTTCATGGGGTGCTTTGGCTCCTCAGTCTTTTTCTCTCTCTCTTATACATTTGTGTGTTGGGTTCCATATACCCAATATTTAGGAATCTCCTCAGCACAATTGGGGAATGATCACCCCTAATTCTTCAACAAATCTCAATAATCCAAATATCCAAATTTAAGAAAATAATGAGAAATTCTTCCCTCTACAAAACAAACAGGTGCACTCCTTCCACGTTTGAAATCTCTTTATTTCACTATTTACAATTTCAGATTTCATTTACATTACATTGTTACATTTGATTTAAAGTTCATTTATTTATCATATACATTGACTACACTTTGTGTTACAGGTTTCATCATAAAATGTTGCAAGACCAATACAACGAGATATTGCAAAACAAATATCGAGTGAAGATAAAGTGTGTCTACATACTCATGTATCTTTTCCTTTAAGCATGTAATTTCATTTCATAATTAAAGGGGTGGATGTAGACACTCAAATTTGGTTATTATAATCTTTGACAATACTAGTCTTTACATTTATCTATTTCTCAAACAAGTGCACTTTAGCCATTCTTATCCAATACATTTGTATATCTATTTTCTAGCTTGTTGAACATACACGCTTATCTCAACAGATTTTCGAGAATTAAATGCATGAAATCCATTAAGAAACTCTTCTAGTCATCTTCCAAACTTCACACTTCATATTTTATCTCAAGGAAAAAAATGTACAATAGGGGTAGGAACATCCATATGTTCTGACCCTAGTGCACAATTTTACCCTTGTTCACTTTGATCTAGAAATTTCAGTTACACATTATTCTTTGGGTCATTTAATCCTTCTTAGATAACTTTTATAACTTAAATCACCTTTGGAAGCATATATAAGAAAGTGAAACTCACCTCATTTATAACCTAACACTCTTATGGAATCCTATTGTAAAATCTAGCATAAAATGCACCAAAATCTCCCTAAACTATGTAAATACCTCTACAAATTCATTAGGGAAGAACCATCTACAAGTTTGAATCTTCCCACTAGATCTAGGGGATTTCTTCCCACATTTTTAAGAACTCAAAGTCACCCACTCAAGTATATTTACAAAAGAAAAACTCAAGTCAAGATTTTTCAAATAATTGATGTCAAACTTGATTGCACTACAACTAGATATCACATGTTAGGTGGAGAAAAATATGTGGATTGAGGCCTATTTAGAGTATTTTGAACATTAGTGGTGCATGGGATGCCCATACACCAAATAAAGTTTTTTGTAGGACTTATAATCCATGGTTAGGGTTTGAAAGATTGAGCAAGCATTCATATGACCCCACAATGTGACTGATAATGTGATAAAGAGCGATGAAGATATCTAGACAAGTGAAAATACGAGAAAGTTATAGATCATAGTTATGAGAAGGTTCAAAACCATTCAAATAGGTTAAGACCCTACATATGTTCTTGCCCCTATATGGTCCTACCTAGGAGAATCTTTAGGTCACAGTTTCAATATTAAGATAGGTCTAGATCACCCTCTTCCATCATTCGGATCACCTAGATCATTCCAAAATAATTTGTAATCAACTAAGTACACTCAATCCCTTGCATTTGTGAATGTGTATTATATTGTGTACATTTGTTACAATTATTAATACATTATTATGATATTGAATGGTTAATGTTAGAATTTAATTGATAAGGATAACCACCTATAGCTTCTATTTTCCTTTTTTATTATAGGTGTAAAGGTGAAAACAATTCCCAATAATCCAATTTAAAAGGATATAATCAATATGTCACAATCCCAAAATTCATTTTCTCAATATATTTTATATCCACATAGTAGTCTATCATGTTTTGGAGCCTCTCAAGGTTGTTCCTTAGTCAATTTAACCTTTGACTTCTTGAGGCTAGAAATTGTGACATGTGTCCCATTCAATCTTTATCGCGAGTTCATGCTTTATATAATTTTTCTTGAATTTTGGGAGCTAAATTTTCCATGATTTGTTCCACGTGGCACCAATCAAGGGATTTTATTTCCCAGAAATTTTCCTTTCCTTATCCAATTTTTACTTTAATTTCACTCAATTAGGGAACCCAAGTTTTAGGGATTTTACCTCACGAAACAATCCCTACTACTCTCAACTCATGCCTTAGCCTATTTTCCAAAAAAATTCTTAGAAAAATTTCAAGGATGCAAAGCCCTTTTCTTTACTTAAGTAAGGGATGTATTATATATATATATATATATATATATATATATATATATATATATATATATATATATATATATATATAAAATTTCTCCTCCTCGTGAATGTGAGATTTATACTCTGGTTAAAATATAAAGATTTCATCGTTATATGAGTTCTTTGAACATAAACCAACTAACAAAGGGGGTAAAATAGAGTCCTATAGTCTCGGACTTGGTAGAAAATTCATTGAATGCACAAATGGACAATTAATACCTAGAATGAGCACAAGGTAGATCTTTAAATGATAAAAATATAACAAGTAACTCTATGGAATAACTTCTCGTAATGGCACAATGTGAATTGTGCAAGTTGGGAAAGAGCTAAATCTTGTAATTGGATCACTTTGTTAACACTAATTGGACTATACATGGATAAAAAATTCACCCCAAATGGTGTGGAAAAGGAAAAAAATCCAAAAATTACCTTGAATCAAATGTGAATCTGTAAAACTTTAATCTTACCCATAATGACCATAACACATTAAAGCAAAAGCCCAAAACAATTTAAAGTAGGTTGTAAACTCTTGGAAGTCTCAAACTTGTGGAAAAAAAAGTTTAGAGATTGGATATATAATCAACTAAATTTCATAGAATATTTAAGTGAAAATAGAGTGATACCAAGCCTTCAAATCTATTCAAAACCTATGTGTAAGTTGTGAATCTCTCGAGATAAAAAATATCAAAAGAGAGATCATGAATCGTAAGAATGAAGTGAACAATAGGAAATTCATTTTGTTTTATCCAAATGGATAGTGGATCAATTTGGTAACATTTTTGGTAACGAAAGGGGTCATTTTCCTACTAGATGCAAAGACCAGTAGCCCTAAGATCCTTTTGGTAATAAAGTCTACACTAAACACTTGATTTCTCACAAAAAGAAGTTCGTTAGCCTAAAAATCATTCCACTTTGAATATCTACCTCAAAATGATCATGAAACAACCTTGAAATAACTTCCCAAAGAATGGTTCTAAAACTTATGTACCAAAACAAACCATGTACACATCCTGGAAAATGTAGAGGGTGAAAATAACTTATTAGGAAAAATAAGGCTATTTGGTAAGTTTTATTTGGTAAAAATGGACGTAAAACTTAATTTAGATAAGGCACCCACAATTCAAATCTTTAACAAGAAACCAAGAGATGACAAGGAAAAAAATGGAACAATGAAAGGGAACTATACACTATGTATAATGATATTTAGAAGTTCGGGATACTACTTGAGAAACTTCCCTTTGAATGGCATACACATTGGATCACCATCAAGTTTTTTCAACTCAAAGGAATTACTTTCTTTGCAAGTTGTGATTTCGTATGAACCACTCCAAATGGTGTTAAATTTCTTATGCCTCCCAAGTTTATCATTTCCCTCATCCCATTTAAGGACTAGTTATCCTCTTTTGAAGTATTGGGGATGATACTTCTTAGTAAACCACTTTTTTACATTTATTTTATTATCTTGGAACTTACCCCTAGGTATCTCTCTTACCTCTTATGATTTGATTAATTTTTTTATTATATTAGAATTTACCCCTAGGTATCAAATTTTGGTTTGAGGATTCTATAATCCCGTTATGTTGAGGATGGTTAAATGAAGTCTTCAAATAAATCCCATGTTTTAAGGAAAAATTAATAATTTTTACACCAACAAAATATTTAGAATTTTCTAAGATTATAATGTGGGAATTCTAAACCTTGTGATGATTTCTGTAAGAAGTCTACTATAAAATTATCGGTTACTTCTTTTAAAATGACTACTTCAACACACCTAGTGAAATAATCGGTGACAACCAGCAACCACTTATGAATAGAAAATATAAATGTGGTTTACTATGCCAATGAAATATAATCCCCATTGAGAGAATGGATGATCTATTGTATTTGGTTGAAGAGGAATAATTTATTTCTTCTTCCTTCATGTGAAAAATAAGCATTCCTTGCATATCCTTACCCACTTATGATAGTCAAAAAACATGGTTAGCCAAAAATAACTAGATCTAATGATAAATGGATGCAATTATTTGGAGGCAAGTGACCACCGAAGAAACCTTGGTGAAACTCCTTGAGAACTATTTAAAATCTATTTGGATAAACACATTTGATATTAATAATATATATGTTTCTCTTGAGAGGAGGTACTCAATCAAATCATAATGAAGTGCCTACAACTTGAAATGTCTTCTACTAGTTCCCTTGAAACCTCTAGGTAGCTCATCAACACTTAGATATTCTATCATTTTTTCAAACCAATTGCTCTCTACATGTGCCTTAGCTGAAAATTCTATTGATTAGATCCATACAAACTCTTGAGAAGGCCATATATATTTACCAAAATTATAAAAAGACATCTTCCCATGATTATTTTAGTGGAATTAATTTCCACATCAAACTCCATGATTTTGGTGATCCAAACAAATCTCTTATTATTTATTTCTACACTCATAATGTATTGCTTGATGCTAAGATGGGTTAGAAAATCTCTAATTTAATTTTTGGGTAAATTTTACATGATGTTTTTAGATCTTTAAGTTTAACAAATGTTTTATTTTCAACTTTTGTTTTACTTTAGTTCATAATCCTTGAGGGTTTGGCTTGAAAAAGTAATTTATTGCTCTATTCCTCAATAATTTTTCTAAGTTAATATTGTATCAGTGATATTTATTCTCCTGAATGTATAGAGGATGAAATAATTAAATATTTTTCAAAATTTGGGTTTACCAATGTGGGAAGTTTTTCTATAGCTCACTTTTCCCACTCAAAAATGCTCCTTCTTTCTGGTGTCCATTTGAAATCACATCCTTTCTTTAACATCAAGGTGATAGGTATCACTAAACATACAAAGTCAATAATGAATTTCCTTAAAAAAATTATCTTTCTAAAGAAGGATTGAAGTTACCTTTTGTGGGAAGGGATAGACAAGGCCAAGACGGATGTAATTTTGTCAGGGTCTATGGTTATGACATATTTTGACACAACATACCCCAAAATTTTACCTTCATGGAAGAAAAATATTCACTTATTTGGGTGAAGTGATACTTCAAACTCCCTATATATGCTGAAAGTTTATTCAAGATGATCCATATGATATTCTTGTTTCTTGAAGAAAATATTGATATCATCTAAGTAAACCAAGATGATATCATTTAACAAACCTTTAAAACATAAATCCAAGGTCCTCTCAAAATTAAAAAAAAAACATTAGACAAACTAAAAGGCATTTTATAATAGGCACATGTACCTAATTAGGGGTGAAGGTTGTTTTGTGCGGATCAAAATATTGTATGAGGATCTTATTATAAATAAAAAAGTATCCAACAATGAAATCTCTCATTCCATGTAAATATTTTTAAAATATGATTTATGGAGGGTAGGGCTAGACTATAGTGGTATTTGAGGTAAGCCTTCAAGTCTCTAAAGTCTTCAAACAACCTGATCTCACCATTATTCTTTATCATAGGGACTAAATTATAAATCCAAGAGGAATTATTGATAATAAAAATGATATTAACCTCAATTAACTTAGTCAAATGTTTTCTTATAAAGGGATAAATTATAGGGTTGAATTATCTCTATTTTTATGTCACATGTTTGGCATTGAGATATAGCTCAATTTGCACTAGGATACAAATTGATTTTATGTTGGATAAATTTACATTTATAACCTTTAAGGTCCTCATATTCCCATGCAATAACATATTTATACCTATGGAATAACTCAAAAATGCTTGATGATTGGGAAAAAATTGAAATGGGTGAGCCATTGGAGGTAGGGTTTCGGGGTGGTCGCGTAGGTGTACGCTAGGAGGTAGATGACTCTTTTCCCTAGCATCCTTTTTTGCAAGTGTCATGATATGTAGATTCCCCTTGCTTAGTGGTTGTGGGATTAGAGGACATTCTTGGGGCCCATGTGGACTTTTTTTTCCAAAATATCCCTAGTAGTGAAATTCCTTGGTAGAAAGCTTTCTATGGATGAAATTTGGAGTTTGTGTGAAAGACAATGGGGGAGTGGTCTCTGAGTTAGATTCTTGGAAAAGGGTATTTTCTGGTGATTTTTAGGAGCAAATATAAAAAATAGGAGACCTTTCTTCGTAAAGAGTGCATGTTCATTGATTATGGGATCCTCATCCACAAATGGATTGTTAATTTTGATCCTAATGTGGTGATTCAACAAGAAAGGAAAATTTGGGTTAGCTTTATGCTCTTCCGATTGAATACTAGAACCCACACATTCACTCTAAAATTTGTGGATTCTCGGGAAGAGTAGTAAGAATAGATCCAAGAACCCTAGAGGGAAACTTGACAACTTATGCTAGGGTGTGTATTACAGTAGATGGGTCTTAACCTTTTCCTAAATCCAATTCTATTCTTTCTCCTAAAGGGACTATTGATGATGATCCTTGCAAATGAACCATTAGAGTCATAGAAACCTTAGGTTGGTGAGACATGCGCCCTAAGGTGACCTCCAAATTTTAAAGAAGTTGGCTCTTCTCTATTGATTGGGATAGGGTTAGAGGAAAGCATGTAACGATTTAAAAATAAAGAGGCGATGCACCAATCTAAAAGAGAAAAAGCTACAAAATACTTTAAGGATTTTATCGAGGGTAATCGAAGGGATGCATAGCACAATCTACTATTCCGATAACACAAGTCTGAGGAGCTAAAGTGAATGATTTATAAATAGTAAATGAGATAGAGAAATTCTAAGGGCATTAAGCACGATGAATTTCTTGACTCATTTAGAACTACTTATCATAAAAGAACAAAGATTCAGAATATATAAAGTTTGTTTACATAGAATAAGAACTCTTTATTCATATAGAAAATGGATACTTAAGGACCTCAAAGGTAAAAATTACAATTTTCTTTTATGACCGAGGCTTACTGAGGCTAGACTTTTACAAAATACCGAACTCCTAGCTTCCCTCCTTGTTTCTCTACTAAAACTCTCTTTTTCTTTCCTTTCTTCTTCCTCCTTTTAAGGACCTCTTCTCACTCTGTTACTTTCAGCTACCTCCTTTTTGCTTTTAATTTGATAAGACCTTGTTCTTATCTTTTTGGCTCTTGCCCCAATAATTTAAATACAGAGCTACCAATTTTAGTATTTCATTCGGATAATTGACCTTGTTGATCTGGAATAAATATTTCGATCATTTATAGGAATCCGTGCATCTACTCCTACTTGGTATCACCACCAAGTCCCTGGCCAGAGAATTTCTTTCTTCCTGCCACTTGGAGGGCTCGCACTTGTTTAGGGTCAAATTTTCCTATCCTTCTAACAAAAGTGCGCTAGATAGACATGTGGAGAGATTTCGTTTGGCAGACATATCTTTGACTCTTCAAATTGTTTGGGAGTGACTTTATCAAGCCTGGACATGTGGAAGGCTTCCGCAAGTTTGAGAACCCGTTTTAAAATTCTATCTTTTGGGGTTATGATGATGAGACACATGGAGATATTTCGTAACCCTTTCCATACTTAGTCTATTTTTTCCTTGAGCGATCAAAAGAAGTGAGAGTCGGGGAAAAAAATATGCTCAATAAAAGAGTCTTAAAAAAGAATGTAATCAGTTTGGTGACTCACTAATGGGACTCGTGTCGAGACATGGAAGAATCTAACATCCCACACTTTTCCAAAAATAAAAATGTGGCTAACAGAGGGCCAATTAGAGATTCTACAAGGAAGCCTGGTATATGATCCATTCCTTCTCTATTGGGTAAGTCCTTCTCTACAAGGCTTGAAACACTCAGTCTAGCTCAATTATCTCCTTGTGGGAGAAACCCTGGAGGCTTTGCATTACTACATGCAAGTAAAACTCTAACTGTATGATGGGATTGATGATGGCCTCGACCTTAGCAACACCAGAGTCCTCTTTTAAATACTGAAAGACTGTCTTGTCCTGGTGCTTAGCGAGCAAGAGCTATGAATTTGGTCTTTTGATAGAATAGTAGAATCATCTAGGAAGGGAGAGGGGAAACCTAGCTACACTAATTCATTGATATTCTGCTTTCTTTCCTTCATTCCTTGGTGAAGCTATGCCAAGAGATTTTGAAATTTGATAGAAGCTTTGTTACAACTCAAAATCTCATTGATCTTTACCACAATCAAACATTTGTTAGTGATTCCTGCATTCTAAAGAGTGGGGTCTGAGGCATCATAGAGTTTCTGAATCAAAATATTTGACTCATTGACCTTGGTAGATAAGGCGTTGCTGATGGTGGAGATTACATTCTCTACCTTGGAGCACAATTCTTGTGCATTGGATATAAATATAAGTGTCGGGGCTAGATTTGCAGTAGTGGTGGAAATTTTGTCACAACAGGAGGCATATAATCCCTGTACTAATGTTACAATCCCCACCTTCTGGGATTGTTTCCCAATTTTTGGTTGAGTCCTTGACATTTTCTTCAAAAGATATTATCCTGGGCTAAAGGCTATTCTTTTCCTATGAGAGTGAATTGACCAGGGCCTTGGATGTAGTGAGCTTAGCTACCAGAGCCTTTTCCTCTGCTTGAGAAGCTATGAGGGATTTCTTGGTTGATGTGTCCTTCAACTCCTTCTTGAGCTGATCTACCTCTCTCTGTCTTTAGCCTTAAGCTCATTCATAAACGATGCTATAGCTTCTACTTTTTGAAGGTTGGATTACACCTTCTTAAGCTGATTATTGAGTTTCAAGTAGTCAGTAGTGACTACTGCCACTATTTCATTCATCAGCTTGACCTATACTAATTTGTAATTCGGGAAGGCCCACCATGATAGCACTAATTGAATAGTCATTAGGTTGCATCTACTCTGTAGGCTGGATACCTAAGGGATAAGGTGAGTGATGGTCAAGGAGATCTGTTGATGGTCATATAAAGATTATACCTACTTGGTTGATAGAGCTGCCATCTCCTTCTTCGTTTTATTTAATCTCCTCTGAGCTTGGACCATCTTAGTGGACTCTTCTTGGTTCAAAAACTTGGAGAGAGAAGAGACCATTCCTCTTGAGAATGGGAAACTGGGTGGAAGGCCATATGGAATAGTAACTGGTGATTGGAATGTTACAGTTAATAGAGCTGAAGAAGAGGGCGTGATCATGCGGGGAGAAACTTGGGATGGTGGTAGGGAGCTGTGGAAATAGAGGCATGCCAGGTGGAGGAAGAGTCTGAGATGGAGTGATATACTGAAGGGTACTTTCCGAAGGGAAAGGTGGAGGGGGAGGCACTATGGAGAGAGAAGTCTCAGGTAGAGGTGGAGACATCATGGGGATTGTGACTAACTTTATCTTCTTATGGGTCAGGATGGAAGGAAAATATCCTTACGCTATTGATTTCAAGAGGTTGGGCAAGGGAAAAAATGGAGAGTGAGTTTGAAGATAAGTGGTAGATGAAGGTGTTTCTAGAATCTGTTGGTGTGGAAGCTTGGAAGATTCTATGGTAGATCTGAGAGGTTGCTCAGAAGTGAGCACAATTATATCCTCACTGTCTAGATCAGAGTTATGCTCCAAGTCCCAGTTATCTTCCCACATCTCATCACTGAGGATCTCTTTGAAGTTCTGTGTGGTTCGACCAATTTCCTATCTATATTTCCGAAGGCCTCAATTTTTATGGAGCTCCAGTCCTTTCTTTTTAAGGCCGCTCAGAGTCTTTTCTAATTGTTAGAGTAGGGTCAAATTTATATTTGACCTGGTGGAATGAATCCTTTCTCGGAGTTGGGATGTTCTGGAGTTCCACGAAGATATCAAGTGATTCGGCCTAGGGGCTCCGTTGTGAATCAAAAAAAGGGCCTCGGCTCATGCTGGCAAGAGTCAAAGATTCTATTTGTAGCCATAGTAGCAGCCATTTTCCCATCTAGATCATACCTCCATGAATCCTTGATCAAGGTGAAGCCATAGGAGGCTAAATTATATGAGATACAATGGTCAACTTACCTTTTGAGCATGGTAACACCTCCCCTACTAAAGGGAAGCTCATAGACTAATTTCTTTTTTTGGGTAGATCGACCTCAAGGTCTAGGATGACGAGCTACCTGGTGACTTCTAGACCTGCAATCCGAGGCATGAGAACCCTTGGGAGCATGAAATATTTTCCCCTAAATCCATGGACCCAAATCATGGAATGCCCTCACGACGCGAAGTAATCATAGGTGTGCAATGGGTCCGAGAAGATAGACCATGTAGAGTCATTCATTCTATTATTGATCCCTTCAAGATCAATTTCTAGCAAGAGAGGCTCTACAAAAGCATTGAAAAATTCATACATGTCCAATGAATGAGATAGTATATGGGTCCATGTAGATACCAAGATAATATTTTGGGAATTTACCTCCTCATCCCACAAGGTCAGAGTCATAAACTGAGAAATATTGAGCATTTTGGTATAGGATGAGGTGGAAGAGAAAAGATGAATACCTGAAGGTGGATGCCATTGAGAAATGTTCGAGTTGCTCACAAATTGACCCCATGATGACCTCTGCAAAGTTGAATTTGTATGATTTTTTTGGTGATGGTCCTCATTCGAATAACAGTGCCGCCATTTACTACCTTTATCGAGTCCGGCCCGAAAATAAAGGCCAACATAGAACAGGACATCATGAGCATTAGTCATGAGGGATTTTAAGGGAATGGGGAAATACAAAATTCCTAAACCACTGGTGTCTGACTACCTCAACTCCTTGTTGAGGAATACGACCTTATTTTGGCACAAGATACATACGTTTCGAAGTTTAGCTATATTTTAAACTCGGTCGTCTGGTCATAGTCGGGGTTAACATGTCCTTGATAGCCTATGGTGTAATTAACATGGCTATATTTTGGCCCTAGATTATATGGTTCCCTAATTTGAAACAGAACACACACATTTGTATGAGCTCTGGGCACTAGTGTGTAAGAGGAACCATATATTGGGTGAGAGTTGTGCTCTAGGTTCTAGAGCCGAATGACTCAGAATCTCCTAGAAGGTTGAACCTGGTGCATGTTACTTCTCTCAAATATTTAGTCCTTTTATTGAGACTAGGGTCAAAGATATCGTCGGTTGGGTCGCTGACCACAAAAGGATCATTATACTAAGACAATGGATCAGGATATTTTAGCTTAGGTTGGTATGGTTGAGGAGGAAGGGGTTACCTTGCGTAGGATTTTGTTTCCTAAATAGAGATGGAGGTGGCCATGGTGTCTCTTTGAATCTAGAAAATTGTTTTGGAGCCTTTGGAGACTTTGATATTTGTAGATTAATTCAAAAAATCTTAATGCTTTAGAATGACCCTGCCGAATAGCTTGAGACACCTTAAATAACCATTTATACTTAAGGAGTAAAATATCACACGTACTTGGGGTCACTTCTTATAACGTTCCCTTTGAGTGGGAGACCCAAGGCACCAAACTCGGTGCCTTTTGATAGATCTTGCATTGATTATGGATCTCCTCATTAAGGAATGGGGATTTACTCTTGATGATGACTCTAATAGGAGAAAAAGGTAGATGCACTTCCCTCAAAATTCAAAAAGAGACATGGATAGAGGCGGCGGGACACGTGGAAAAATACCCAAAAAGGGGGAAGGCACAAACAAAAACTGAAAAAGAAGGGAAACAAATATATACATATGATACAATTTCTGAGGACACTTACACAAAGGGTTTCAGGTGAATCCCATTTACTGGGATAGCCAAAGGATCTCAGCCATGGTTTCAAGTTCAAATGAGTTATGTTGCTTACATGTGCAGATTATGAAGGGACCAGTCCACAAGGTGTCAAATTTTCCATGATTATTGGGCTTGGCTACTCTTTCATCCCATTTCAAGATGACGGTCCCGACTTGGAAATTTGGCTCTGATGTCTTTTGATTAAACCATGTCTTGACTATTTATTGGTGATTGATCATGTTTTCGTGGAAGAGTTCCCACCTCTCTTAGAGTTCCACCAGCTCAATGATCCTTATTAATATCACTCCATTTTCCTCTATCTCAGACCCTTTCAGCAAATTTAATGCGGGGATCTCCAAAGAAATTGACATCACAACACTTTTCCCATAGACTATTTCATACGGTGAAGCTTTCAAGATCTATTTTGGAGTGATCTGATTAGCCCATAAGGCTATTTTAACATGCTCATGCCATAAAATTTTATGCTCATGTCCCATTCTTTTGATGAGTCTTATCATATTCTTATTTGTAGATTCCGCTAGACCATTGCCTTGCAGGTAATAGTTAAAGGATGACTTCAGATATATCCCGTGCTTGACCACAAAATCAGATACTTTAGCCTCTAATAAAGATTTGGCATTGTCAGATATAATGGTGTGGGGGGACAAAAATGAGTGGTGATATCTTGCAAGAGTCCTAGGATCACATTTTTAGTGGACTCCTTAAGCGGAACTGCCTCCATCCACCGGGTGAAATAATCGATTCTGTGAGAATCCATTGGTGCCTAGAACTTGAATTTGGGTTAACCATTCTAATGAAATCAAGACCCCATTATGCGAAGGGTTCCTCAATTAGGATGGGATTGAGGGGAAATGTCACGTTTCTTTGGAAACCCATGTAAACTTGACAAACCTTGCATTTATTCATTTCGCTTGACTATTAGCAAACACTCTTGGCCGAAGTATCCTACTTGCAAGATCTTTATGGCCATGGTTTGGGCTGAAAAATGACCACCGAGTTCCCGTGATGCAATTCCCTTAAGAATCTCTTGGCCTCTTCATCCTCCAGGAATCTTAACATTAACCCATTAAAATTCCTCTTAAAAAGGAAGTTTTCAATCATAGCGAAATGAGTCCCTTGTTGTCTATAATATCTCCTCTTTTTTAGAGGGAGATGGCATGGGTACTCTCTAGTTTGCATAAAATGAATTTTGTTAGAGACCCATCCCTCAGGCCTATCCTCCTATAGGTACATTATCTCACCCGATTCACCATTCACCTTAGGGATAGGTTCCTATGTCAAATATTGACACAATCCCTTGCCTCTCACAAGATTCGTGGGTTTTAACTCTATGTCATACTCCAAGATCTTGGTTATCTAATTTTCCCTTTTTCTTAGTTATCTCACCCTCCATTATGTATTCTTTGACACTGGAGTGAGCCACCATGACCCAATTTTTTTGTGCATGACCAGGTGTCTGAACTTCTTTAGACCTTTAACTATGGCATATGTTTTCCTTTCCAAAAAATGTATCTTATTTCATAGTCGTGGAGAGTTTTTGAAAAGAAAGCGATTGGGTGTTCCTTCCTTGTTTTTTTCCCTTTTGGGTTAGCATAGACACTATGCTATTCTTTCCCCCATATACATACATTATGAAACTATTTGAGAAGTCGGGATTGTGGAGCACAGGGGCCAATGTAATAGCCTCTTTTATTAATTTGAAGGACTGACGACCTTCATCAATCCATTTGAAACCTAGGTCCTTTTTCAGCATGAGAGTGATCAGGTGGATAGTTCCCACAAAATTTGATATAAACCTACTAACAAAGTTGATCTTTCCTAAGAAGGATTGAACAACCTTCTTGTTGACCGGAAGGGGAAGCTCCAAAATGGCCCTGACTCTCTCAGGATCAATAGAAACTCCCTCCTTCAAGACAACATGTCCCAAGAGCTTTCCTTGGGGGATTCCGAAGATACATTTCTTTGGGTTCAGAGAGATTCCAAACTCTTGAAATTTTTTAAACACGGCTTCTAAAGCATCAAAATGTTCTTTCGTTGTTTTAGTAAACACAGTAAGGTCATCAAGGTATATGAGGATTACCTTGTTTATCAATGCCCCAAACGTGGTATCCATGGCTCTTTGAAAAGTAGCCCCTGCATTTGTGAGCCCAAAAGGCATTTTTGTGTAGGCAAAGGTTCCCCACTTGGTTGTGAAGGTAGTCTTGTGCTGGTCCCTTTCCATAAGCCATATTTGGTTATAACCAGAAAACCATCCAACAGAGAAAACATCTTGGAGCCCATGACCATCTATAAAATTTGTTCCATAGAGGGCAAGGGGTAATGGTATTTCAGGGAGGCCTTATTTAGATCTCTGAAGTCTACGCAGAGTTATATTTCACCATTATTCTTCCTCATTAGAACCAGGTTAGAGACCCATGTCTTGTGTTTGATTGGAAAAATGATATGAGCCTCTAATATTTTTCTTAATTCTTCCACCATGAGGGCTTCTACCTTAGGGTTCACAGGCCTTTTTTACGCATAGGCTTAGTCCCTTCTTCCAGGTCAATGGTGTGTTGGATAATGTCCTTATCATAACCATGTAGATCATCATATGTCCAAGCCATTACTTTATCATATTTGTGACATAAGGCCACGAGTATGTCTCTTTCCTTTTGGGTTACCAAATTTCCAACTTTTAGTTGTTTGTCCCTAGCTATTTCTAGCTCTACATAGTCTTCTTTTACCACCTTGAACCTTCTCCGATCTGAACTAGCATCATCTGAGTCAAAAATATTTTCAAGAGTAATTAATCCTCTTGGGAGCTTGTTCATCTTTAGTTGTATTATTTGGTCCCCATATGCTTCTTCAATCTTGGGATGGAGTTGATTTGTGAATTGGTCGATTCTTTGAAGGAAGTGTATGACATGTTGGTCATTATCAAACACCTACCAATGGTGGATGTTGTTAGGGATAGAGGGGTGAATGATCACTTTTATGGTATCTTTATTTTCAATTAGATCTGGGTTGGGTCAAATTGAGACCCAATGGTAGCCATCATGTCAGCCTTCATATTTTGATCACAGGGAATTACCTTAATGTTGAAAGCTTCAAAATCATCTATTAAATCCCATACTCGGTGCCGATAGGATCTCATCCTTGGGTTCTTGGTGGTGGAAATATTTCTTACTTGTGTGACCACTAATTCTGAATCACCAAATACTTTGAGTTTCTGATACCCTCCTTCTAGGTGGTGGATAAGCCGTGCACCAAGGCTTCGTATTCTACCTCATTACTAGTATAGGAGAACTGGAAATGAACTGAATGGAGTATCTTCCTACCATCTAGGGATATGAGGAAAACTCCAGCTCTCAAGACATTCTTTCTCCTAGCCCCATCAAAATATAGAGTCCATATTGGAGGGTTACCGAGAGGGCTTGTCTCCGTGCATCACCTTCTCTTTCCACCTTTGGGATTGTGGGGTTTTCATAAAAAATGACGTAAGTGCCCATGGTTGAATCAAAGTTCCCAAAAGGATCTCTAGGGAAAGATTAGATGGATGATTACTCTCCTGAGGGTCTCCATCTTCTACATATAGTTCTTCTTCTCTGGTGATCATAGCATGGGAGGCCTCGAAACCGGAAGGCACTTGGTTTGTTATATGCTCCTTAGAGAGGGGTTTTGACAAGACCTTCATCTTGGACCCATACTTGGTTCATAGGATTAAATGGGACCAATCCAAAGACATATACCCACTGATCTTAGCTATGAAATCTTGGGAGAGGCAGAGCCCGAAGACCGGTGGGACATTAATCACCATGATATCTTGGCAAATAGTTATATTTGGATAGGAATAGAGCTATAATGGGAGTCCCTTGATAATTCCTATGGTTGGAATAGATTTCCCATCCAGTTACATAACTCCCTTCTTCAAGGGTTCATATTGAATTCCTAAAGCATCTGTAATTTCCTGAGGCATGACAGTAGTGCTTGCACCAGAATCTATCATGGAGTTATGTAATAACTTCTTACCTATAATAAGAGTTAAAAAGAAGGGGTTGGGCCTTGGTTTACTCACCTCTCCTTGTTAGTTCAAAAATATGGATTCTGTGGGCACTCGAGCACCTTTGACCCATCCTTTCAAGGGATCCACTAAGGTCGAATCCTCTCCTAATTTTAGCGCTTCTTAGAGAAAATCCTTTTTCTTGGGAATACTTAGGAGATCCCACAAAGATGCATTGGTTGATGCCTTTTAAGTTGTTGGACTACATTGATGGGTCTGACCAGTGATGGTTTAAGAGGTGGCTAATGCTTCATCCTTTCCTTATCAAGGTGACAGACTTCTTGATCTTGTATAGTTGATTTTGGAGCTTCCCTTACTATTGGCGACGATATGTTCACGATGGTCGAGGTTCTTTATACACCTTGTCAGTTGAACTTGAAGTTGGTGCATCTACTTCAATGATTCTCTTCTTGAAGTGGGTGTTGTAGTTAAACTAAATAGGTTTCAAAATAGACACCTCATTTATGAAGATGAACTCCTCCCCTTCTACCCAAGAGAAAAGGGCATGCTCTAGTGCGATCTCCACCTCTTGTTCTAGGGACATTCCTTACATATGTGTAGTGAAAGCGGTACTTTGGGCTCCCTTAGATTGATGGGGTCTAGCTGTGCGTGCATCATAACCTTCTCTTGATCATTGTTTAGCTATCCTTAGTTACAAGTTCCTTTGGGGGAAGTCCCTCGGCATATGAGAATTATTGCAAGGGAAGCACCAAGCGTTGGGCTCCTCGGGCCAGATGATTTTTTCTGAGAATGATTTCTCTCCTACTATTGGGGGATCAGTACAAAGTGGCATTGGTATATGGACTATTTGATTTGATAGTTGCATGGTCGGTGGTCTCTGAGTATTCTAGTATGTAGAGGGATAAGTGGGTTAGCTACCTTGGAAATTTTGATAATTTTTCCTTGGATAAGTTGCTTGATTCCTTTTTAGGTTCACTATCTCATTAGAAAAACTTCTCAAGATATTTCTCATCTCGTCCATCGGGAGAGGAAGATGAGGCTATGGTGGTAGAAGTTGAAGCCATAACCGTAGGGGGTAACTATATAAGGATGTAGGGGTTTGGGCCGGGCTCGATGTTTGTACTTGTGGAAGGGGGCTATCTTAGGATTTATCGGTAAAAGAGTTCTGGGGAGCTTCCGACATCTATTAGATTATTCTTAGCTTGGACTGCAATGCTATAGGCCTATGGCAAAGAGTCCCCTCCTAATGATTGAATCATTACTGAAATATCTGAATTTAGAGATTTTAAGTAAAAGACAATAGCCATACCTACAGGTGGTCTAGCCAGGGCCGGAATCCTTTGCTAGGTTTTATGGAACCGGGTGTTAAAATATGTCATTAATTCTTGTGGGCCCTTTTTAATGCCAATTAGTTCTTTGTAGGAGTGATGACTAGTCTCCCTTCTCGCTGAACCTTGTCACCAATACCCCTCTAATTGGTCCTAAGTACCAATAGTATTAGGGGTTAAAGATCGGTACCATTCCAAGGCCCTTCCCTTAAAAGAGGTGGCCAAAAACATAAGGTGACATCTTGCTCCCTTATATAATGTACTGTACATATCTCTGCTACGTCTTGGAGATGATCCTCGGGGGTTTTAAAATCCTCACCACTAAATTTGGGTAATGCTTTTAACGCATTGGCTAGAATAGGGTTCCATACCACCTGGAGGTGTGGGAAAAATGAGTGGGCTTCCCTGATCCCATAAAAAAAATGGTCTTAGAGGTGGGGGCTGAAGGTGATCCATAATGATAGGTCTGAGGGTCCTAGTTGACTGTGTAAAATGCCTACCTAGTGGAGGGGTTGAGAGAGTCCGGTCCGGGGGGATGGAGACATCTGAACCTATCTTCCTCTTCTATGTCATGGAGGAGATAGCTGTAAATAGTCAATTAGACCCTCTTCTCTTGCTCTCACCCTCATTCGCATTCATTTGTTCCTTCAAGTGGGTGGGCTGGACCCTTATCCAATTGGTATATCTTTGATGATGCGAAATCTAGGTATTAATGTCCCACCGGGTGTGCTAGGAAAACTGTTGATGATGATCCTTACAAATGAACCATCAGAGTCGTAGGAAACCTTAGGTTGGTGAGACATACACCCTAAGGTGACCTCTAGATTTTAAATAAGTTGGATCTTCTCTGTTGATTGGGATAGGGTTAGAGGAAAGCATGTAATGATTTAAAAATAAAGAGGTGATGTGCCAATCTAAAAGAGGGAAAGCTACATAATACTTTAAGGATTTTATCAAGGGTAGTTGAAGGGATGCATAACATGATCTACTATTCTGATAACACAAGTCCGAGGAGCTGAAGCAAATGATTTATAAATAGTAAACAAGATAGAGAAATTCTAAGGGCATTAAGCACGATGAATTTCTTGACTCATTTAGAACTACTTATCATAAAAGAACAGAGATTCAAAATATATAAAGTCCATTTGCATAGAATAAGAACTCTTTATTCATATAGAAAATGGATACATAAGGCCCTCAAAGGCACATATTACAATTTTCTTTTATGACAAAGGCTTACTGAGGCTAGAATTTTACAAAATACCAAACTCCTGGCTTCCCTCCTTGTTTCTCTACTAAAAATTTCTCTTTTTTTCCCTTTTTCTTCCTCCTTTTAAGGACCTCTTCTCACTCTATTGCTTTCAGCTACCACCTTTTTTTCTTTTAATTTGATAAGGCCTTGTTCTTATCTTTCTGGATCCTACCCCTAATATTTTAAATATAGAGCTACCACTGTCAATATTCAATTCGGATGTTTGACCTTCTTGATTTAGAATAAATATTTTGATCATTTAGAAGAATTTGTACATCTACTCCTACTTGGTATCACCTCCGAGTCCCTGATTGACGAAGTTATTTCTTCTTGCCACATGGAGGGCTCACACTTGTTTAGGGTCCTTTTTCCCTAGCCTTCTAACAAAAGTGTGTTGGATAGACACGTGGAGAGCTTCCACTTGGAAGATGTATCTTTGACTCTTCAACTTGTTTGGGAGTGACTTTATCGAGCCCTGGACATGTGGAAGGCTTCCGCGAGTTTGAGAAACCATTTTAAAATTCTATATTTTGGGGTTGTGCCGATGAGACACATGGAGATATTTTGCAACCCTTTCCATACTTAGTCTATTTTGGCCTTGAGCGATCAAAAGAAGTGAGAGTCATGGCAAAAAAATATGCTCAATGAAAGAGTCTTAACAAAAGAATGTAATCAAGGACATGGGTTCAACAAATGGAGTATGAGAGGATATTCTTAAAATACTTCAGATGCCATCAAATGGGTCATCTAAGGAGAGATTGTAGGGAAAAAATGATATCCAAAGTGGTTTGGGGATCAATCCATTGAAACAAATGGGCTCGAAAGCTAATGATGGAAAAAATAAGACTCTCCTCGTATAGGGAGGGAAAACGTATAACACAAGTTTCTTTTGATGAAGTTTCTTTTGACAAGGAGGTGGAAATTTCACCATAGAACCTCCTACATGAAACCTCTAAACTAGTATTTGATTTGTCTCAACTTCTGTCCTTGTTGTAGGAAGGAGTGCAAATAGGTAATAGAGCTTCCACTTCTGATCTAGATCATTGGGTCATCATAAGCCAAGAAACTAAGATTGGGATAGAATGGGAGGTGGAGGAAGAAGATAGAGCCCCTCTCTCACCTATTAGTATGGATGGAAATGAGGATTTATTTATTTTTGATACCCCGGCCTTATTTCCTTTAGAAGTGGAAAATATTTTGGGTCAGGGCAGGCAAAAATGAGAGAAAAATAGACGAGATGTTGATGTAGGAAAGCAAAAACAAATGAATTCCTTCTATAAACCAGTCGGAGGGAGGGCCATTCTCCTTAAAGAGCCTATAAAGAAAAGCAGTCTCGTGGAATATTAGGGGCCTAAACACCCCGATAAGAACTTCTGGCTAGGCATCTATCTATTGAGAAAAAGAGTGGATATTTGTTGTTTCAGGAAACTAAGATGTCTGGAATGGATTGCTCTTCCTCCTGGTTGCACAAATGGAAAGGGTGGAAGGGTTCCTTCATTGATGCTCAAGGTGCTTCTGGGGGTTTGGGTGTGGTGTGGATTTTAAGAAAGGTAAAGGTTACCTAGGTGGAGAATTCCTAGAACTTCCAATGGTGAAAGGTAAAGGTAAAGTTATCGGATATGTTCTTTTTCCTTTGTAATGTGTATTGTTATACTAGCTATTCTTTTTGTTGATTTCGGGGATGTCTCGGTGGTCTTTTGTCGAGTGATTTAAATGCTACATTTTTAGAGGGTGATTACGGGGCTTCACTTAAAGTAATCCATAGTGCCAAAGAGATTTTGTTTCCTTTTTGGAGTATGTGGACCTTTGAGATATCCTTCCGAAAAGTGGATGGATGACATGGTCTAATCGATGCATAGGATCAGGGAGAATTTCAGTTCGTCTTGATATATTTCGGCTAATCCTCACTTTGGTTGCAGTATATTATTTTGATAGAGAGTGAGGTGCTTCCTTGGTCCTCGGGTTCGGATCACTATCATATTGCATTGCACGTTGCTTTTAATTTGGCCTCAATAATCTCTCCTTCGAATTTGAGTTGATGTGGATGAAATACCCTTCATTTAAGGATTTTGTGAAGGGGTGGTGGTCATATTTCAAAGTGAAAGGTAAATTTATGTTTTTTTTGGATAAAAAGTTGTCTCTTCTTAAAAAGGAAATTAAAAAATGGAATAAGTCCTCTTTTTAGAATATTTTCCAAGAGAAAGTGAGAGTGGAGAAAGCCACTAAGGATCTCAATGAAAAGGTTTTTAGGCTTGGAATGGATCAAGAGGATTATCTTCAAGAAAAATCTTTACTCACCGAAATAAATGATATTATTTTAAAGGAAGAAGTTTATCGAGTTCTTGAAATATAGGGAACTTTGGTTGAAAGAGGGGGACAATAACTCTAAATTTTTCCATGTCTCTATACAGAACGTGCAAAGGCAATTATATTTCAAAGTTGAAGAATGGATTGGATGAGTGGTTGTCAGATCAAAAGGCCATCAAGAAGGAAGCTGTGGATTTTTTAGTACCCTTTTAAGAGGGGAATCCCATTCCTTTCTTATTTAAAAATAGGCCTTGTTTGACCAAATTCCTCATCTGGTTAGAAGAAGATCATAAGAAGTTGATGGATCCCTTTTCTCTTGGGGAGGTTTGTCAATTGGTCTTTTCTATGGAGCGTGATAAGGCTCATGGGATAGATGGCTTTCCTGCAGCCTTTTTCTAGGATTGTTTGGAAGTGGTATACATGGACGTTTGGTTTACTATAGAAGAATATAGAGCTACTGGTAAAATTCTTAAAGAATTGAATCATACTTTCATTATCCTTTTTCCTTAGAAATTCCCTACTGAATCTATGGATGTGTTTGTACCAATATCTCTTTGCAACACAACTTATAAAATAATATCAAAATTCATTTCCAGTCACCTTAAGTCAGTTTTGAAAATCTTAGTTCCATTGAACATCTTGGTTTCATCCAAGGCCATTCCATCGAAAAGGAATCATTATTCCTCATGAACTGATGCATTCCCTTTCAGTTAATAAAGTCCCTGGTATGATGATGAAATTGGATTTTAGCAGGTCTTACAATCGAATAAATTGGTGTTTTCTTATGAAGACTCTTCAGTTGTTGGGATTTGATTCAATTTTTGTAAGTGGGTTTATAGCTACGTTGTGACTCTCGTTTTTAGTTACGGTGAATGATTCGAGTGAAGGTTTCTTCAAAATAAATAAAGGCATTCGCCAAGGTGACCCGCTATCATATTTTTGTTTCTTTTGATCGCTAAAGCTCTCATTAGGGCCATTAAAGTTGCTTCCTCAGCTAGTCGAATAAGAGGATTGAGGATATCAGAAGCTTTGGCTCCAGTTACTCACCAACAATTCGCCGATGATACCTTTCTGTTTGGTATATTACCTGTTGAAGAAGATCAAAGTTTTTCGAGATCATCTTGGATTTGTATTCGAGGCGCAGGTTAGAAATCAACCTTTCTAAATCCCCGATTTTCTTTTTTAATATGGCCCCTCGTCTATAGAGGCACATTCTAGATATGATTTTTTTCCACGGGATATTCACCCCATAAATATATTTGTATCCCCTCTCTTCACCGGTGAGAGCATTACTATGGAATGATCTGGTGAAAGCTATCGAGAATAGAATACAGAGATGGAACGGTAAGTGGCTCACTTTTTTGGGGTGTATCACTCTTATAAATTTAGTTTTGAATGCAATCCAAACTTTTATGATGACTATGATGAAACTTCCTGTGATGGTTCAAGAGGATTGAGAAATTTTTGAAACATTTCCTGTGGCATGACACGAGTGAGGAAAATAAATTACACTTGGTTGGTTGGGATAAAATGAATCTCCCCAAATCTCAAGGGGGAGCTGGTATACTGAGTTTGAAATGGAAAAATTTGGCTTTGGGAGCCAAAAATATGTGGGGCCTTATTTCTAATCCTAGAAGCAACATTGGATCTATTCTCAGAGATAAATATTTAGAAGATGGAAATCCTGAGATGGTTATCTTGAACCAGGTCATCCCTAGGGGATCTCATATGTGGAATTTTTTATTTCTTGTAGGGAAATTTTCTCTCACCTTTCTTCTTGGAAAATTGGTAATGGCCAAATGGTAAATTTTTGGGATGATTCATGGAGCATTTTCCCATCCCTCTTCTTGAATCAAAACTTGTAAGAGAAGTTAGGGTCGAGATGAAAGATCGATGGGGAAAGAAAGTGGTAGATTTTTCCCTTCTTGCTTTGGATGATTCACCTTCCCATATTTGGAAATACCCTGGTGATTTGGAGATTTATGCTTTTGTGAAGGATTTCTTCTGGAAGGCAATGTCAGGTAGGAAGGCTTTAGCTCTTCTAGCTAATGATTCCCTTCTCTGGCTAGGTTTAAAAACAATTTATTATCGGGTTAAGGATGGTTATAGGTCTTGGACCGTAAAGGAAGTTATTTCTTCTCCTTGTTGGCTTAGTTTTTGGGAATCCGATGTCCTTCCCAAAGTAGGTGTTTTTAGCTGGTTAGTCTTTAAAGGAAATATTGTTACATAATAATGTAGAAAGAAATGGGGTTATTCTGGTCCATCTCAATGAATTCTATTGCATGTAATGGAAGAAGATGTTGATCATTTGCTTCTTATTTTTCCTTTTTCCAATCAGTGTTGGGATTAGCTTTGCAATCATTTGGGTATTGCTTGGGTGAAAAGATAAACCATCCAGGAAATAATGCTCTCTTGGCCAAGGATTGGGTGAGGGGGTTCTCTTCATTCTATTTGGATATGTGCAACAATTTTACTAATTTGGCATATCTGGTGGGAGAGGAATCTCAAAAAAATTTGGGATTCCTTTTTTAAAATTTCAGTTGTCTTGAATAAGTTGGAAATATCCATTTCAGAGAATGTGTCAGCGAAGTGTAAGGATGTTGCTAACTTCTCTTCATTAGATGTAAGAATCAGGCTAGCTTGGCCTTTGATCAAATTACCTCCTCCAGGTTCAATTATCAGGAAAGGTATTTCTAAAATGGAAAAAGCTCTTCAAAGGAAAAGTGCAAGGTGGTCCCCTTCCCCTCTTAAATTTTACAAATAAAATTTCAAGGCGTGTCGAAGGAAATCCTAACTTATTGGGAGTGGGGTGCTTGATTAGATATACTAAGGGTAAGCTAGTTGTTACAGGGTCCTTCCCCCTTGAGGATGGATTGTGTAATGTTACGGAAGCTCAAGACCTTTTAGAGGGCTTGAAGCTGGTGGTCTCTTATGGTTGTGAAGCTCTTGAAATCGAGGAGGAATCTCAAGTTGTGATAAATTTCATTAGAAAAGGGAAGGATTTATCATGGAATTTGGATTATTTCTTAGGTAATATATTGTTTTGGCTTAACAAAATTCCTACTTGGAATATAAGGCACATGTTTAGGGAGGAGAATGACGCAACCGATTTTCTTGCCAACCATGGCATTCTTAATCGTGATGGCCCAATTGTTTCTGCTCATGTGGGAGATTGGGTGAATTTGGAAGCAATAATTATAAAGGAAGGTAGCCCCGAGGCTCATTAATTATAGTTGCTTTGGCATTTGTTCCTTTGTTTTCATTTGAAGTTTGCATCGGTGGTGGAATTTGTGTTCATTCGGTGGAGTATTCTGGTATCTGTCATGGCGGCCATGCCACTTCCATTTCTTTTTCTGCAAGGTGAGAAGAGGGAAATGGTGTTTTGTGGAGAGGTCATGCAATCCCATTTGAAGATTATTTTTGTGCTGAGTCGACTTATTAAGGGAAGCTATTTCTTGCATCCTGGGGGAAGAATACCTCATTGAGTCAGCTCGCTCTCATGTCAACTCTGAGGTGGCTTCATGGTTTGTAACATAGTTGTTGCTGATTAAACAGAACATTGCAGAGGTGTGGTGTATTGCCATGCATTTTATAAAACCCATGCATAGGGTTAATTTGGTGGAGGATCTAGAGGAATTTAGTTAGACCTAGCCCCTCCCAGACTCTATTCGGGATGGCCATGCTTTAGAGGAGGCATGGAAAGTCATTACAGAACTGTCAACACGTAATTTGGTCATGTTAAAGTTTTTTTAGGTGTTCATGTGGTGTGTGAGGAAGGGAATATAGAAGGAAATCACCTAGATAAGTTGGATCTCTCGAGCCTCTCGGTTCTAGTCTTCACTTTGCATCTCGCGAGAATCGTAGGTCTTTGACGCAAGCTTGGATTCTCTTACAACCTTCTACTTCATATTTTCCACACTGGCCCGATGTTGGGAGGTAAGAAGGTGCTCTATCCCTCAAGCTCGGCATTGGTGGAGTAATCTAGTTCAATCCTAGATAGGGTTTTAGTTTTTGAGTTTTTGGTATATGTTGTTTGTAGTTCATTTGCTCCCGCATGCTTTGGTAAGTGTTTCATTTTTTTGTTTTAGTATGCATTTCTCTATGTATGGTTTTTTAACTTAGGTGGGATTCCTCCAATCTATAGGTTCTAAGCTCCTGTAATAACATGTTTAAATATATTTTAAAAAACTCTACAAATGCTTATTGTTATTCAAGAGTACACACCTTTTCTAGTTTGAGTTGTTTCTAGAGAGATGACCACTTCATGATAGTTCTCATATTTTATATTCATATTGTTTTCCTCCCCTTTGTATTGATCATTAGGTGTGAACACACTTTCCAATGTAGCCAATCCATTAAGTAACTTGTTTATTTTAAATTGTATGATTTGATCACCATAAAACTCTTAGAATTGGGTTTAATTCATATGAAAACTCTACCTCTTGCTGGATAAAACTAATTTTTTAAATAATTTTTTTAAAATTTCAATGTAATTATTTATTAGGAAATACTAGCATGATAATCAACTTCATATGTTGGTTTGAATATTTCAAGATGTATCTGGTAGGATCAATCTATGCCCCAATGTATTCCATTCTATTTGCCTCAACATTTTTCTTTCTTAAAACAATAAATATATCGATTACATCAAAGTATTCTAAGATATCCCACAATTTATGTTTGTAGGATTTGACTAGGGTTATTTAAAGATAATTGAGATCTTACCTGGTGAATGACCCACTCTGTGTCCCCAAAAACCATCATACTTTTCAGTGCTTTCCTCTTAGTAATTTACAATCCTTTAACCAAAGCTTCATATTTTTCCACATTGTTTGTGCAATTAAACTGAATCCTATGTGAAAAGAGAACGTTTCCCTTCTCGGGTACAACTAGGAAAAACCCTTCTCTAGACCAAACCTTTCATTTATAACCAAAACAAGACGTCTCCCACATACCCTCCAAATCCTCATCCTATTTTAACAAGTTAGGAATGTGATTGTTTACTACTTGGATACAATATATACCCAAACTAGTCTCTTCAAGCGTATCATAGGGATACAAATCCACCTCTCTTGAACCAACTCATTTATCTATTTAACTAGGATCTTTTATTTTGGCCAATGGGGTTCAAGGTTAGATTATTACTCTAGAGGATAAGGCATAATTCACTTCAACGGGCTTGAGATCATAGGTTTTAATGTGTAAATGGAAAATAAGTTTATCCTTAATAGATATTTTGGTGCCATTTAAAGTTTTAAAATGCATATGAGACTAATCGGATGAAAAATAACCCTAAACCATGACAAGTGGAGTATCTATACAAACATATGGAAAAGAAAAGGGAAGGTTAATGATTGAGATAACTTGGGGAAATGTAATGATGGGGGTGAGCGTGTAAGGTTAGAATCATTATTTTTAGGATTCCTACTTCCTTTAAAACAATACCATCAAGTTGAACAAATCCCTTATTGATAGGGGTATATTATTATCCTAGAATATAAAAAAATATATTTGGTAATTATAGAGCTACTAGCACCAAAATCAATCATGCAATTATGTACTAGATATTTTCCAATAATAATAGACACATAAAATGGAGAAAGTTTTGGAAAACAAATTACTTAATGTACATTAGATTGATACAAGATGATTGGTACTGAATTTGCCTCATTTTGGGACGTTGGAGATGATTTGAAATTACTTAACACCTCTTGCAGTAGGCCCATGTGACCATAAATTACTAGAGCATCCCACATTAAGACATTAAAATTGATTCTCTTCATAATATCTACAACATCTAGTGTTGCGGTGTTTATTTTTGAAATTTTATGCATGTCAATATATCTCTCATTTCTCAATAATGAGTTGGTACACATTCTTAGCTAGGTGCTACACATTTTGTGTGTTTTATTTTTTACTAATATCTTCTCTAGAACATATGGCTCTCCTTATATTTGAAAACGAATGGACTTGGAGTTTTTGTGTATCAAAATCCAAGAGTGTCTTATTTTCCCTAAAATTTTAATTTGATTGCACTTGGGCATCATGATGATTTTATTCATTGCAATTTATTGCAAAAACATATCCCTTTTTCAATAAACCAATCTCTCTTTAATATCTACTGTAGATGATAATGGTGGCTCTAGATCTTGATGTGATTATAACAAAAATATTTTATTATCAATGCCTAGCGTAATGATGGAGTTGTACAAAAGGGTATCACACTCTCATATATTAAGCTAGGTTGTGTTTTATGGGAGCCACTTTGCTCTATTTGGGTTAGTGATGTAAGGATGTAATTTCTTGAAAAGAAAAAAATTGGCCTCGAGGATGAGCTCTATTTTTTTGATACATATGATTATAGGTCTAAAAGGGTCTATTATTAGGTTGAGACCAATTCCTCTTCTTGAGTGTCATGTCATTGGCCATATTTATGCGTAGAGTTTTGACCTCATCCAACTCATTTGTAGAATTACTAGGTATGGAAAAACTTTTATGCCCCTAACATATACCATTTATATGTCTAAGTGTGGGATAACCTATGACTTATATAAAATTTATACTTATATTCATTAGTTAGTTAGTCATTAGGTATAAATTAATAATAATGAATGGGTATTACCTTTCACAATCATACCTATATATGGGTGAGTAATTTCTTCCCATAGGTGTGAAGAGTGTGAAATAATGTCTTATTGTAAGAATTAGGAGGTTTCCCCCTCAAAGTGGCTTAATAAGACTTAGGAGGTTTCACTACAAGGGTTTGGGGATTATTTTAACAAGAGGGTGCTATCTCAAGAAACAAATGAATATAACATATTAAGTATGACTTTACTACATGAATTACACTATTCTAAGCTAAAATAACAAGATCATAAGAATTTTGGAGGTTTTGTCCACCCATGGATTAGATCATGAAAAATATGTCATAATTTAGAGCTCTTGAGAAGTATATGAAAGGAGTATAAGATGAAGGCATAACTAAGAGTGAGATCCTATCCCATTTCATATGAAATTTCAAGTTAAAATCAACTAATGCTTCCATTGGTTTTCTCTTTTGTGGTTAGCTTCTCCATTAGTGACAAGTTTTCACTCTTGTCTTAGAATTGTATCTCTAACTTATCTCCAAATTAATTCTGGGAGTGTATGTAATTAGGTAGGAGGTTTTTACACCAGGTAAGGGCCTTTCATTTGAGGTAAGAGTCCAATAATCTCATTTACAACATCAATTTGAGTAACATGATGGACAAAACACGGATGAGAAACATATTATATATAATCAATTGGGTTGGCATAGTTTTTAGTAATGAAATATGGAATAATATTAAGAATTAATGTTATGATGTCATTCCAAAGATTTAAGGATAAATGAATACTAATATTTAAGGTAGGGAAGGAATAATTCCTTTGATGATCAATGAGGGAAATGGTTTGGATGGTTCTTTAAATGATATGGGTAGAAACATCAATGGGGGATTAGATATAGCTTTTAATGGGGTAAATTTCTCATCTCTTTAAATATATCTACTCATGTGATTGGTTTTGGGTGGTAACAATAATAAATTAAAGGGATGGCCTCCAAAAACACACATCCTTATGTATATCCTTCTCATATGCTTATAAAACAAATAGGAATTAGAAATCGAGTGCAATAGAGTTAATAAGTGCTTGAAAATGGTTCAATAACAAATAAAAATAATAATACACCAAGTATTAGCTATAATTTTAAAAATTATGTGTTCTTACACCTAAATTTTTGACAAATATGTAAACATGAAAATAAGATTGGTCCCACCGTGCATGCAGAAATTGTTGGCTACTAAAAATGTGTACCCAAAATATCAAATAGATATTAGTGTGTTAAAAAAATAATAGGTATGTATCAAAGGTTTGGGTGATTATATCCTTCAGAAAACCTATATAAAAATCTAGTTTTTATCCAAATCAATTTAAAATATCACTATTCTACTTCTAATCTACCAATTACAGGGGAAAGGAGGAAGAAAATATTGAATATATACATGGTGATGCAACAATAATTTAGGGGATTACTCTTCTATATGCATTAAAATGAAATAAGATAAAAAATAGTTGCAAAAGGGTAGGTACAAGCCATAATGGTGTAGCCTCAAATTTCCATTCATGTATAAATACAACTAATCAAAGGATAACACTAATTCACCTTGAATAGCTCTTCCCTTTAAGCATCATTACTAGCTTCATGATGGTTTGTTCTTGTTATGGAGTCAAATTTTTCCTTCTTTGTGTCCTATCTCCCTTCACACTCTAGGTTCCTTTCTCAAATACTTAAAGTTATGGTTAATGTAATACCCAAAATGGCTCAAAACAACAAAATTTGTAGTGATTCTCTCTTTACACAAAATAATCCTCTTCTTTCCTACGACAGTGTGTGCTTGCTTCACATGTGAGTATGTTTTATAGGGTTGTCTCAGAGGTCACCTTAGATTATTTATCATCCTTTTATCACATTATGTGTACACTCAAAATTTTGAGATCCTACTCTTTTTTTGACTCTCTATACTCCACCTTTCCTAGGTTTTCAACTTGGTCCTTTTACAATTTCACTAGCTGCTTGAAGATTCAACAAGTAGTGTATGGTTTTGGGTCTTACTGATTTTCCTTAGGTATTATCCCCTACTTATCCATCCATAAAAAAATTATATTCACCATTGAGTTACACTCTAAGAAATCAAAATCTCACTTCATCCTCTTTACCAACATTGTCCCCAAGGATCCTTAAGATAAATATGTTACTATAGAGATGGTTGGGAGACACCACAAAGACCCATGAGACTCTTACAAATTCCTCAATGTAATTTAACTATCCCTAATATATACACCAAAATTTAAGTTCCAACTCTGACTTCTTTTCTCTATAACATATTTATTCTTTGCTAGCTTGCCAAACCCTTAACTAGGTCCTACCAAGAGGATTGTCATGCAAAAATATTTTATAGGGATATTAATCATAATATGAATATAAATTCAGGTACATAGTAAGATATTTTATATGTGTATAAAATTTAATGAGCTAACTTTGAGTTTATCTTGTACATCCTTTGTTAAAGGTTCTTCTAGTTAGCTCTCTTATTGTAGCTCCCTGTGTTTTCAAGCCTACTGTCAAAAAGATATAGATAAATTTACTAATTCTTATTCAAATAGTTGATACACATCCTCATCATAATTATTATCTAATTTTAGGTATGAATAACTTGATTTGATACCTCTGCAACCATGCCCTAGTTGTTCTTTCACTTTTCACTATTGTGACACTTGAGGATTCATTTTGAGTAACAAATATCACTAGAAATTAATTTGAGTCTCCAAATTTGAAATAAAGTATCATAAGAACCTTACCTTCATATGGATTTTACCATTATGGCTTGAGGAACATAGGATTCATCTTTCTCTGGCATTTTTATACTGCCTTGTCATGTAGAATTCACAGTTCAATTGAAAGGTGTTCTTATATCCTTGAACCTAGATAATACACTCTTAATCATGAATGGAACATTCTTATCACACTTCACCCAATAATTTCAATCTCCCCTTCTCCTTGCATATAATGAGAAGAATTAATTCTTGAGAAAATGCAAACATAGACTCAAATCAAGGTTTCTTGGAAAGTTTACTATCCAAGGTCACATAGCACCATACACTTGTTTATGTATTCTCTACCCCTCATTGACCATTATAACCTCCCTCTTACTTAAATATCAACCCCACAATCATTGTACATTCCTATTTTGATGTACTCAAACACAAAGTAATCCTTCACTATCATAATCATGATTTATACATTTGATGCATCCCGCAACGAAGGTCTACATATTCAAACATTCTCCAAGTGCATACAGTCTTTCTTCCATGTGCGAGAACAAAAAAAGAACCTTGAATTCCTCATTTTCACAATAAGAACATATAATAACTATATAGAATGAGATTTAATAGTAAATAATGCCTAAATCCACCATTGTCTTACTTTAAAGTAATTCACCACTCAATATAACAGTGCAATTTCACATTACCTATAAACACATAACCTGGAATCTTCTCAGTCACAATCCATTTGCAAATACAAAGCACAATGTTATTGCAAAAATGCAACACTCATTCCAAGATTACAAACAATCTTTCAAAACCTCAGCTTCTTCCTTCAATATTTCTTGAAACCTTCATACGTTGAGACTCTATCTGGATATAATGAATTGAAATAGTTACAAAATGACTCTTTATATCCCATGAAGACAGTTTTCCACCGGATTAGCCTCACTCCTTGCCCTTGACCCCTATTTTGAACTTTATTTAGGTGAATAAGGAATTGTAATTAGCTTAGTCATGTAGATTCTAGGCTTATAACCTCATTTATGACCTTTATATGATCTAGAGACCTAATGACACTCATTTTGACCTCTTTCCACCATTTTTACAAGTTTACAAGCCCATGGATTTATGAAAATAAAAATGACAAGCTAGGAATGGCCTCCACATTCAAGTTTTACATTTTGGAGGGAAAGTGAGATTTTCAAATTTTGAACATCCTAAACTCCCATTTAGCACATCTAACTAACATCTAATGACCATAAGAACCTATAACCATACCGGAAAACCAAAATTTGATGTCGTCATGGTTTATTCATGTACATGGAGTGATGTTCTACATCACATAATAAACATGCATTTAAATATAATTCTTCCTCTCAGCGTATATCAAACACATAAAAGTAAAATCTTGCAAGTAACATACATACAAGTAAACCAAAAGAGTAACAAATATGTAAGGAATAATAACATAGCAATAAATGGAAGATACGAGACACAATAAGAGATATATTAAAGTCTAAAAAATAAAACAATCTATTACACCCACAATACAAGGAATTAATGCATTTGTAAAACTAAAAACCAAAGGTATAGGAAATCAGATGCTCAAGTACTCAAAATTACATAGTAACTTTACATTTAATAAGGAGTAACCCTTTATAATATACATGCCTTACATTTATAGAAAAATAATAGAAGATAGAAGAGGTAAGAGAGAGAGGGGATTACAAATATGATGTAAATAATAGCCCCTTTCCCATGCACACCTCCTTAAGATGATTATGGAAATCTAACATATTCCCAAAATATTCCCAACTAAGACTATTTACCCAAACAACCATAGGACATATTTTAGAGGATTTGCACAACTAGGATAATAAGCATGATTTGATAAAGGATCACCACTAATTATAAAAATTACTAATAGAAAGTAAATGGAATTTGGAATATATCATTTCCAAAAATCTTAAAACATGGATGAGAATGAACCAAAAATAGTCTAAGGTTGACATACTCAATATCTTTCCAATGAGATCAATTTTGTCGATTTAGAGTTGTAGATCAAAATTTATGACCATTTGAAACTACACAAGATATTTTACACGAGTTGAAAACCATGAGGCTATAAATTTCAACCTTATATTTTATTTTTCCACTTGTATATCCTCATTGGTAACAATTTTCAATGATTCCTACCCAAGTTTGAAGCCATACATGCTCTTTTTATTGGTTATGGGCTCGGGATCTATTACAATGCAAGTGACGAACAAGAGGCCATAAAATTTAACATGGTAGTTATGTTAAAGATCTTGCATTCATGAGGTATCTATTAACCCAAATTTTCCCTAGGAAGATGTGGTCAAACACAACCCCGTCTGAGAATAAATTGAAGAAACAACTCTGTTGAGAAAATCCATGTTTCAAATCCAGTAGCCAATTCTGGTGGGCTTAAAAATGGAATAACAGGCTGGGGAGAAGAAACAATGTTAAAGAACCAAAGGCTCAAAGGAAAAGAAATGATGAAGGCTCAAAGTCTTTGGGCTCTATAAATGACTCAGAACGAGCCCAAAATTGGCTAAGTATGGAGGAGATAGTGGAAGCTACCAAGTGTCCAAACAGTGCACCTCAAAAGATTAAATCCAAAGGGTAGAACCAAATTAGCACAAAAATTCCATGTTTTTAAAGCCCCAAAAGGTTACATTGATTGTTGAAAAGTCTTCAACTCAACGGAGGGTGCCAAGTGTCTTAACGATGCACATTCAAAAGTGGGATCCAGTGAAGACTCAAACTTGCGCCAACCCTCCACGTAGAAAATGGTCAACAAATGTCAAAGGAGAGCAGGCCAAAAATGACTAAGTATAGAATGTAGGAGGAAGGTGCCACATGTCTTAACAATGCTCCCTCAAGGGTAAAATCTTGAGTGGTTTTTCAAATGAGTGTGGGCCTTCCATGTGTCTCAAAGTCCAAAAGGGACAGATTCGGGTTGAATATTCAAAGCATTGAGCAAGCTATGGAAGAAGCCACATGTCGGCCCAACACAACTTCAAAATCAAAATATAAAGGCTGCCCTTAGACATGCTTCAGCCCTCCACGTATCCGGTTTAAAAAGGGGGCCCATTTTGGTAGCTAGTTCCCGCCATTTTGTACGAACCCGATTCAAATTTCAAAAGGGCATATCTTTTGACTCAGTGCTCAAAATATGACAAATTTGGCACCATTGGAAAGAGATCGATCTCGTCTACACCATGGAGATCTAAAAACTTTAATTTTGGAGAGGTTAGGTGGGGAGAAAATGAAGAAACATCTTCATGCCATTAATACATGATCTATTTTCCCCAACAACCAGATCAGATTCAATATGATCCACCGTTCTTCCTCCTTCGAGGCACCGAACAAGTAATTGATGTAGACATGATAGTTTTGGGGTAGAATTGCAGGCATTGAATGCTTCCTATTGGTGGTTGTGTTTCAAATTTAGGTTTTCCCTCCTTTTTCCTTCTTCCTCCATGGATTCATCTATAAATGTAAGAGCAAGGTTCATTTATCATGTTAGGCACTTTGGATGCTTACGCATGTTGCTAAGGACTCTTTATTTTCTATATTTTGAGTTCTGAGACCTCTATGTTTTGCTCTTACAAGTGGATATCAGCTTGCTTATCATTATAATGATTCTATGCATTTTGGAAGTAATAGAAGCATCATTTTTACTATTCTCTATCCTAATGTGTTTGCATTCCTTCTTCTTGCCTCTTCTATTGTATTGTGTATTGTTTTGCTATTTCAATTCCCCTATGAGTTCCATACTTGGTTTTGTTCCACAAAAATGATGCGGTGAATGCGTATTTCATTGTGCTACTCGCTCCTAGACTCCTTTCACACATTCCCTATCATTCTCACTCAGAACATATAGTGTTCACCCCTCTTTTATGGTGTTATCACCTTTTAGTGTAGTTTACTTCATGATATCCTTCTTTCCATGCTCCCTTGGCATTCTTAGCTTAGTTTCCCCTTTCAACACAAGGAGTAGTAGTAGTAGTAGAAATAGATAAAGGAACCGGCCTTCTCTGGAGATCTATCCCAAGCTCGCAAGGTCCCACCACTTGGGGATGGTTCTATTGTGGTCTCAAACACCTCAGCCCTTTTAAGATCTGAGACACAGGTGCATGTTTGAGAAACCAATAGTTTCTAGCACACTCGGTGGGACCAGGATTGAAAGCTCAAATTTCATATCTTCAAGTTCTGGTGTGTGAGTTTAGTGTTTCAACCTTTGGAGTCTCATTTCAAACACATCTAGTGACTCCCAATATTTTAAAATCTCTGTTTCAACAGTCCTGAGTGCCTTCTGTGTGAAAAGTACACACAAGAATAAGTTTAATAGCTAAAGATTCTTTTGAATACCTCCAGCTTTCCCCGAGAAGAGTTCATCCTAGAAATCTCACGCGTGCATCTCTATCTCCAATGCACTACACCCATTCAACTCCTCAAAACACATAACCTGCTCACCCCTGCAATGGAAAATCAATAATCTCCTTCATTAAGAAGCTTTGCAAACTTTGATGGAGGGAGTCCCTTACTCCTGGCCATGCAGCATGATATGCCAAATGGTGCACTCAAGTGTATTCCTTACTTTACTGGTGAGAATTAAGTCACCCCTTAGGAGAATATCTTGGATATAGCTAATGTGTGTTCACTCTATCTAATCACACATAATGATGTAGCGATTAGGATTCTTATAGCCTCTTTCAAAGGTAAAGTACTTGGTGGTATAGCAGATTGAGACTTGGATCTAGTAGCACTTGGGATGAGCCGGGAATAACTCTATGCAATTATATTGAAGACAAGTCAGATCACCTATGTTTAGTGGAGTAGCCCGACAAAAACAAGGAGGGTGCCCAATGAGTAGATGACTGATTTCAACATCAAATTTCAGAAGACTTGGGACAAAATCCCTCTTGTGGTAAGACCTACAACCCAACATGTTTTCCTTTATTATCTAAAGGCACTCAACAATGATATTTTAGTTATGATACAATCTATGGGAGGTAGAACCTTACCGGCCACTTATAGTATTGCAATAAGGGTAAAAAATAGTCTTATTTAGGTGGGAAAATTAGCTCCCAAACTGCCTATGCCCTTGTTCCCAGAAATGTCGCAAGCACCCTAGCCTTCTATAGCCTCTATTCCTACTCTTGAGAAGAGCACACAACCAGTTGCCTCAACATCCTATTCTCCATCACAAAAAAGGAAGATGAAGAATTGAAGGTCTTGATTAGAAATTTATCAAACAAGGTCATATCATTAGAAAAGCAATAGGTGCAAGCATATAGAGGTAATTCTAATCAGGTGCATGGACAAGGCAATCAACCTTGGTGGAATCAATACGAAAATCAAAGATATATGCCCAACTAGTAGAATGATAGATGGAAACCTAGTACACATCTTCCCTTGCAAGTTTCCCTCCCGCACCTTCTCTCCCAAAGCACTCAAAGTGTAAGACGAGCTCTTGTTCTAGTTGAAAAAAACTTGGCGCAAGAGTCATAATGGTGCTTCCCTTGAAAAATGCCTCATAGTCAGTACCATTGTGCTAATGTTGCACACGCCCAAGCGTTCATGATCCAGAATGCTTCCTCCTATGAGCCCTTAACAAGCGCCCATGAAGTAGATAATCCAGAAGGACCAGAAGTTCCTCCGGAGTCTAATTTGATGTTCTTTGGCACAGAGGACTTCTGTGTAATTAACCAAGCTCCAAAAGATACAAATAGATCAGTAAGCCCAAGTTGCGAGACAACATGAGATACGGGGAAAGAGTGTTAGAGTCGGCGCGCAAGTTATCCCCCTGACTACGTAAGTATATCCTCGAAGAAGAAAGAATTAGACAAGGCATCGTGCATTAAAAACATTCAAATCCCTTATAAGGAGGCCCCTCGTAAAGTTCCATCTGAAACAACACGGGCTCCTCATTTAATAGGCTTGAGCCTCTACTCAAGCAAAAATTCAAAGCTTCCACGCTGAGCGGTCAAGCCAAGAAGGGATGTTGTTCCCCAAATGCACAAGGTGGGGGGGATTCCATTTAGCATTGTTGACTAGATGAAGAAAACAAACATAAATGTCACAATGTGGGATGCCCTGACCATTCCATCTCAGTGGGATCTGTTGCATGAAGCTCTAGCGCAACTTCCGCACACTTGAACTAGTTATGTAGAAGCCATGCGCTTCTCAGCCAAAATCTTCCAAGAAGAGGAGAAAAAAGTAAGTAAAGTTACTAAAACCACACCCTTATATATGTCCTTGATTATAGGCAAACACCTAGTGTATAACTGCTTGATTGACTTAGGCGCTAGTACTTCTGTTATGCCTAAGAAGATAGCTGATGTTTTAGGTCTAAAATATAGCTCTTTGTCTAAAGGAGTCTTACAACTTGATGGATAAATTGTAACCACCTTAGGATTCATCAAGGATCTTGAGTTAACCCTCCATGCATATCCAAGCCTAACAATTACTCAAGATGTGTCAATTATTGACTGTCCTCCTTTGTTTTCCCTATGTCTATCAAGAGAATTTAGTGCTAAAGTGGGTAGTTACTTGTCTTCCGATTGGTATCATATGTTACTCAAGACAAGGTATTGTACCCAGTTTACCATACAAGCTGATCCTATATTTTCTTATCATGTAGAGCCATATGTCCCATCCCTCTCCAAGCCAATTGTCTTATCTAGGAAGAACAAGTTTTAGTTCAGAAGAGTAATCTCTTCCACCCTCTCGTTATAGACCTAGCACTTGATGAATGGACAGAAAGGCATAAAAAATTTGATCCCTATGTTGAAGAATTGGAAGACTATGAAAATAGGATTGGTACTTATTGTACTCTAGAAGAAGACGTTATGCTTCTACGCTCGCTCATGAAAGAAAAAGTTCAAAACTGGTCTATGGAAGTAATATTTTGGTGGATCTAGAAGCGAAATGGCGTAGGAGTAGGAGTGGTTCTCATTTCCCATAATGATGATAAATTATTCTTCACGCATAGGCTACGGTTTGCATGTTCTAATAATGTGGCGAGAATATGAAGTCTTTGGTGCATGGCTTGCTTATTGCTTTGAAAAGAAGAAAATTAAATCACTACGAGATCTTTGGGGACACAAAATTGATCATCCACCAAGTTACCAAAAAATGCCAGAAAAATAATAAGCTTCTCAAAGCTTATAAATATAGAGTATGGGACCTACTTGAGAGATTTGATGCCCTTAATCTGCGGGTAGTCTGCGAGAATGAACAAAGAGGTTGACCAAATGGCTGCGCTTAGTTCACATTTTCTCCCATTGAGGAATTTTTCAAAGGAAACACTCGAAAATTAAGATGGTTATTAGAACATCCATTCCAAAAAAATAAATCCAACAGAAAATTATTCGATAGTGATGTGCAGATCATCCAGTTTATCTAGAATGAAGCTAAATTTTCATCAAGTATGCAAGTTGATCTCTAGGACAGCTATGGTGACCAAGTAATACAGATTGAAGACAAATAGGTTTCCTAAAGGATTGGTCACCTTAGAGAAAATGTTCAGCCCTGATGATGAGTTCAAGGGTGAAGAAAGATACATGCACACCGCATAGGAGGATTGCTCCTCCATTACTATTGCACGTGGAAAAGAGCTGTTGCTTAGTAGAACTTGTGCGCATGAAGAAAAATAGGCCTTTATCTCTCTCTGTCAAAAATACATCGATATTTTCTCATGGGAGTATGAAGACCTCAAAGGTTTTGATCCAAGTGTTTCTCAACACTCTATTGACCTTGATCCTGGTATCAAGCCCGTCAGACAAAAGTAACGGCCAATCAATCCAAAGATAGAACCCCTCATGAGAAAGGAACTATCAAAACTCATTGAGGAAAAAATTATCTTTCCTATCAAATACTCTACCTAGGTTACAAATCTGGTTCCAAAGTACACAAGAAGAATGGTGAAATAAAACTTTGTGTTGATTTTAGAGATTTGAATAAGGCATCTCTAAAGGATCATTATCCTTTTCCTTCAATGGAGTAGATTCTATAGACTGTGGCTGGCGCACAAAGGTTCTCCATATTGGATGGGTACTCAGGTTTCAACTAGATCCTGGTCAAGGAAGAGAATTAATACAAAACAACATTTACAACCAAGTGGGGAACATATGCATATCAGAAAATGCCTTTTGGTCTGTCAAATGTGGGTGCAACATTTGTTGCCAGCGACATAGATATTGCCTTCAAAAGTTACTTCAATGAGTTCATCTTGGTTTACCTAGATGATATAATTATCTTCTCAAAGCAAGGCACGGATCACATGGTACACCTGGAAAAGGTATTTGAGAGATGTAGAGAATTTGGGGTATCTCTTAACCCCAAGAAGTGTAATTTTGCGATGGCTCAGGGAAAGCTCTTGGGCCATGTGGTTTGAAAGATGGTATCGTGATTGATCCTAAGTGTGTTTTAGCCATCCTAGCCCTTTCCCTTCCGACACACAAAAATTCCTTATAGTCCTTCCTTGGCAAGATTAACTTTGTTAGGTTTTTATCCCTAACTTTGCGGGACTGGTTCATCCCATCGCCCTCATGCTCAAAAAGGACATAGCCTTTAGATGGATAGCAGAAGGAAGATAAAGCTTCAACAAGATCAAGAAAGAGATTTCTTGTGCACTAACACTCATCAATATATATTACTCAAAGGATTTCATCCTTTATGCTTATGGTTCGATCTAAGCATCTTTGTTATCCTAACATAGGAAAACGAATAAGGGCTGCAATAGGTAATGTCCTTCTTTATCCAAATGCTAAAGGATTCTAAATTGAAATAAAGTCACATGGAGAAGCACATCTTTTCCATCATGTGTGCACTCAAGAAATACAAAATTATGCTCACCACAAATCATATCAAGGTGTTAGTCTCCCACTCATCTGTCAGAGAATTCATCATGAGAGGAGAGATTAGTGAGAAGAGAGCATGATGGGTGACCAAAATCATGGAATATGATGTGACTATTAAGGCCACAAAGCTGGTGAGAGGTAGTTTACTCTACAAGCAGATTGTTGAGGATGTGTAGAGTGAACCTGAGGCTTCATTATTTCTAGATGGAGACCTCCCGTGTGTAGAACATGAACATAATATAGACCCCGGCACACGTGATTGGATGAAGGACATGATCATATTCCTTTCTAAGGGTGTGTACCCTCCCGGTTTGAACAAAGAAAAGAGAAGGCATCTAAGGTTGTAATCTATCCCTTATGTTTTGATTGATGGAATTCTCTTCAAAAAGAAATCTAGATGACGTATTTGTTAAGATGCATCAATGACACACATACTCGAGCAAGTGTTAGTAGAATTTCACGATGGATTCTCTGGTGGAAACTTCTTTGCCAAAACTATAGCAATGAAAATCATAATGGAAGGTATCTTTTGGCCTACCCTATTTATAGATGCACATAGGTGGGTCAAAAATGCAATAAGTATGCTTTCTTTGTAGGAAAGAAAATATTGGCAGCACTTCCCCCGACCAATCCAAGCGGATCAACCTTTTGTGCAATGGGGTCTTGACTTCATAGGCATGATCAATCTGCCTTCAAGCGCTGGACATAAATGGGTGCTGAAAGCTATAGATTACTTCACTAGATAGACATAAGTTGTTGCGCTTAAGGAATCAACTAAGGCAGTCATCCTTGACTTTCTCAAAGGTTTAGTTGTAAGGTTTGATGTTCCTTAAACCATTATCTATGATAATGCAAAGGCCTTCCTTGGTGTTACAATCACCGATTGGGCTCTAAGTCAAGACATTTACCTAAAAACCTCTTCTAACTATTACCCTCGGGAAATGGTCAGGTAGAATCAAAAACAAGAACCGATCAAAATCATGGAGCACACAATGAACATCGGCCCAAAGACGGTGGCATACGAAGGTGTTGTGCGTGCTCTGGGCAAATAGAATCATAATAAAAAAGGCAATACGAACTTCACCTTAAAAGCTTATCTATGGCAAGGAGGCTTCCCTTCCTTTGACACTAGAACTAAATTCATTGGTGCTTTCCCAGTAGCTAGAATTTGAGGGCACGAATGAGAGAGAAATGAGGATGACAGAGCTAGTTCATCTTGAAGAGCTCATAAACTCTACCATGATCAAGCTAGAACAATATCAACAAGCAAAAAGAAATGGTTTGATAGAAAGGCTAGGCCTCAAGCTTTCAAAATTGGGGAATTGGTCCTAAAATGGGATGCTGATAGAGATAAGACAGGGTTCCATTCAAAATTTGATGCACTTTGGAGTGGCTCATACATCATCAAGTCCTGCAAGGAAGCTAACTATTTTCGAGTTAACTCATCTGGATGGAAGCGCGCTATAAATCCCTATAAACAAGATCTATCTCAAACCCTTCCATTAGGTTTACTACATCATGTTGTATATATTAGAGTAGTTTAAATTCCTCCAAGTGTTGTCTATGTATATTGTTTGTTTGTACATAGTTCTTTCCTCTCACGTGCTTCTGTGCAAGCTCTTTTGTTACTTCCAGAGTGCAGAAATGATTCTCAAAGTGATCACAGGAGCATTTCATAATTGAAAAAATAGACTCCTTTCCCAATGGATGCTTCAAGCTACTGATCTCCTTCATCTATCAGGTAGATTTCCCGTGAGTCGTAAAATGTTATCCCAAATTTTCCCCAATAGATTTGGTCAAACATGACCCCGTGTAAGAAGAAATTGAAGAAACGGCTCTATCGAGTGAATCCATGCTTCAAATCCAATAGACAATTTATAGGTGGGTTTAGAAATGGAATAGCGAGTCCAGGAGAAGAAATAGTGTCAAATAACTAGAGGTTCAAAGGAAAAGAAACAACAAAGGCTCAAAGTCTTCGGGCTCTATAAATGACTCGTAACGAGCACGAAATTGGCTAAGTATGAAGGAGACAGTGGAAGTTGCCAAGTGTCCAAATGATGCACCTCCAAAGATTAAATCCAAAGGGAGGAACCAAATGATTTTCAAGATTCCATGCATCCAGAGCCCCAAAAAGTGGCACCACCATTGAAAAGTATTATTCTTAATGGAGGGTGCCAAGTGTCTTAACAACGCACATTCAAAAGCGGGATCCAGGATGAAGACTCAAACTTACGCTAGCCCTCCACATAGAAAATGGTCAAAAAATGTCAAAGGAGAGTAGGCCCAAAATGAATAAGTATAAAATGTAGGTGGAACATGCCACGTGTCTTAACAACGCTCCCTCAAGTGTAAAATCCTGAGTGGGTTTTCAAATGAGCACGGGCCTTCCACGTGTCTCAGAGTCCAAAAGGGACAGAGTCGGGTTGAATAGTCAAAGCACTGAGCAAGCTATGGAAGAAGCCACGTGTCAACCCGACGTAACTTCAAAATCAAAATACAAAGGCTTCCCTTAGACATGCACCACCCTCCACGTATCGATTTAAAAAGGGGGCCCATTTTGGTAGTTGGTTCCCACCATTTTGTATGGACCCAATTCAAATTTCAAAAGGGCATATCTTTTGACTCAGTGCTCAAAATCGACAAATTTGGCACCATTAGAAAGAGCTCAATCTCGTCTACGCCATGGAGATCTGAAAACTTTAATTTTGGAGAGGTTAGGTGGGGAGAAAATGAAGAAACATCTTTGTGCCATTAATACAGGATCTATTTGCCCCAACAACTAGATTGGATTTGATATGATCCGCTTCGTTCTTCCTCCTTCAAGGTACCGAACAAGTAATTGATGCAGACATGATAGTTTTGGGGCAGAATTGTAGGCATTGAATGCTTCTATTGGTGGTTATGTTTCAAATTCAGGTTTTCCCTCCTTTTTCCTTCTTCCTCCATGGATTCATCTATAAATGTAAGAGCAAGGCTCATTTATTATGTTGGACACTCTGGATCCTTACGCATGTTGCTAAGGACTCCATATTTTCTATATTTTGAGTTACAGACCTCCATGTTTGGCTCTTGCAAGTGGATATTGGCCTCCTTATCATTGTAATAGTTATGTGCATTTTTGGAAGTAATAGAAGCATCATTTGTGACTATTCTCTGTCCTAACGTGTTTACATTCCTTCTTCTTGCCTCTTCTCTTGTATTGTGTATTGTTGTGCTATTTCAAGTCCCCTATAGTTCCATACTTGGTTGTGTTCCATGAGAATGATCTGGTGAATGCATATTTCATTATGCTACTCATGCCTAGCCTCCTTTCACACATTCCCTGTCATTCTTGCTTAGAACAGATAGTGTTCACCCCTCTTTTATGGTGTTATTACCTTTTAGTGTAGTTTACTTCATGATATCCTTCTTTCCCTGGTCCCTTGGCATTCTTAGCTTAGTTTCCCCTTTCAACACAAGGAGTAGCAGTAGAAGTAGAAATAGATAGAGGAACTAGCCTTCTCTGGAGATCTATCCCAAACTCGTAAGGTCCCACCACTTGGGGACGGTTCCATTGTGGTCTTAAACACCTTGGCCCTTTTAAGAAATGAGATGCGGGTGCATGTTTGAGAAATGAATAGTCTCCATTTCCTTCCCTTCCAAGTCTCACTATTCTTGAGATCCCGAGATTTAATGATTGCATAATGTATCATGATCTCATGTTGGACCCCTAAAATATTGACCAAGTATGAAGGCACATATGCACGCAAGGTACCGATTATGGAATGAAACTCAAGGAAAAAGTGTGCAAGAGAAGGAATTAAGGAAGCATGTAGCACGCGTGATGCATGAAAGGATCGAGACTTAGTCATTTTTCCATTCTAGAAAGCGAGAACACGTGAAAATCATGACCTGGTTGCACATGGATAAGATGCCAGCCTGGTGACAGGTTGGCCCAGGAAGGAGCATGCTTGCAATGGAATATTCTAGAAGAACATCATGGAATGAAGTGGAGAGCTCAGGCCTAGAGAAGCATGCTCACATGGAGGACCACATTCGGACACTTGGCACCAGATTTGAGGGTGAGTTGGTAGTCCAGGAAAGCTATAAATACAAGCACCTACAGAGATAGAGAGAGAGACACATGGAGATATACATACAAATATCCATATAGACACCTAGAGAGTGAACGGAGCTCTGCAAAAATGTTGTGAGGACTCTATTAGTGAATATTTTTAGTCAGGAGAGAATGCACTAGGCCTAGGGGTTGTAAATTTTCTTTTGGGTAGCTTAGTTACATTAAGTCTAGTGCAATTCATGACTATGATCCGCTTCTCTGCGACCCTCTCGTAATGGTTCCATGGATGTAAAAAGGTTACTGTTATAATATATACATGAATATCAATGGTTCGATGCATATTTCTCTCTTATGAGTTCTCTTTCCTGTCATGCTAAGTATGAATGCTTGTATGTTTCCTTCTATCACAATACATGTTGTGGATTTTGTTAAGCAATTGATCTAAAATAACTACAAGGATCTAGAGGCCGTTAAAGAGACCTATGGTTCTTACATGTCTTAAATTCCCTTATAAAATCTCTTACACTAATCATAGATGATGTATCCCACTAAACTCACATAAAAGAGAGACTCGGTACCCGCATGTGCCTCGGGTGATCACTCAACTTTCGTTGGGTGATAGGTCCGGCACGCATGGGGTTCCTTTATTTTGTGATAGGAGTAAAAATGACTACATCTTGGTTCCGTTGCTAGGACCTCTTTTTGAAGTTGTAGTGGGATTTTAGCATACATCATGATCTATGTAATGAGTAATGACTGAATGGTTAACGTTGGAGAATGTTGAATCATGGTTCAAGAGCATAGAGGATGAATTTTCTCAAAGATTCAGCCTTTGGACTGAGTTTAATGCACATAGATGGGTAGAAGAAAATCTCTACCACGATCTATACGAAACTTTTTTGTTGTTTCCCTATGGAACTATATGAATGGCTCTCAGCCTATGCATCTAGATCAAGTTGGCATTATAGATCACATCTGTGGACCCAAGAAGAGTACCAAAGGCTACAAGATGTAGATCTGACATGGACCCATGTTGTGGATCATTGGTGGAAAGGAGTATTGGCTAGCTACACTCTGGAGTACACCATTTCCACATATTCTTGTCTAGAGGTGGCTGAGTTTGAGTTTTTGAAGGAGCCCAGAGGATCATTTCTATGTGCTATCCCTCTAGCTCTAAAGATCTTGATGATTACCATGAGTTTAGAGGCTTTCCCAATGGCCGGCTAAACCATTCTGAGTGCTAGGTGAGGAAGCTAGGGTGGAGGAAGATGGCAGATGTTGCGGTGGAGAAAGAAAGGGAGGAGAGATGACTCAAGTATGGTGAAGCACGTGAAAGGGAGATTGTTAGATGATGTGAGGTTGTAGGTGTGATGGATGTATGGTGGAAGATGTTGTGGGAAGGATTTGAGGTTCACGTTGAAGACGTGGAGCAATCCCATCTTGGCAAGTGCATGAGAGAAACCCCTTTAGCTTCTGATGAGAGTTCATAACATGGAGAAAGAAGAACCGTTGGTGCACATCTGAGCCCACCTATTGACCGAACCTTGGCGCTTGGTTTTCCAGATCAGGGGGATAATATTACTAATCTAGTTGATTACATTGGAGGTGATCGTTCTATGCCTAGGAGGTATAATTTCTTGTTTGGTACTTCTATGGCTGTAAACACCAGCCCAGTGTTAGGAATTTTCGGGCAAGGTATAGGAACACAAGCATTTGGTCTCGCATCTGGAAGTGGTGTGGGGTATACTATTGGTAGTGGGGCATTATTGTAGACCGTAGGTGCATAGCTCAGTGGAACTGTGGGAACCCTTGGCATGACCACTTCAGGACTTGGTGGGCCTAGTGGATCTGGTGGTTCAAGACACAGGGGACTTCGTGGATCGGTGGTGGAGGAAACACAGGCGGAAACCAAGGATCTAGCAGAGGAGGATTTGGACCCCAACCACCCCCACAAGTTTTCTTTGAAATGTCTCTACATTTTCCTAATTATAGAGGTATTGAGGATGTTGCGGAACATGTTCACAAGTGTGAACTACTATGGCGCGTGAAGGGTGTCACAACCCTAGAACGGAAGGCTAGTCAGTTTGCAACCACGTTGCAAGGGTGCGCGCATAGTTGGTATAGGAAGTATGACCCTCATCAGATAGTAGTGGATTATACTGCCTTAAAGAATGCATTCTTGGTAGAGTTCCACATTCCTGAGTTTGAGTAGAAGAGCATCAGTGCTTTGAAGGAGATTCAATAAGGAATGGTAGAGAGTGTGTGGGAGTATGATGCATACTTTAAAACTCTCTTGTCTAAATTATCATATGATATTCACCCTTCATAGCATGCTCAGTGGTTTGTTAGAGGATTGATCACCCCTTTTAGAAGGGCCTTATCTCATAAAAATTTACTGAGACCCGCACGAGGCATTGGGAAGCGCCCTACGCGCCGAGGCTATTGGTAGTGTTGATACTGGTGTTAGCCCATTCTTGGAGGCTCAGATTGCTACTATGGCCAAGTAGTTGAAAATTTATCCGTGAACTCAGCCCATAAGACTCGGTGGTTTGTGGTGCACATATTGTGAAATAGAGGGCACATTGAGGATAATTTCCCTTAGAGGAGATGTATGCATTGTTGCAGTAGAGTGTGAAATTTGTCATGGGGACCATGATGCAAGTAGATGTCCCTTGCTGTAGCATGCAATTAGGAAGAATGTATCTTGTTATTGCAAGATTTTCACTTCTACAACCCATGATACTAAGGAGTGAAGGCTCATTGATCAAATCCATGAGGCCATTGATCATGGGGTGCACCAAACTAGTGTTGCAGTAGTTCCAAGGGTGATGATCACCGTTATGAGGAGTGCAGATGGAGGCATGCGTGGAAGAGGTTTTGAGGAGGATTTTGTGGTCATGGTAACTACAGAGGAGGAAGGAGTGAGTTCTAAATGGAACCTGTTTCAACTGTGGATCTACAAAACATTACAAACAGAATGCCGGACTTGTTGCAGGTGCTCGTGGTGCGAGAAAGAAGCATAAGTATGAGGAGTACCTAGAATTATTTGAGCATATGAATCAGCAGAAAGACCGAAAGGACAAGGGCATTGCAATGGTCAGTATCAAGAAGGCAGACATACAGTGGATGCCTCGGGTAACACAGGATGCAGGTTTGGAGCTTGTCTTGGTAACAACAAGGGCAGAAGCCACGTGCGCAAGAGAGATACCAAGACAGAAGAACCTAGTTTCAAGGGAGGAGGTTGTTCATGGAAATTATCTAGACCCCGAACATCGAGTGAGATATATCAGGACACCATGGATGTCATTTGGAGCTTACAAGGGGAAATCTAGTGTCTAAAGGAGAAATCTAGGAGGGAGGAACAAGGAAGGAGAGTTGAGGCGCAAAAGGATGACCTGGATGAGGTCAAGGAGGTGTGTAAAATGCTAAGGTAGGAGAATATCATTCCCTTGCTAGGATCATGGTTGAGAGAGAAGGTACCATGCGCCGAGGAGAGTGCAAGAGATAGGTATTACACGTGAACCTTCCCCCTCACAGCCTCAATTATGAAAAGGAGATTATGTTGAATGCAGTTGTAGATGGATGACTCCTCAGTAATATCCTCATTGACACAGGCGCAAAGGTTAATGTTCTAACTTTAGATGCATGGAACAAGATGGGAAGATCTACATCACAACTATCTTTGAATGTGTTGTATATGGAAAACAAGACTAAGGCAATGCCCATCGGTGTCTTAAAGGATGCAACTATTACTATCCAGGGAGCCAATATTACTGGGGAATTTGAAGTCTTGGCACTCGCCAAGGTGGAAAATTTCCCAAAGACTACTTGGGTGACCTTGGTGTTATAAGAACAATGCAGACCTTCATTCAACAAAGGGTACATTAGCTTCAAGAATAAGGAGGAACGGGTCATTATACCCCTAGCTGATGGGAATTCGACACCCTATATTGAACCATTAGGGGAAGAAGTTCTAGACAGGATATATGTGTGCTCAATCAAAGACCCTGAGATGATACACCCTACTAACGAGGTTATCCAGTTTGAAGATGCTCAGTCAGTGAGTGATACCACCAGCCTGGCATGTGAAAATTGGGTGCATGGGACTTATGAATTGATGGGATGGAAGTTGAGATGGTTAGTGACCAAGGTAACAAAGTGTGCACGGTTCAAAGGTGCCTTGGAGGAAAAGAACTACCCAAGTATTCAGGAGGAGCCTTCCCTGAGATCTTTCTGCATGAGGTGGAAGCTCAGTGGAAGGATGAGAAGGAATGGAGGGGGATGTTAAGTTATGTCTTTCTTAGCACAATAGCGTGGTCATGGGCTACACATTAGGAGAGCCTTTTAGAGTGGTGTGAGGTAAGAATTTCTCTCTCTGTTAGATTTTCTAGGAGTAATGTACCCACCATCATCAAGGAGTACCATGGGAAGGAGCCCACCTCTTTCCACATCCAGGAGTGTGAACGGGTCTGGAGAGAAGGCTTAGAAGATTTACCACCATCCCTCTAGGTGCACAAGTTGTATTCTACACTACGAGATTGAGTGCACACATGTTACATTCATTCGAGAGACACGCCGCCGAAAAGGAATTGGCAAGAGCTTGCGGTTGACCTTATTCAAACCTTTGAGTATCGGGATACCGAACCATCAATTGATAAGGCCTTACAGGGTATCAAGCACCTTACCATGGGGGACAGTGCCAGGATGGAAGATAGGCTATTGGAATTAATAGGTGAACCAAGGTTGGGGGTGCACTTTGAAGAAGAAGTAGAGGAAACAGAAGAGCTACAGCTTGAGTGTGCGTGTTTGGAAAAATAAAAAGGAAAGTTGGTACATGTGATTGATGGAGAGGAATCATAAAAATTATATGTTAGCCATTTTGTAGGGATGCGTGAGGTAGTAGATAGTATAGATACTCACATGCGTGCCTACCATGAGCCCTTAAAAATGAAGAAAGTTAACATCGGTTTAGGAGAAGAACCTAAGGAAGCTATTATAGGAGATTACTAGTCGGAGAAGGAAGTATCTAAGATCATTGATCTATTGCACAAATTTGAGGATTTATTCCTGCATGGGTACCATGAGCTCAAAGGCTTTCACCATTCCTTAGGGGATATGAAGATAAAATTGAAGGACGGTGCGCGCCCGGTTAGGAAAAGACCCTATTGAATGAATCCCAATTTATGCGTGAAGGTTAAGGAAGAGATAGAAAAAATGATAGGTTCTGGGATCATTTAGGTAGTGGAAGAATAAAAGTGGATAAGTACGATGGTAATCAACATCAAGAAGGATGGGTGGATTAGTATCTATGTGGATTATAGGGAATTGAATGTAGTTTGTGTCATTGATCCATTTCCGACCTCCTTCACTGAAGAAATTTTGGAAGGAGTTGCTGGGCACAAAATCTATTCCTTTACGGATGGATTTTCAGGGTAGTCCAGATTGCAAAGGAGGACCAGGAGAAGACAACTTTCACCACCGAGTGGGGAAGTTTCACATATACGGTCATGCCCTTTGGGTTGAAGAAAACACCTATTGTCTTTTCATGCATAGTGGTGCAAGCATTCTAGGACTTCATCCATAAGTTTCTTTAGGTCTATTTAGATGATTGGACAGTGTATAGTCTAGTTAAAGACCATTGTGACAATTTAAGGTTAATGTTTGAGAGGTGTAGGAAGTTGAGGATATCCCTCAACATCAAGAAATGTGTGTTTGCTACACCAATTGGGACTTTATTGGGGCATATCATATGTAAGGAGGGCTTCACACGGGTAGATCCCTGCTAAGGTTGTAATTATTGTGGGGTTAGGGAGCCTACTAGCCGAGTGTAGTGTGTAGATTCCTTGGGCATACGGGCTATTACAGGAAATTTATTAAGGGATATGCCAAGATTGTTACGCCTTTAGAGGAGCTTCTTAGAAATAAAAGTGCCTTCCATTGGGGAGAGAGACGCGAGAGGGCATTTGATACATTAAAAGATAGGCTTATCACCGCACCTATATTACATTTTCCCTCTTGGGACAAGCCCTTTCATGTCCATGTAGATGCCTCAGGGACCGCCATTAGAGCAGTGCTTGCACAACCAGGTGAGGGGATTATTGATCATCCTCTATGTTTTACAAGCGTAAAACCGACACCAGCAGGGTAGAATTATACCACAACTAAGCACGAGGCATTGTCAATGATCTACACACTTTTCAAGTTTAGATAGTATCTGCTAGCAACACCCTTTGTGTTTTACACTGACCACATGGCATTAAAATATTTGGTGAACAAGCCTATCCTACAAGGGCGCATATGTCAGTGGGTGTTGTTGTTTCAAGAATTTGAATTCACCATTGTAATGAAGCCTGGAAAAAGAAATTGTGGGCCTGATAATCTGTCAAGAATTGATTTAGGGTAGGATGCACAAAGTATTGAGGAAACAATGCCAAACATGTAACTATTTAGATTACGGTGAAGACCCTCAGATTTGGAAGAGATTGCAATATTTTTAAAGGAAGGTGTGGCACCGGAAGGAATGAAGACTTTAGAGAAAAATTAGTTGGCTATACACACCGTACCCTACATGTTATACAGTGGAGACTTATACAAGTTGGGACGTGATGAATTTTTGCGCAAGTGTGTATTAGAGCATGAGCACCTGGCTATCATGGATGAGGCACACATAGGAAGTGTGGGTGGGCATTATGTAGGTGATGTCACCACGCATAAGATATTAATGGTAGGTTTGTGGTGGGAAAACGTGTACAAGGATTGTAGAGACTATTGTAAAGTGTGTGACCATTGTTAGCGCCTTGGAAAACCAGGAAGGAGAGATGAAATGCCTTTGTGCCCTATCCCTAGCATGGAACCTTTTAAAAAGTGGGCAATAGACTTTGTAGGACCTATTGTACCAACGAAATGTAGGACTAGGTCACACTATGTCATCACTTACATGGATTACCTAATAAGGTGGGTAGAGACAGCTCCGACTAAAGATTGCACAACAACAACAGGGCAAGGTTCTTGTGGGAGAACATTATCACGAGGTATGGATGTCTGTTGAGTTTGACCAGTGATAGGGGTACATATTTCTTGAATGAGATTGTGAGGATCATATTATCAGATTTCATGGTAGCTCATCACAAGACTATGCCCTATCACCCACAAGAAAATGGAACCATGGAAGCATTCAACAAAATACTGAGTCATACCCTGACCAAAATTTGTGATGTCAGAAGACAAGATTGGGATGACAAAGTATCGACAATATTGTGGGCTTATAAGACAACATATAAAAGGCTAAACAAAGCCACACCTTTTCAGTTGGTGTTTGGTGTAGAAGCTATTTTGCTAGTTGAATTTATGTTTCCTTCTCTGTGAATAGCGTGCGCAGGAGGGTTAGCCGATGAAAAAGCGCTGGAAGAAAGAATTGATGAGTTAATGAAGCTAGATGAACAAAGATCACTCGCTAGGTGGAGCCAAATAGCTAAAAAAAGCAAAGTAGAAGGCTTGACATGATTGCCACATTAGAAATAAGAAGTTTGAGGTTGGGAAGTTGGTATTACTATATGATTCTAAGTTTCTATGCCATCCTGGGAAATTGAAATTCCATTGGTTGGGTCCTTACACAATCTCATACATCCTTGATTCAGGTGCATGCCAGCTACAAGCAATAGATGGGATGAATTTTTCTAGACACTTCAATGGGAGTAGACTGAAGCCCTACTATAAATAAGTCTTCTTGGTGTTTGTAAATAAGGTAGTTTTCTAGTTAGTTTAGAAGTTTCCTTTATGCAGTTCCCTTTCTTATGTTTCCCTTTTGCATTGGTGTTTTGTTTTGCGCCTTTGGCACCAGTAACCTTATTGCTATTCTAGAGAATTTATGAGTGTGTAGAGAACCACACATCATTTTAAGTGTGGGGTGGAGAAATGTGAAGGAGTGCATGATTAGAGTGCTAAGGAAGTTGTGTTGAAAATCCCTGTTGAATGGCCCGGTTGAAAGAGGTATATGAAGAGAAAATATGGAAGAAGAATGGTTGGTGCCAAGATAAAGCTACTTGTAGATCCCATGTACTAAGGAGGAAAAAGTGCATTTAAGCAACATGAGGTAGGTGAGAGCAAGAATCAGGACAGAAGAAGTGCCTTCGGCATGGGTTACGCGTGCGCAAGAGTCTCCTGTCATGTTGGATTGGTTGTGTGCTAGAAGGTTGGAGGAGTTTTCATGTAGGTTGGGCGCGTAAGTGAAAGCACTGAAGATGGGCTTTTTTAAAAAGCTACATTAAATGAAAAAGTATGGTGGTAGGTGAAGTAGTATTTAATGTTCAAAAAGAGAAAAACTATAAGTAAAGGGTTGAGGCACTTTCATTTTCACTTTGTGAAATAGAGAAAGAAGTGAGTTTTATAAATTAGAGTTTCCATATTTGATCGAGCGAAGAAAGATCTATGGGATTGAAGCGTGAGCAGCTAGTTTGAGTTTTCAAACCAGTAGGAAGAAGTTACACGGGCGTGAAAAAAGTTGTGAGGAAGCTGTCTTGTGGAAACTTTATCCCAGTTAAGGTTTGACAAACTAGGGCATGGTTTCAAGAGATTTATATCACGGATTTGAGATCAGAGGTTGGAAGAAGTAGGACAGAGTAACAAGGAGGGAGTGGAGTGATAAGAGGACCTTGAAAATGGCACCCAAGAAAGGAAAGGGCAAGGGCAAGGCTAAATAACAAGAACCCGACGTGAACACAAATGAAGAATGGTATGCGGAGATGCAATACCCAGATGGGGTGATGATGGGTAAGGAGTGGGAATCCCACCTAAGAAATATTCTGTAAGTGATTATAACCACCGAAAAAACACGATAGAGAAGGAAATGGCACTGGAGTTAGTGTGCCCCACGAGTAAACAAACACCAGAGGGCTTGCCAATCTACGATGATGATGTTAAGGTCAAAATGGAGAAGGCAGGGTTGTTGCAACTCTATGAGTTGCCCTATTTTGGGAAACCAGAGCACCTGTATCAATGGTTAATGTCATGGGTACATGAATATTACTTCCACTTTGTAGGGCACAAGATGCACGTTACTCCCTAGCTTATCTCTCTAGTTCACAGGCCTTATATGTGAAGGAAACAACTTGGAGGATGACCTGAGTGACAAGGAGGCAATTCAGGAGACCATAAACGAATATGCCTGCAAAAAGGGGTCAAGGTACTATGACATTTTAGACATCAAGGACCCCATGATGAAAATGGCCGTGCATCCGTAATGAATTTGAATGGCTAGGAGAGATGGACCCAAGTCAATAAGCCTTGGTTACATGTTTGCAGAAAAATTGTAGAAGGCACCATATACAACTTGTCTACTTACATTGCAGAGGAGATTTTCAGTTGTGTGAAGGACGAGGATAGAATCCTCTTCGGCAATGTCCTCCTGACCATCATATTTTCAGAGATTGGAGTGCCTGATGCACCAAAAAATTTTGTATGGGAGTACCCCGCCGAGGATCCTTCGCCTGCAAAGAGATTCGAGAAGTATGCTGTGACACAATGACAACACCCCACAAGGCGCGACTAGAGAAATGATATACGCACCTAAGGAACGCATTCGGGGTAGAGTGGAGAATCCCTGAACAACTCAGCCACTGAAGGGGAATCTAAATTCACTGTATATCAACATTTCTACCTGGGCAGGTTCAGGCTGATAGATGAATCATGGAGCCATTGGTGCAAACTTCCCTTTGCATTCACTTCTCAATACTTCCAAGTAGGAGTATTTAAGGAATCAAATAAATTAAAACTAGAACTAGGTAGTCTAGACTGGGAGGATAGAGAGATGTGGAAAATATTGAACTACCCCGATGGCAAGTGTGCGTACGAAGAAAGGTATGTGTCGCGACGCGGTCTAGATGACAAGGCCGATAACGCTACCCATGCAGGAGGATCCACGGCATACATGTACCTCCATATAAGGATTTTTTTGAAAAGGACGCATACTTGGAGAATGAAGTCTCCATACTTGAGGATCCCATGGGTAGGAAGAAGCCCGTGCCCAAGAAGAGGGGAAGAGAAGATGAAGAAGAACCAAGTGTGCAGATCGCTCGATAATGAGCATGCCAACAACAAGCACCAAGCCCAAGACTTACACGTGGAGAAAGAAATCCTGGTAAAGGAGAATACACTAGAAGTGGAGGCACCTAGGCAACCACTCACTACGAAAAAGTCACCGAGGAAGGGGAAGCGGCTGAATCCCTTGTCAAGGAGCCACCTCTTGGGAAAAATCAGAGGGTGGAAGAGGAAGCTAACTCGGAGGAGACCGAAAACTTGGAGAAGTATATGGGTAAAAGAGAAGGTGAGAGTGAAGAAGAAGACAGAAAGGAAGATGAGCCTGAGAAGGACTAGGAGCCACATGTGTTCAATGTGTACGAATCAGGAGAAGGGAGTGAAGATGAGAAGTAGGAGTTCATATTCACATGGTGTAAGGGAACCCAAGATGAATAATGCACCAGGGACATGGGAAGGAATGAAGAGGTTGGCATGGAAAAGTAGGAAGCTATAAGATTCACAAATTAGCAGATCACTGAAGTGGCAGAGAGAGAAGCAAAGAGAATGCTCGAGGCCCTGGTAGACTAAGAGTTGGAGTGCAGCGCTGACATAGTGCTGGAGGAAGGAGAGGAAAACACTGATAAGGAGCATGGCAGCATGGGAGGAGGTCCTGCTCTAATAATGAGTTTTCCCAAAGGCACACGCTTGGGAAGGAGGGCCCTCGATACTGAGAATAAAGAAAAGTGATGGGATACATTAATGACTCAACAAAGGTACTACACGTGCGGTTCCAAAGCATGATACCCATAGAAAGGATTTTAGCCATGGGGTCATTTGAGAAGGAAGGTGCGTACTTGAATGAAGAATTCTCTCTTGGGAATTTGAGTCCCACATTGATGAGCTAGAATTTGAAGTCCGCCAAGGAGCTATCATCATAGTACAGAGTTTAAGGAGAAATCCCTTGGTAAATGCCCAGAACTCTCAAATTACCAATTCTTTAATGCACTTAATAAGGTCGCATCAAGATAGAGGCTAGGCTCTTCGCACGTAATGATAGAATAAGAGTATTGGAGGAGAAACTAGGGAAGAAAGAAGAGGAGTTGGTGGAGAAGACCAATATTTTGAAGCAGGAAGAACTCATCAACACAAAAATAAAGCACGAGTTAAAGGAAGAAAATAAAAAGGTGTAGGAAGTGTACAAGAAGATGGAATCTATCAAGAGCATCATCCTTTTAAAGCACCTAGACTTAGCGCCACCCGCACAGAAGTACTCATCCCTTATGGAATGTTTAGAAGATCTAACACGCATCCTCACTATGGAGAGATGACCTTTGGCCCTGGAGTTTACAAAAGAAGTGGCCGCATGCTTAAAGGAGGAGGATAGGTTGAAGGTGGTAGTGCTTGTTGCGGAGTACAACCAGTGCTTGCAGAAGTTAAAGTCACTACCCAATCTGTTGAGGCCACATATGATACTTGCGCAGACAGGGATAAGGTAGCAAGCTCCTTGGTCACCACACTCGAAGCAGAGCTAAAAGAGTTCCAGGAGAAGAACAAAGGAAATAGGGAAGAGAGGGACAAGGTTCTTCTTTGAAGTGGAAAGCAAATCTGAGGTGATTGAAGCATTAAGGAGTTCAATCAAGGCCCGGCTGAAAGAACTATATCCTCAAATTACCAGGAGGATGGACATGCTTGAAGACCTGGGCAAGGAGATGGAGAAGATTGTTGACACCTTGGGCACCCAAGGAAGTGGATTGAGTTTTGATGAGGTGAGCATCCACGATCGGTGACTTCGTTAGAAGGCACAGAGTGAGGTCGACATTTGGAACAAGCTGGAGGTAGACTTACAAAAGGATTTTCCCTGCTTTGTGAGTTGATGCCCCCCCATTCTTCATTCTTCCCCTATTCTTTCATTCCTTTATTCTTTTACAAAATGTAAGATTACACCTTGAGGCATCCCACACGAGTTAAGTAGAGTGTTTCCACGGATAAAGAACATGTGTAGTGTGGGGTGATGTTGGGCCCCTAGAATATTGACCAAGTATGAAGGTGCATAGGCACGTAAGGTCCTAGTTATGGAATGACATGCAAGGAAAAATAACGCAAGAGAAGGAATCAAGGAAGCATGTAGCACGCGTGACACGTGAAAGGATCGGGACTTAGTCACTTTGGATGTTTGGAGTAGAACACGTGAAAAGCATGACCATTGCGTGTGGATAAAATGCCACCTGACGATAGGTTGGCCTGGAAGGAGCATGCTTGCGATGGAATCTTCTAGAAGAACATCATATAATGAAGTGGATAGCTCGAGGCCTAGAAAGCATGCTCACATGGAGGACCACATTTAGACACTTAGCACTAGATCTAAGGGTGTTGGAGGGCGAGTTGGCAGTCCAGAAAGCTATAAATACAAGATCCATAGAGATAGAGAGAGACACATGGAGATATACATTAAAATATCCATATAGACACCTAGAAAGTGAGCAAAGCTCGTAAAAATGTTTCGAGGACTCGTTAGTGAATAGTTGTATTCGTAAGAGAATGCACTAGGCCTAGGGGTTGTAAATTTTCTTTTGGGTAGCTTAGTTACATTGAGTCCGGCAATGCATGATCATTGCGTCTGTTTCTCTGTGACCCTATGTAATGGTTCCATGGATGTAATAAGGTTACTGTTATAATATATACATGAATATCAATGGTTTACGATCCATATTTCTCTCTTATGAGTTCTCTTTCCTATCATGTTAAGTATGAATGCTTGTATGTTTCCTTTCATCATAATACATGTTGTGGATTCATTAAGCACTCGATCCGAAAATGATTGTAAGGGTCTAGAGGCCGTTCGAGCCCTATGGTTCTTGCATGTCTTAACTTCCCTTCTAAAATCTCTTACACTAATCATAAATGATGTATCCCACTAAACTCACTTAAAAGAGAGACTCGATACCCGTGCGTGCCTCGGGTGAGTGCTCACTTTCATTTGGGTGATAGGCCGACGCACATGGGGTTCCTTACTTTTGTGATAGGAGTAAAAATTACTACATCTCGACATCTATTTTCTTAATCTTTTTTATTTCCATGTGGTGATTTTTCATGTTTTCAAGCCTCTCGTGTTTCTACCTTAGTTTATTTTACCTTTGACTTCTCGGGACCAAGAATAGTGACACATGTCCCATTTAGTATTTATCTTGGATTCATGCCTTAACTTATTGTTTCTAAATTTTGGGAACCATTTTTTTATTTGTACCACATGGCACGATGATGGGATTTCAATTTCTTGGGAATTTTATATGCCTTAGATATTTTGAATATATTTTCAATCAGCTAGGAACATGAGTTTCAAATATTGTGTCATGTCGCATAATCCATGTTACTCGAACTCATGCCTTATTTTTTAACTTTTTCTCAAAATGTCAAGGATGAAAATATATTTTCTCCACTTAATTAATGGAGCTCTTTTGTATAAAAACACTTAAAAATTTTCCCTCCTCATGAATTTGGGATTTAACCCCAAGTTGAAATATAAATTTTCTACCAATGTTTGAGAACTTTACACATATAGTGGAAAACAAGGGGAAAAATAAAGACCCATAATCTCAAACTTGATTTCCAAGGAATTAAAGGCACCAAAGAACACTTAATACTCGATATGAGCATAATGGGGGATATGGAAACAACCAAAATTTTAATGTAACTTTGTGGAATTCTCATAATGGAGTAAGGTAAATTATGCAAGTTAGGAAAATAATGAATCTAACTAATGACTGATTATGAACATTGATTTAACCTTATAGGGCTTAGAGATTAATCCCAATTGGTGTGGAAAAGTAAAAACACTCCAAAAATACCTGTACTTGAATGTGAAGCCATGTAAATATCAAATATTCACCTTAATGACCAAAAATCACTAAAATGAGAGCTTATAACACTTTACGATAGTTTTCAATCTAGTGGAAAAATATCTTTAGAGATTGGATATGTTATCAAATGAATTAAAAAGAAGAGACATGTGAATAGAGAGTGATCCCAATCCTTTAGCTCCATTCAAAAAATCTATGAAAATGTGAACCTCTGAAGATTAAAAAAATATAGATCATAAAACATAACAATGAAGTGATAAAATAGGAAATTTATTTTGGTTTCTCAAAATGATGTGGGGCTCATTTTGGCAACACCCACTATAACCCATTCAACCTCATCCTTGATATATAGTTTCTCTTATTCCTATACGAATCCTAGAACATTACTCAATAATAATTAGTCATGATATAAATTTAATAATATATCCTCCTCAAGTTCAAGTTGAGTTACTTAGCTATGCACAATGTCTTGTTGACATAATATAAAATGTGTCACATTTTATTTTCGCGAAAGTATCATCTACAAATTATCTTTACTATATATTTTTCTTGTTAACTCATCTTCATTATCCTCATATCTTAGATACTCCAAAATCATAATTTACTTTCATCAACTAACCATGTCCTCATTCATTTCCATTTCATAAATCTCAAAATTAACAATTACTTGCTAACAAGATAAAAGAGAAATTTCATGAACCCCTATAATAAAAGCTATGGTACTAATAGTCCTACTTATCAATCAATTGTTTTCCACTTCATAACTTATGATTACCATTTAAACATAATGCAATCAATTATTTTCCACTTCATAACTTCTTATTACCATTTAAACATAATGCAACAAATTTGTAGAATAAAGAAAAATCCACAAAATAAGGAGTAATAACTATTCAAAAATGTTTTCACAGGTAGTGAGAACCACAACCCATAATAATTTAACATTAAAATATAATGTCACAACACCAAGATATATATCTATTCATATCTTTACCTTAAAGGTCACAGAGAGGTGGTTCCAATTACATATTGACAACTTACCACTAATGCAGTCCATTAGGAAAAAGTTCCCACAATATAAAGATAAATTTCTTTAACATTACACAAAGCATACCACACATCTCTATTATAATATTATTAGAGTGATGAAATTAATTCATATCTAAGTATCATGATAATCGATTACACTCATCATGGAGATAAAACAAAGAATTCTCACAACAATTCCAAATGCAACACTATACTAGCTTCCACTATCCATGGTAAATTCAAGATCATAAAAACTAAGATTCTAATAATAAAATATCACTACTTGTCTAAAATAATAAAATAGACAAATCATTAATTCATCTTGATAAAGTTCTTCTTAAAAATCCTAAAAATAATAACCGCACACTATTTACACATGCCCAAAATAGAGTATCTCCATAAACCATGATAAATTAGGTCCATAATATTACAACTATACGTATATTACAACTAAATACAATAATATTTCACACCTTTATCTCATCACATGCATATAAGATAATATGTGTTCTTATCAATAGTTTCATCATTCCGCCCTTCCAAATAGAATAAGGAGGTGAAACAAGCAAATACTAAGTGATTAGGACAATCAAAACTCAATTTAGACCATAAACCTCTAACACACCTCCTTCAAATGATAAGGACTATAAATAATAAAATAATCCATCAAGCTAACATCATTCACCTTGAAAATCACTTTCAAAATTGCAAATATTGTGCCCAACAACATTCAAAACAATCATAATTTTATGATGCATAATATAGGCATAATTAGACATAGCATTCACTAAAGAGATTCATCTAACAACCATAATATCATAGATATATACAAAAATTACAATTATACAATACAACCATGATCATGTAGTGAAGTGTAAAAAAAAATTTCCTTCACAAGGTTTCTCAACCACCAAACATTTCCATAATAATATCACATACAATATAGAAAAAGTCTTCCTCTAGGGCTTCATGTTTCCATCTCATCACAAAAATTCAACTTACGATGTAGCACTCTTATGGAAAGTGATATGGGGTATTGAGAAATTGATCAATCCCTAACAAAATCTTGTTAAGGATCATAATGTACATAAATCCAAAAATGACAATTCATCTAAGACTAGACCAAGTCCAGTTTAGATAAGATAGAAAATATAATCTATTCACCAAATTCAAGCTCCCAATCCTATAAAAATCATAGGAGGATTTACACATGTCCACAAGAATCATCACAACTTCCATCACAAGGAATTGAAGGCCACATTATCATGCACGAGATGAATACACACACCTATACCAAAATATTTTCCCATCAATTTTTTTAGAAAACCCCAAAACCCAATAAGAAGAGAGTACATAACATATCCAAGTGTTATCGACTTAAAAACACTACAAACACTAATAATACTTCATGAAGGATTTAAAATCATGTTTATTAGTGAAAATATGATCACCCTTCCCTCTACCTAGGAGAAAAACAAAATTTAATAATACTTAAATTTCAATGCAACATACCGTGATATATGAAGATGAAAAATATAGTTTACCCTTCCCATGAAGAGAACCAAGTTAATATGGAGAAGAAAAAATATTCCTTAGTATTTACTACATAGCCATACAATTGAGAAAAAAAGGTTATGTATCTAGATTCCTTAATAAAATGATAGTTATTATAAGAAACAATTATGTATGCATACCATAAATAATCACTTTGATCAAAGAAATATCTCAACTTAAAATAGTCATGAAATTGTTTATACTCCTTTAATGCACCTAATATCCACATCAAAAATTATTTTCAGAAACATGCTCATTATCATGTAATACAACTAAGCATGCATATCAACAATGGTTTACATGCTTATTTTAATTAGAGTTTGTTATTTTATAAAAATGGATAAGGGTTGTACACAATTTAACAACATCATACCCATCAAAATTTCTTATAGAAACCCATAAAAGCTGTCTCAAAAAAATTAAATAAAGCAAAAGTATTGACAAATTTATTGCCAAGTAAATTCCATAAAACTCTTCAAGAGTAGAAGTTATAACCATATAACTTAAAATTTAATCATATAACAAATGGACTACCTTTAGGTCACCACCTATTGTATTATGTTACTAAAAATAGTCAAGTTACATCATCTAACTATTATCCCAAATTCGTCCCGGTAAATTTGGTTAAAAAAATGTCCCGCACTTAAGGAAATTATGAAGAAAATGACTGCACCCATGAGCTCACATTCCAAGACGACAAACAAGGTTACAGAGGGACTTTACAATGGAGTTTTAGGGCTTGTGAAAGATCAAACGACCCCGTGCACAAGAAGAATTTCAAGAAATGGCTTTGTTAAGTGAATCCATGTCTCAAATCCAATAAACAAATTACAGGTGGGATAAAAAATAGAATAACAGGTTCAGAGAAGGAGGAATAACGTCACAAAGAAACCAGGAGCAAGAAAGAGAAGAAAGTAAAAGATCCGAAGTCTTTGGGCTCAAAATAGTTTAGAATGAGTCTAAAAATTGACTAAGTATGGAGGAGGCAGCAGAGAGAGCCACGTGTCAGAACGACGCTTCTCCAAAGTTGAATCTAAAAGGGGAAGCTCAAACAAGTGCCAGGATTCCACGCGTCCGAGCTCCAAAATTTACATGACCGTTAAAAAGTCTCTAACTCGGCGGAAGGGGCCAAGTGTTGGCCCAACACAATTCCAAATGGGAGCCCAAGGTTGAGACTTAAACTTCACTTGCGCCACCCTCCACATAGCAGATGGTCAATAGAGTTCAAAAGGTAGACAGGTGAGCCTCAAAAAGGGATAAGTATATAAGTCCGACGAGACTCGCCATGTGTCCAAGCGGTGCATCTCCAAGGTTAAATCCAAAAGCGAAGGCTCAAACAAGCACCAGTTTGCCACATAGTCCAAGGTCCGAAAAGGTAAGAGGGAGGTCGTTGAAAATTCCAAAGAACTGCAGAGGCTTCCAACTGTTAACCCGATGCTCCTTCAAAGGCAAATATTGATCGAGATTTTAAGCGAGCGTGGAGCCTGCACATGTCCAGTCTCAAAAAGGGGACAAAGTCAGATTGAATGGCCAATGCATTATGATGAGCCGAGAGAGTGCCAAGTGTCCAAACGGTGCTAGTTCTAGAGTAGAATTGAAGGGAGGTTTCCAAGAAAGTGCCAACCCTCCACATATCCCATATTAAAAGGGGGCCCATTTTTCAAACTAGTTTTCCTGCCTTTTTGTATGGACCCGATACAAACTTCGAAGGGGCATATATTTCGAATCAGGGCTCGAAATATTGCAAATTTGACATCATTGGAAATATCTCGGCCTCATCTACACCATGGAGATCTGAAGCTTTAATTTTGGGAAGGTTAGGTGGGAGAAAAATGGAGAAACATCTTTGGGGCATTAATGCAGGATCTATTTTTTCCAACAACCAGATCGGATTCGATATGATCCATTTTTCCTCATCCTTCGAGGCACCGAATAAGAAATTGATGCAGTTAAGAAAGATTTGGGGGAAGCTTTTGTGAAAGGCATTAATAGCGATGGTTGAGCTTCAGACTATTTTTTCCCTGCTTCTCTCTCTTTCTCCCCTCTATCTGAATCTATAAAAGTAGGGTCAGAACTCATTATAAAGGGTTAGACGTTCTTTTTTTTTTGCAGGCTCCCCTTTCCTTCTGGAAAAGGAATTCGTGGATTTTAGACCTTCCATTTAAATTACAAATACATTTCCTACCTTTTGGCCATTTATAATACATTGTATCAATCTACAGAGCAATAAAACACATTTGTGATTGATTTTAGATCCTTTCTTGTCCCCTTTTAACTCATTTGGTCTTTCATTATAAATTTAGTTATCTATGCTTGATTATTGTATGTATTTTTTGGTTTGTGTCTATCATCAAACCTAATGTTCATTATTCCTTCAAAGACATCACCTTGTAGCTTAGTTTTGATTTCTTGTATTGCTTTTATCCATGTCTCCTTGGTAAAAATTAGATTAGGTTTAGGAATAGGTCCTCTGCAAGTTTCCACATATGCACCTAAATAGAGGAATAGGAACTAGCCTTTAATCTAGAGATTTTCCCATTTGCAAAGTCCCACACTTTAGGGAAAACTCAATGATATGTGAATCACACCAAATGAATTTGGATTAGAAAATCAGATTTGATGACTCATTTGGGGGTGCTGTGATTTTGCACTAACAGTTTTGGCATGCCCGGTGGGACAAGAGGTCTTCACTTTATTTCATCAAGTTGATGTGTTCTTGGTGGGATTTATCCTTTTGAGGCACGTGCAACCACATCTGGCGACTCCATCTAGTCAAAAACCCATCCTCTGAGTTACATAATTTTTCCATCCATTTCCACTCATTTTCATCCATTTTCTTCTTCCATCTCTTTCATTTTCTCCCATTCCATGAGGTTTTACAATCATGACTTCATTCCCTTCATGGAACTCACACTTATAGCAACGTAGTCCACCTCCAACACATTTCTAAAATCCTCCTAATCAGCAATATAATTAGATCTAGGACCATTACGCTTACCCATGTGAGCGCGGGGTCAAAGTTAGTTTGGCCATGGAGCTTATCAAGAACAAAGGGATGCATACAATGGTGAAAACTATGTGGAGAATGTTGGTTTATTGGAGAAAATTCAAAAATGGAGGCTGACATGGTTCATTAAGGGGCATAGCACAAATGAAGGCATTCAAGATTGGTTGCATGGAACCTTGTCCATGGGAAGGCCCTTTTCCAAGACATTACTGACCCTCAGGAGAAGCTAGACTTCATGGTTGAAATCTTTGCCTCAACTTACACAGTGGATTGAGGACATTGAGGCTTATGAGAAAAGTGTGAGATAACCTTGTCAATGGGTAAGTCCACCACCTCTTAGCTCTTCATTTTCTCTTCCTCAATCTTTATCATTTCAGCATGATCAAGAGTCAAGCCCCTCAGTTGCTGCCCCAAGTGTTAGTTTCTCTTCTCCATCCCTTGATCTTCCACCTCATCTTAGTTCTTCTACCCTTTTCCCTTCCAAACAGTCATCCCCTCTAAACAAATAAGAAGTTCCACCTCCCTCCCCACCACAAACAATTGTAAATCTGGTTGAACCCCAACCTACCACTCCTCTTACTTTCCCAAGTCCATGTTGGGAAGATACTCAAGAATCTAGTCAAGGACAACAAGAAGAGGATCCCAACAAAAAAGAAATAACAGACAATCTGATGAGTTGGGATACTAAATTTGGGTTTACAAAGATCCCCTTGATGGTCAAGCCAATAGAGGAGGTCAAGGTTGAAGATCCAGTGGTGGATGAGTTTGAATTTGCAACAGAGGAGGAGGATCATATAGTTTCAGAGGCCCCAAGTGTGGAGCAGGCTACATGAGAACCTTCCACTTCATCCCCTTTAAGCTCTGATGTTGAAGAAGAGTTTGAGCTTGAAAAATTCATGTTTGAGGATGAAGGGATTCATGGTGATCAAGTTGCAGATCAGGAGGACACCATGGAGGAGGTTGAGCACATGCAACAAGACAACAATGAGGTAGATTATCTGTCTGACTTGGAGGATTTCTTTGATGGAGAAAAGCCCATGGAGATCACATCATTTTCTCTTCCATCATCCATCTTCCAAGCATATGATCCTACTACCATGAAGGAGGGAATTCAAGAGAAGCAACCTATGTCTCACAATGTATCTTTGGAACCAAGGTTGGAAGATATGAGTCTTCCATGTTCTTCATAAGAGAAGGAAGAAGAACAACCAACTCCAAGCCTAGTTAAAAAGGAGCATATAGAGGTGACCAAGAAAATTCAGAGGCATTAAATCATGAGCCAGTTACACAAGAAAATATAGCCCCCTCTCCCATTCAACCTCTCCAAAAGTCTGATCTTTTGGAGGATCCTGAACTCATTAGCTTCATGTTTAAAGATGAAGCTTCATATGGTGAAGATAACGAAGATTTTAAGATCACCATGTAAAAGGGAGAGACCTTGTTATAGCAAGATAGTAAAGAGTTTGATTTCCTACCAGACTCAAAAGAATGTTTTGATAAGAGGAGCCAGTTGAAATTGCAATATTTTCTCCCCCATCATTCATTCTTCAATCACAAGAACTTGTTGCCATGGAAGAGAGCGTGCAAGCACAACCTGTAGTTTGCAACATGCCTCCTGAATCAAATTTGGAAGATTTTGATCTTCCAAAAGTCACACTTGCTGCAAAGGAAGAGAAAGAGTATGAGGATATTGTTCCTCCCACACCATCCATACATGAGAGTCAGCAAGAAGGCTCCATTCTTGGAGTTAGAGTTTAGAACCATGGGAAGATTCAAAGGACCATACCTTGCCTAATAAGATATTTGGCTTCATTGGAGCCAAGGGAGAAGCCAAAACTAGTCATGCCTACTTCAGGGCATGAGGATGAGTATCAAAGCACCAAGGGTCACCATCAACACCTCCAGGAGTCCAATATAAATCAGTTTGATGAGGAATTTTCCATTAATGTTGGTACCTTGCTGATATGGGTAGAGGATCGGCTTAAAGTAAGTTTTTCACTCATCGGGCAGCCATATTTAGTACCTCTCTTGAGAAAGGGAAGCTACTTCTCCCTACCTATAGCAGGATTTTTTTAGCCCCTTTTCTCTCTGGTTAGTTTAGGAGTAGGAGTAGACTTTGTTTCTAGTAGAAGAAGTGCTTTGCACACTCTACATGTCTCATTTGAGGCATGTATGATTTTGCCTTTGTACATAAGTTTTGTTCATATTTCTCTAAAGCTACTTGAGGCTAGGCCCTTCACTATTCATGGTAGGAGACTCATAGTTTCTTGTAATTTGCAAATTTCAAAATAAAATAAATGCAGAGAAACTAAATAACATTTTCAAGACATCCCATTTAGAGACAGATAAAACCCCACGTCAAAGCAATTTTCTACTCTCAGAAACCATCATTTTGAGATTTCTTATTAAAATTAAGAGTGTGAACAGTCAGTCTCGTGAATCAAAGGCGGAATCAGTATTAGACCATCGTTCTTGACTCCATGCCCGACGGATATGACAAGTTAATTGGTATTTTCATCTAGCAGACAGATGTCCCCGTGAGTCGCCAAATTTTTATCCCAAATTTGTCCCCCAAAAAGTTTAGTCAAGACAAGTCCTGCACTTAAGGAAATTATGAAGAAAATAACTCAGACCCGTGATCTCACATTCCAGGATGACAAACAAGGTTGCAAAGGGACTTTACAATGGAGTAATAGGGCACTGTGAAAGATCAAACGACCCCATGCAAGAAAAAAATTCATGAAATGGATCTATCGAGTGAATCAAAGTGCCTCAAATCCAAAAAAAAAATTACATGTGGGCTCGAAATAGAAAAGATGGTCGAGAAGGAGGAGCAGCATCACAAAGAAACCAGGAGCAAGAAAGAGAAGAAACGGCAAAGATCCAAAGTCTTCGGGCTCAAAATAGTTCAGAACGAGTCTAAAAATTGACTAAGTATGGAGTAGGAAATGGAGAGAGCCACGTGTCAGAACGATGCTTCTCTAAAGTTGAATCCAAAAGGGGAAGCTAAAATGAGTGCCAGGATTCCATGCATCCAGAGCTCCAAAAAGTTACACGACCGTTGAAAAGTCTCTGACTCAATAGAAGGGGCCAAGTGTCGACCCAACGCAATTCCAAATGGGAGCCCAAGGCTAGAGATTCAAACTTGTGCCATCCCTCCATGTAGAGATGGTCAATAAAGTTCAAAAGGTGGACAGGGAGAGCCTCAAAAAGGGCTAAGTATAGAAGTGTTGGTGGAGACTACCACATGTCCAAGTGGCACATCTCAAGGGTAAATCCAAAAGCGGAGGCTCAAACAAGTGCCAGTTCGCCACATAGTCCAAGGTTTGAAAAGGTAAGAGGGAGGTCATTGAAAAGTCCAAAGACCTGTGGAGGCTTCCAAGTGTCAACCTAATGCTCCTTCAAAGGAAAATATTGATTGGGCTTTTAAGTGAGCGCAGAGCCTCTTGCGTCCGTCTTAAAAAGGGACAGAGTAGGGTTGAATAGCGATGCATTATGACGAGTGACGAAGAGTGTGAAGTGTCCAAATGGCGCTAGTTCTAGAGAATAATTGAAGGGATGTTTCCAAGCAAGTTCCAGCCCTCCACATGTCCCATATTAAAAGGGGGCCCGTTTTTCAAACTAGTTTTCCCACCTTTTTGTACGGACCCGATACAAACTTTGAAGGGGCATATCTTTCGACTTAGGGATTGAAATATTGCAAATCTGACACCGTTGGAAAGATCTCGGCCTCATCTGCACCATGGAGATCTGAAGCTTTAATTTTGGCAAGGTTAGGTAGGAGAAAAATGGAGAAACATCTTTGAGTAATTAATGTAGGATCTATTTTTTCCAACAACCAGATCGGATTCGATATGATCCACCGTTTCCTCATCCTTCGAGGCACCGAATAAGAAATTGATGCAGTCAAGAAAGATTTGGGGGAATATTTTATGAAAGGAATTAATAACGGTGGTTGAGCTTCAAACTATTTTTTTCTCGCTTCTCTCTCTTTCTCCCCTATGTGTGAATCTATAAAAGTGGGTCGGAACTCATTGTAAAGGGTTGGACGTTCTTTTTTTTGCTAGGCTCCCCTTTCCTTCTGGAAAAGGAATTCATGGATTTTAGACCTTCCATTTAAATTACAAATACGTTTCCTACCTTTGGCCATTTTTAATGCATTATATCAATCTATAGAGTAATAAAACATGTTTGTGATTGATTTTAGATCCTTTCTTGTCTCCTTTTCTCTCATCTAGTCTTTCATTATAAATTTGGTTATCTATGCTTGATTATTGTATGTATTTTGTTGGTTTGTGTCTATCAGCAAAACTAATGTTCATCATTCCTTTGGTGCATCACCTTGTAGCTTAGTTTTGATTTCTTGTATTCCTTTTATCCCTGTCTCCTTGGTAAAACTTAGATTAGGTTTAGGAATAGGTCCTCTGTAAGTTTCCACATATGCACCTAAACAAAGGAATAGGAACCAACCTTTAATCTGGAGAGTTTTCCCATTTTCAAAGTCCCACACTTTGGGAAAACTCAATGTTATGTGAATCACACCAAATGAATATTCCTTAGAAAAGTAGATTTGACGACTCATTTGGGGGTGCTGTGATTTTGCACTAACACTAACCATACACAAAAATGTCATGAAGTTGGGCCCAAAGGACTAAATTTTTTTATGAATGTGTTTTAGCCTCAAATAAATTAAATTTCACAATAATGAATCTCAAATACCTTCATCACTACAAATTTACCAACGTCATTGTATATAAATGTGATCGAGTTCCTTCCCATGGAAGATCATTCATAGATATCATCAACAAGGAGTTCATGTAATATAAAATAATATGTCACATCGAGAAGGTGGATCAAAATGATCCCTCAACTAGAGTAGATTTCCAATATTGGCCATACCCTCCCATCCATCAACAAGATTCTAGGAGGAATCTCACACATATTTGATAGTCACACCCACAAGGCAATATATCTCTTTCTTACATAATCCAATATAATATGATAATGCACACATTTAAACACACGTTCCAGATATATCTAACCCAAATAAAATGAGCCATATATAGTTAAAGCAATACAATAAAAAAGAGTATGCCATCTAAGGGAAACAATTTTTGGTTTTTAAACTTGTTTGCTATCAACAATACCACAAAACACCACAACTGAAACCTGGTTAAACCCACTGATGTTGGAATGCATGGGAACATGCCCATATACCTAGCAGGTGGGATTTTTCCTAAAATTCCAAGCACCATAAATTTTATAGTTCATTCAATAACATCAAATCAATAATGATTGAAATAAAAATGGATAAAATCACCCATACCTCTTCCTTCACATTTCTTTCCAATTTATTGAAACACCACCTTCCTTTCCAAAAACTCGAAATATTTTCCAATGCTTTTAAATTATCACCATAAAATTGTAACATCTCTTATACCCATGAAAGGGATTAAAATCCTCAATAATAGAGTTTTTAGAAATAGCCATAGTGATGCCCATGGTAGAATTTAATGCCCTATCCCCTTGCATTACTTCCTCACTTCCTCTATTCTACTCATTTATATCCAACTTCTAGGATTGAGTTCCTCCAAGTAAGAAATGGATTTAAAATGTAATAAAAGTAAACCAAGCATCATGCCCTAGCTTGACCCAACCATGGGATCAAATACCAAATGATGGCCTTGGGGTGGTTGAATCCCAAGGTCAACACTACTATTGCCTTATCATTATGACATAAAATCCAATGTGGTGATCACATAGTAAAAAAATTCCAAACCACTTAATCTCAAGTATATGATAACATGTTTATGGAATAACCAAAATGGTAATGTGCACTACGAAACACGAAACAAATAATTTTTGCAAGATCATAATAATAACACTGTAAGGGAGGAGTGTCCCTTAAGTAAAAACAAGAATTTTTAAATATCTTACCACATGACAACATGATTACAATTTAACCTTTTATTTTTAGTGGTCATATTACCATATTATCCTAAGTATGGGAATGGCTTAGCTTAGAAAACTTAATATCTATATGGGGTTCCTGCCATCATCATGTTTATCTTAGTTCATTAGTTTCTATTTATCATTAAAATACCAATTAAATAGGAATCAAATAATATTATGAACGTAAATAAAATAACAAATAATAATATAATGATAATCATAAAATCATAATCATAATATACTTCCATGTTGTAGCTAAACATGTGAGTCTCATCACATGCCTCTAAGGCCCTAAAAATCACATTAGTACTAAACCAAGTACACACATCAAAATATATAGCCAAAAACATCAAATGATAATTCATCATATCCCATGATCAACTCATAAATAATGTCAATCTAACCAATTCTAGTAGTAATTAATACATCATAAAACAATAAATTCCAACAATGTTCCTCAATAAGAACTTATTTCAAGTCATGAAAAATATCTCAAAGGGTGGGATATTAAAATTTAAAAGGGGAAAACATTTAGTATCTAAAATATGGTTTAATTATTTGAAAATATGACATCTTGAACTTATTCTAACATTTATCCCATTTATACAAATATTCCAAATTTTAGGTACCCTCATACTCTATCTCACACATTAGTCCACCAAACAACTATTATCTAGCTAAGTTTTTCAAGAAGCACTTGCACAAACTATATAAAATATACTACGAATTATAATTGTCTCATAACTAATTCCTATTATACCTAGGAAGGCTCATAGGTCCAGGGAGATAAAAACAAGAACCCATACTTTACACTTCTAATGGTAACTTTAAAAATAGTGTAACATATCTAATTCAAATCATTGATTTACCAAACACTCTTATATTAGATTATTCAACATAGGTGGTACTTTTTGGTTAGCTGAGAGAGAAATCATATGAATGGTCACATATAAATATGCATCCAACCTAAGAAATTAATGGAATCTAAGGATCCTCTACTCTCTCACTATCAGAAGGTCAATAAAAATAAATATATTATTTTATTCGTTAGATAACCCATAAAAAAATAAACAAATGAAATATGAAGTCACATGTTGCTTCCTAGATCAACCACGAGTGAATTCTAAAGTACATGTGTGTATTTCCATGTATGATGGATAAGTAAAGGGAAAATTTTTAATTGTTTATTCTATATCACATTTTTCTCATCATAGGTTTAGTAATATACATGTGGTTTTATACCTCTTTTGGAGTAGAGGTATGTAGTGTAATGCTCGTCATGTTAGTGTGGGTGTGAGGATGTAGTCTAACCTAGTCATTGCTAACCTATTTTTAGGCATCAAACATAAGAGATATGGATTCAATATAAATAACATCCATATGCAATATCATAACACATGTATTGTATATAAATTAAAAATCTAGACATAAGAAAACAAGATTTTACTTGAGAAAATCAATTGTGTATTTCTAAAAAATGGGTTTATATCCCCTGAGATAGTTTTAAAAGGCATCCTAATTCCCAAAAATTACTCTACACTCACTTCCAAATTGGGATATTTTATGAGTTATTTTTTAGACCTTGATCTACTTCTGTGCACATTTTGAGCACTCTGTCACAACATATGTTCACATTATTTGGTTCTCTATTTAGCCATTTAACCCTAATTACACTTTATTGATTTTATCACTATAAAATATGTTGGAAAAATCAAGAGTAACATAATTTAGGATTGTTAGGAATATGTTTATTAGTTATAAATTACAAATATTGAATAATATATTAAATTAGGAATAAAACCCTAATTTTGTATTATAAAATGACAGACATAAAGAGATGCCCTCAAGTGTAAAATAAGAGAAGGACAATGATGTAGGCACATCATCAAAAGGACATAAAATATGTAAATTATCATTCCGATCATGGTTATGAGGTCAAATTAAGTGTATTATAGGGTGTTGAAGTCATGGGAAAGAGTCTTAGGTAGTATAAGAATTTAAAATTTCAAATGTGTCTTTTCCTCCATTTTTGGTAATTCAAATTTCAAATGTAAAGGAAGAAGACATGGCTTGTCAAGGGATGAAATAGTTTTAGAATGTTTTCAAGTGTGTGAATATTTTGTAGGCATGTTGAATAAGTCATAAGGGCTAGGTTGAGTTTATAAATGATTAAAAAGTTGTAAAAATGCCTCATTAGGTTGTATATGGGCATGTGAGTCATGAGAATTAGTTAGGGTTTGAATTATGAGATGATCTAGAAGGTTAATTCAAGTAAAGGAGTAAGTTATCCTCCGAGAGAAGATAAAGAGAGGATGAGAGATGATTCTTCGAGGTTTGAGAAAAGGAAGAATGGAAGAAATATGAAATTTTGTATGAAATATACAATTTAAGATGATGAAACTATGTTTTTACATAAAGAGGATTTTCTACATGCTTTACATTGTTCAATTATTTTTGTATTTAACTTAAGCAAACTCATTGTGGTTGTGGTGTGGAATTTAATATTTAGGAGCATATACAAAGTTTCTTGGGGTCTATTTTAGGAGGTTTGTAAAGTTTTGAATGGTGAAAGTCTTAGTCTCTAATCTGTGTGAAGACTATGTTTGCAAGAATAATTTGTTGTATATAATTTGATATATTGACAAGGACATGTTTAAAAATTTAATCTAGTTATTGAAATAGGTTTGATATGTTATTTAAGCCTTGAGGTTGTTTACTATGTTTTGTGAGGATTTATATGACTTGGACCGTGAACTAGTTGCTCATGTGTGGAATATGAGGAAGACTCATTTGTGATATGAAAAATTTAATTATTGAATACCTCATTTAAGGAGGAAGAGGGATTTTATTAGAATTTTTCTATTCCTATAGGAAGAGAAATATTATTGAATTTGGAAGACTTGCTAGTTGAATGTATAACCTCGCTTCTACACAGTTTAGCTAAGATATTACATCTTTTATACAATGTGATGATTGAATGTCCTCTTTATTAATATATATATGTTCTATAGGATCATATAGAACTACAGTAGGAGGTTGGAGATTTGAAACCAATTCTCTTGCACATTATAATCTTTTAATGATTCTCGGCCGAGACATAGGGTTTAGGTAGGGTTTGATGCTAAAATCAAGATTGGAGCCTTAGAATTTGAATGATGCCTTGAAAATTGTAAGATAACATCTCAATGGTAAGTGATCATAGATTAAGAAGGATTTTTATGAAAATAAGCCTTTATTGTCATTTTATACCTAACGGTTTGCTTGAAGATATGATTGTATAGTGACCAGGCCTAATTTGAAGGTAAAAGTTGTTGAAAATAGTGATCTAGGAATGGAATCTTAGCTTGAAACTTGGTAAACACTTGAAATGGAAAATGGGTATTCAAGAATACTTTGGGTTTGGTTCTAAACTTCCTTGATCAAAATATATACCTAGAAAACAATGCCAATAGGGCTAGTAGGACTAGTTAGCTTGAAAAGGAGAAAAATGGTGATTGCGAGATGAGTTGAAGGAGTTAGCCTATAAAATTTACCACACACCATATTGAGGATAAATGGTACTTAGAATATGTTTCACCTTGAGGAGAGCCTTTACATATGCTTCCAACCATGAGCCATGCAAACGTATTGCTCTTAGGAGCTCTAAAAGGTCGGCTTTGAGTAAATTTGAGAAATTTAATGAAATTCTTGTTTTTGATCACTTTGATGATTGGTGTCACATTGGTATGAGATTTTGTAACATGGGACAAGGTTTGAAAGGTCATTGAATGTTTAAAATCCAAAATTTTATTGATTTGTTCTAAGAAGCAAGTGAAGGAAAAA